>CAUJRU010000715.1:0-361437 GCA_963277665.1 Viscum album | reverse complement strand
TTGGTTTTGTATTTCTTCATCATTATACCTTATATAAATTTTATAAGTACCCAACATTAAAAAACTAAATAATCTTGAATTAAATGAATAATTCACATTGATGATATTTTCAAGTTTATAGTTTTATAAAATTAGGACACAACTATTAGACCTCAAAAGATTACAATGTAGACACTTCTACTCAGTT
Source organism: Viscum album (assembly GCA_963277665.1). Taxonomy (NCBI): domain Eukaryota; kingdom Viridiplantae; phylum Streptophyta; class Magnoliopsida; order Santalales; family Viscaceae; genus Viscum; species Viscum album. The sequence goes on along the minus strand of CAUJRU010000715.1, from coordinate 361,250 downwards.
TCCATTTTCTCATAAAATAAAAACTGTTAAAAAGAAACATGACTAGTTTCGTGTTTTAGATAGTATGTCTATAAAATCCCATGTAAATAAATAATATTACATTCTAAGGTTTATCAATATTTGTGAATAAAATGTTAATATTTCTTTAACTTGAATTCTATGCTCGATGGCATACCCAATACGCAACAACGTGTTTCTTTGATGTCTTACGTTGCAAACTAATAATATAATAATATTATAATAGTAAATGCCTTGCAGTTGTAATGGAGGGAATGAACAGAAATAACTACCGAATTATTACATATGTTTATTAAATATTTTTACATTTTACCAATAAATGTTAGAGGCTTAAAATCCAAATGAATCAAATTTTAAGAATAAATACTCTAAAATTTTTAAAAGATTATTTTACCACCTTTTGATGGAGAACCTTTTTTAAATGTTACTTTTGAAAATTTCATAAGCTCTATTTTTCAAAATAAACTTATTATTTATTATAGGGACATTGAAATTAACTTTGTATAAATTTTTGGTATGTTTCGGACAATGTTCATTTTTTTAATGAATAGTGAAAAATATTGCATTTTACATCAAAACTGCTTTTTCATCTAATTTAATATATGGTTAGATTATCTTTTAAAGTTTAATTAGAATATATGTTTAAAATTTAATTCAATGGTGGTCATTAGAATTAATTTCACTTTGAAAATGGACATAAACAAGTGCCAAACTTTTCATAGATATTGCTTCCAAAAAACCTGCTATTTGTTTTGACAGTGGGAATAAACTATATGATTTATTAATGAAACATATATTTTTTGAATTTTTTAAAATGTACATAATTCTGAATTTGAAATATCAAATATATCTTAGGGTTAATTTTTGGTATGTTTTCGATAATTTTTTTTAATGAATAGTGAAAAATACAGTTTTTAATTCAAAATTTCCTTTTCATCCAATTTATTTATATATCAAGATTGTAATTTTTTTTTAAAGTATAATTTAATTATTTTTTTATCACTTAATACAATTTTGTTCCTTGGAAGTAATTTCAATTTTCAATTGGATGTAAAAACAGGTCAATTTTTTGATAAATTTTACTTCATAAAAACCCGTATTCTGTTTTGACAACGGGATTTACTTTGAAATTAATTACTAAAATTTATGTGTTTTGAATTTTATAAAATGTATTGTATATTTTGAATCAGAAGGTCTAAATTATGTAATTAATACTCTTTTGTTTTCAGAAATTATGAATAGTAACGATGGTAATTATCTTTAATTATGTTGATTAATGAGTAATCGGGTAGTTAAGGATAATAAAATAATATCATAATAGTAACAAATGACCACAAAATGTATCCTAATGCTACTGGTTGACTCATGGACGACCATGGGATTCTTTGCACCAAACTTGGGGACACCATGGAATCATTTTTGTGTGGAAGTGACTTTTTATCTTTTTATTTTTTAAAGAAAGTTAAATATAAAAAAGAATGTATCACCTGAGTAAAACATTTTTAATTTTGTCTAAATAAATGATATATTCGACTATAAATAGTCATTGGAAATATAAAATTATTTCCAACATCATATTATTTTAATTATTATTTTTAGACATTAAATAAATTAAATTATTTATGACATCATGATGATTTAGCGATTACCTCATTAATGAACGATTTAAATATAATGAAAAGATAATGTAAAATCTAAGACTTACACTTTTCAAATATCTATTTGATGATTATATTTAGAACCCTTATCACCTTATCCTCCAAATACATCAATTTGGGACCTCTAAAATCCGAAACACATTTGAAAATAAAGTAACATTTTATACCTTTCCCAGAGTGCCCGTCCTCTCCTCTTATAAAAGTCAACCAACTCTACCTACATACCCACACTTATAAATCCATTTAATCGGCCAAGCCCTACTCATTTTGTCTCTCCACATCACTCTCCTCACCCTATATGCCTCACATTAGCTAGAAAGCTCTTCAAGAAACCGTTTTGGTTCAAACCATAGCAAGTGACCCGATTTTAAGGTAATGTCTTCACTTGTGTTATTTTGTTTTATTTTTCATCTCCAACCCCCTAAACTCTTTTTATTCATTTCTTTTTTTAACAAATACAGAATAATAAATATACTATTATGTTTTTATAAGAATTATTCTATCTACACTTACACACACATACATCTAATGGTTAAATAACATACTGTTTCTGTGGATGGTGAATTTCTGCCTCATGAAACGATGATTATTCAATATTCATTTAACACCTTCAAAGGTGGCCATTAAGATGTCACTATATTTATATATTATATATAATATGTTTATGTTTTCTTTATGCTTCTGTATTTCAAATTTATGGCATACCTTTATGGCTTCCATTATGGGTAAACGTGATATATTCGTTTTAGGAAGTGCGGACTACCGCCCCCTCAAAATGATTTGATTCGTTAATACCATATGTGGTACGTATAAAGGATACATTTAATGATATTATATATGATACCATACTGTAATTATAATACTATTATGTATCATTATGTTTCAATTCCATTAAATATGAAATAGAAATGGAAGTAGCATTCATGTGTACGTACGGCTTACCGTCTCCATGAACGGTGCATTTCATTTCTTACCTGTAAATGTAATGTAATATTATAAATTCATTTATATAATGGATATATATGATATATATATGATATCTACATAATTAATATAATTCTAGATATAATGGATATTTTACCCCATGAACAAACTTGTAATTATAAAGAGTTTATTTTATACTCAAGTAGCAATGATTGACAAAATTACCATTATTAACATAAATAATTACATAGTGTTCATAACATGGTAAAAAGTGATATAAAAAGAATAATGAACAAGAAAAATTTTCTTAAGCAAGTAATAATTATCTCAAGTTTATTATTTAGGAGGTTAAAGAACAATCGAGTCAAGTCGGACCCGATGTAAGGGATCCTACCACTCTCTTTATTTTTAATTACTCTTTTTATGAAACTTTCTTTCACCTCCTCTTTAATATGTTAATGGATGTTCCTTTATGTTACTATTTCTGTAAATTTTATGTTAATATGATGAGAGACCCTATTTTATGTCATCAATCCATTTTTTGATGTTTTATGTGGCGTCGTTAAGCTGCCGAATTTTCATAAGGGGATTTTCATCTCACATTTTATTCTCGTGAGATTCATGCTACATTGGCCACTATTTCATTTTGTGTGGTTTATGTACTTCACATTATTTTAATATTTTTATATATACTCTCATTTTTTTGTAGATACTCTCTTTATTGTATGACTCTTCTTTCATGGGGTGTACGTTTCTAAAGTTTCCCAAATCGGTAAGGGAACCTTTCACACTCCTCTTTTAAAAAGACTTGTTTTGTTATGTCTTTTAATTTACATCTTTTTATATTGGGATATGTTTTTATATTTCCATATTGTTGTAAAATTTATGTCCATGTGATTAGATACCATTTTCTCTCTCATCAACTAATTTTAGGATTTTTAAAGTGACGCCGTTAGGATGTAGAATTTTATCAAGGGAACTTTTTAACCCGATTTCGATTTCTTTGGGTTCAACATTGAATATGTCATCCATTGAATATGTGTGAATGACATTTTATTGTTTTAAACTTAATATCCACTTATATTGGGTGTATTTATATTTGTCACACATAATTATGAGATTGATTTATCCTTAATTTAAGGACACTTTCTTTATAAGGGATTTCTTCTCATTTTACGTCTCTATTGAGACTTCATTGCTATTATGAACCAATTCACTCTTATATAGTGTATATACTTTCCTTTGGAATATTATATCATGAATCCATTTATTCTCATGATATTATAATGTTCTGATTAAATGTTTTTCCTCAATTATTGTATTCAAGTGTCTCTCATTTAGTTAAAAACCCTTTAACTAAAATATCGTTTTAAATGTTTAAATGATTTTTTCATATAAATATTTCTCATTAAAATCCATGTTTTCAAAATGGTTTTAAGGATTTAATTATGTGTTTATTAATGGTTTAAAATGTTAAAAATTTCAAAGTGGTATGGGACACTTTATTTCAAAAATAACTTTATTAAAGGATTTAAATGGTATTGAAAATTGTTTTTAGAATGGATTCATTATCTTAAAATGTTATATTGTTATTGCAATGTGGGAATGTTATCTTTTATTTATTCTTAAGTTAAGTGCTATGATTATGTTATGGTTCTTGGGCATTGTTTATGAAGATGGGTGGTTCCATGATAAACTAAGGCGGGTGAGACCGATATAGTTCTCCAATGAATTGGGTAAGATGAAGGAGTTAATCGTTAAGTCTCTCTGAAGAGATTTAGGGAATATACTGTGATGGGTATTCCAAAAGTAACCAAGAGGGTTAATCCCTATGTAATAATGTTGTGAATGCCTCAAGTTGCCTTTATGTCTTATGATTTCTGTGATTTAGTCATGATTTGATGAGGTATGTTAAAGTGCTTATATTTTATGGGCAAAGTACGATTTAATTCTTATGTATATATGAACTCATGTTTCCATTACATATTATTATAACCCTTACTGAGCTTTTTATACTCATCCCATGTTTTTGAAATGTTTTTCACAGTTCAAGGGAATGGTACATGATATGATGATAGTGTCAAGGAAGTGTTAAGAAATAATCCATGTTTTATTTTAAATATGTTTCCGTTGATGGGGAAAATGAATACTATCTTTTATGTATCCAATTTGTTTAAATGTGGAATGTAATGCAAGTTTTATGATCTAATTCTCTAAAACACTAAACCTAAAAAGATCCTCAATGTGTAATCTTGTAATAACTCAAGATTATGTAAGGTTTAAGGTTGGGGCCTTATAGTTGGTATCAAAGGTTGGTTTAGAAAACTTCAGAGGTTAGATTATTGTTTAAGAAAAAGTGAAAGTTGTGTATAACCACAATGGTTAGTATATTAGATGGAGTCATTGTTTTTTTGAAAGTTATAATGAGTTTGAAATAACTTGGATAATTATATAATGGTGTTTATCTTCCTCTTTATTATTTGATTATTTTACTGATATACTCACACTGTCCTTTTTGGTTTTAGTAAATGGCTGGATCAAGCAGGCACCAAAGTAATAGTGGATTTGAAGACAACTGTGAGAATTTTATGAAAGAACAACTGAATGATATGGAATCTGCAATGAGAACTCTTGTGGTTATCCTCAACCAACAATCTGGAGTCATGATTAACCACCTGAACCTTAGTGAGTTTTATAAGGCATCGTATATGTGAGAAACAAATCCCTATAGATGTTCAGGTAATAATAATAAAGGTATGTATGTTCAAAAACCTATGTGTTGAATATGTGGAATGTAACACATAGGAAAATGTTTCAAAGGGATAGAAAGATTCTATAGATGTGGAAATAAAGGTCATAAAGCAAGAACCTTCCATGGAAAAAGGAAGCATCTAGTTGACTCAAGGAAAAGGAAAGAAGTTCTTTTTGAAGGATCAATTGAATGTTTTAAATGTGTTGTGCATGGTTGTTATGCAAACAAATTTCCTACGAAGAAGTTTCGGGAATGGGGTCACCAAGATCCTACAAATATTCATTTACCAATACCTAATGCCATTCCGATTGAGGATGAAGAAACTGACAGTTACCAATGAAAGGTATGGATTATTTCTTAACATATGTTTTCCTATTACTGGAAACTTAGGATATGATTCATGATTTTGTTTGTAGGAAAGAAGTATTTCAGAATAATTTGAAAAGGAATGGCTAATGGATCATGAAGAATGTTGAATGAGTAAGAAGTCAACATAGAGGGGATTCAAGAGTTATGGTAGATTTTAGAATGGTGAAATTCATAGAAGTTTTAAGTCTATTTTGATGATGGGGTTACATTAGAAGTATTGTTATAATATCCATGTTGTTTGATATAAGAAAATTTTATTCAAGGAATAATTATTCTTTCTTTTGTGTATATAGTTATAAATAACCATTTGGGTTTATATGATCCTTGAATTTGAGGCAATTACTGGTTAAAATATTTTGGGTTGCAAAATGAAAGTTATTAGATAAACTTTTTTGTTAAAATATATTATGGTTATTTTTTATTAGTTTATCTCTTTTGGGGGGGATGTTTTAAGAATTATATAGTTTTGGAAAAAGGACAACACGCAGACCGTGTGACCAACCATCGTGTCAGATGAAGCTGTAGGAATCGAACCTACAACCAAAGTGCAACTGGTATTTATCGCCTACCATTGGACTACGTGAAGTCCCTAGATAGTTTGAATGATTCTTTTTGGTTTGATGATTTTTTGATTTAATAGTAAGTTGATTTTCTTTGTTATCAATGGAAATGATTAGCCTAACATGGAGGATATGTGATTAGGTTAATTACTTTTCAGTATGAGAATGTAATAGTAACTGATGTTATTTTGGAGAATAATGTTAAGATTTATCTTATGAGACTATGTGATTAAATCCTTCAGAGATTTGGGTTTAAATCTTAGTTTGGTTTACTTTGATGAATTTTATGGATAGATGTTTATTGAATGGTCTTTGTTGAACTTTGGGTTTTGTTTGACAAATTTTGGAGATTAGGAGTAGTTTTTCTTTTTGTAAAAAAAATTCTTTTTTGGGTATTATCTGATCTCGTACTAAACATTTTGGTTTGGTTTTGGTTGAGATCTAAAGACATGGTAAATATATAGTGCACTTTTGTGGATTATGTGATTCCCATGAAGATTGTTATAGTACTCTTAATGCGAACAAGTCTTCTGAAATACTCATCTTTTAGAGAAAATATGAGTTTGATTAAGCAATATAGTAAAAGTTAAAAGTCTACTTGACAAGTAAGTATGTTTCAATATGATTTATTTAAGCTCAAAAATAAATTCTTCAATTAAAAGTAACTTAAAACAAAAATGTTGTCTGTTAACTCTTACTACTAGGGAATTGAATACCGTTTAACCCATCACATGTTTGTGATTTTCTTGTGGTTAACTCTCTCCTAGACATATTTACTATCACTCTCTATCATAACATGCCCCTCTTTTCTCCTCTATGTCAATATTTTCCTACTTGGAATCCTAGTATTGGTTAACTCAGGTGTCCTTTATACTTCTCTACCTTTCTTTTAAAGTGATAGTTTTACTTACTCTTATTCAGATATGGGACTTTCAATGAAGATTCCAAGCCAAATTTTGAAATTGCGAGGATGCAATTCCCAAAAGGGGGAAGGAAGTAACATCCCAGGTAAATAAATAATATTACATTCTATGGTTTGTCAATATTTGTGAATAAAATGTTAATATTACTTCAACGGGAATGCTATGCTCGATGGCGTACCCAATATGCAACAACGAGTTTCTTTGAAATCTTACGTTGCACACTAATAATATAATAATATTATAATAGTTAATGCCTAGCCGTTGTATTAGAGGTAATGAATAGAAATAACTACAAAATTATTACATATGTTTCTTAAATATTTTTACATTTATCCAATAAATGTTATAGGATTCAAATCCAAATGAATCCAATTTTAAGAATAAATACTCTAATATTTTTAAAAGATTGTTTTACCGCCATTTCATGGAGAACCTCTTTTAAATGTAACTTTTGAAAAGTTTATAAGCTCTATTTTTCAAAATAAATATATTCTTTATGATTGGGACATTGAAATTTACTTTGTATAAATGTTTGGTATGTTTCTGACAATGTTCATTTTTTAATGAATAGTGAAAAATATTACATTTTACATCAAAAATGCTTTTTCATCTATTTTAAATTAATGGTTAGATTATCTTTTAAAGATTAATTAGAAGATATTTTTACAGTTTAATTCAATTATGGTCATTTGAATTAATTTCACTTTGAAAATGGTCATAAACAAGTGCCAAACTTTTCGTAGATATTGCTTCCACAAAACCCGCTATTTGTTTTGACAGCGGGAATTAGCTATATGATTTATTAATGAAACATCTATGTTTTTAATTTGGTAGAATGGAAATTATTTCTGAATTTGAAATATCAAATATATCTTAGGGTTAAATTTTGGTATTTTTCTGATAATGTTTTTTTAATGAATAGTGAAAAATACAGTTTTTAATTCAAAATTTCCCTTTCATCCAATTTATTTATATATTTTGATTGTTATTTTAATTGTTTTTAAAGTATAATTAAAATATTTTTTTATCACTTAATAATATTTTGTTCATTGGAAGTAATTTCACTTTTCAATTGGATGTAAAAACAAGTCAATCTTTTGATAAATTTTACTTCTTAAAAACCTGTCTTTTGTTTTGACAACGGGATTTACTTTCAAATTAATTACTAAAATTTATGTGTTTTTAATTTGATAAAATTGATTCCATATTTAAAATTAGAAGGTCCAAATTATGTAATTAAGACTATTTTGTTTTTGAACATTATGAATAGTAATGACGGTAATTATCTTTAATTATCTTGATTAATGAGTAATCGGGTTGTTAAGGATAATAAAATAATATCATAATAATAAAAAAATGACCACAACATGATCCTAATGCTACTGGTTGACTCATGTCCATCCATGGGATGCCTTGTGCCAAACTTGGGGACCCCATGGAATCACTTTTGTGTGAAAGTGACTTTTTATCTTTTTATTTTTTAATAAATGTTAAATACATCAAAGAATGTATCACCTGAGTAAAAAAAAATTAATTTTGTCTTCATAAATTATCTATTTGACTATAAATATTCATTGGAAAGTAAAAATTATTTCCTAAATCTTAGTTTTTTTTATAATTTTTAGATATTAAATAAATTAAATTATTTATGACATCATGATGATGCAGCGATTACCTCATTAATGAACGATTTAAATAAAATGAATAGATAATTTAAAATATAAGTCCTACACATGTCAATAACCTATTGGATGAGTATATTTAGAACCATTCTTAACATATCCTCAAAATACATCAATGTGGGACCTCTAAAATCTGAATCGCATTTGAAAATAAAGTAACATTTTAGACATTTCCATGAGTGGCCCTCCTCTCCTCTTATAAAAGGCCTCCACCTCTACCTCCTTACCCACACATCTCAAGCCATTGATTCAGCCAATAGCTGATCATTTTGTCTCTCCACATCACTCTAATCACCCTATAATCCTTACCATAGGTAGGAATCTCTTCAGGAAACCCTCTTTGGTTCAAAGCAAATGGAGTTACCTGATTTTAAGGTAATGTCTTCACTTGTGTTCTTTTGTTTTATTTTGTTTATCCAACCCCCTAAACTCTTTTTATTCATTTATTTTGTAATACATCAAGTATCATCAATATACTAGGATGTTTTTATAAGAAGGATTATAGCTACACTTACACACACATACATCTAATGGTTAAAGAACACACTATTTCTGTGGATGCTGAATTTCTGCCTCACGAAACGATGATTGTTAAATATTCATTTAACACCAAAAAAGGTGTCCATGAAGATGTAACTATATTAATATATGATATTTAATATGTTTATTATTTCCTTAAGCTTCTGTATTTTTCATTTATGGCATACCTTTATGGCTTCCATTATGGGTAGACGTGATATCTTCATTTTAGGAAGTACAGTCTACCACCCCGTCAATGTGAGTTGATTCGTTAATACCGTTTGTGGCACATATAAAGGATAGAATAAAGGATATTATATATGATACCATATTGGAATTATAAAAGTATTATGTATCATTATGTTTTAATTCCATTAAATATGAAATAGAAATGGAAATAGCGTTCATGCGTACGTACGGCTTACCGTTCCATTAACGGTGCATTTCATTTCTTACCTCTAAATGTTATGTAATATTATAAATGAATGTATATAATGGATATATATGATATATATGATATTAAAATAATGAATATAATTCTGGTTATAATTGATATTTTACCCCATGAACAAACTTATAATTATAAAGAGTTTATTTTTTACTAAAATAGCAATGATTGACAAAACGACCATTATTAACATAAATAATTACATAGTGTTCATAACATGGTAATAAGTGATATAAAAGGAATGATGAACTTTAAAAAGGTTCTGAAGAAAGTATAAATTAACTGATGTTTATTATTCAGGAGGATAAAGAATGATCGAGTCAAGTTGGACCCGAGGTAAGGGATCCTACATCTCTCTTTATTTGTAATTACTCTTTTTATGTAACCTACTTTAAACTCATCTTTATTAGGTTCGGGGATGTTATTTTATATTACTCATTCTGTAATGTTTATGTTAATATTATGAGAGACCCTATTTTATCTCATCTATCCATTATTTTCTGTTTTATGTGGCGTCGTTAGGTTGCCGAATTTTCATAAGGGTATTTTCATCTCACTTTTTATTCCCATGAGATTCATGATACATTGTACACTATTACATTTTGTCTAGTGTATGTACTACCCATTATTTTAATATTTTTATAATATACACTCATTTATGGGTAGTTACATCTTCATTGTATGACCCTTCTTTCTTGGGTTGTACGTTTCGAAAGTTGCCCAAATCGGTAAGGGAACCTTTCACACTCCTCTTCTAAAAAGACTTGTTTTGTTAGGTATTTTAATATACATCTTTTTAAGTTAGGATATGTTCTTATATATCCTTATTGATTTAAATTTTATTTCCAAGTGATGAGATACCATTTTCATTCTCATCAACTAATTTTAGGAATTTTAAAGTGACACTGTTAGGCTGTCGAATTTTATGAAGGGAACCATTTAACCCGATTTCGATTTCATTGGGTTCAACATTGAATATGTCATCCATTGAATATATTTGAATGACCTTTGATTGTTTTACACATAATATCCACTTATATTGGGTGAATTTATATTTTTCACACATAATTATGAGATTGATTTATCCTTAATTTAAGGACACTTTCTTTTTAATGGATTTCATCTCATTTTACATCTCTATTGAGACTTCATTGTTATTATGCACCAATTCACACATATGTGGTGTATATACTGTCCTTTAGAATTTTATATCATGAATCCATTTATTCTCAAGAAATTATTATGTTCTGATTGAATTTTATTCCTCAATTATGGTATTCTAGTATCTCTCATTTAGTTGAAAACCCTTTAACTAAAATATTGTTTTAAATGTTTTAATGATTTATTCATATAAACAATTTTCATTAATATCCATGTTTTCAAAATGATTTTATGGATTTAAGAATGATGATATTAATGGTTTAAAATTTCAAAAACATCAAAGTGTTATGGGACACTTTAATTCAAAAATCACTTTATTAAATGTTTTAAATGGTTTTGAAAATGGTTTTTAGAATGGATTTATTATCTTAAAATGTTATATTGTTATTTCAATGTGGGAATGTTATATTTACTTTATGATTATGTTATGTGCTATTATTATGTTATGGTTCTTGGTCATTGTTTATGAAGACGGGTGGTTCCATGATAAACTATGGGTGGGTGAGCCCAATATAGCTCTCCAATGCATTGGGTAATGCGAAGGAGTTAAACTTTAAGATTTCTCTGAAGAAATTTAGGTAATATACTGTGATGGGTATTCCAAACGTAACCAAGAGGGTTACTCCCTACGTATGAATGTTATGAATGCCTCAAGTTATCTTTATGTCTTATGATTTCTATGATTTATTCATGATTTGATGAGGTATGTTAATGTGCTTATGTTTGATGGGTAAAGTATGATTTCATTCTTATGTATATATGAAATCATGATTCCTTTCCATATTTTTATAACCCTTACTGAGCTTTTTATGATCATGCCAAGTTTTTTAAATTTTTTCCATAGGTTAAGGGAATGGTACATGATATGATGATAGTGTCAAGTAAGTATCAAGAAAGAATCCATGTTTAATTTTAAATATGTTTCCGTTGATGGGAAAAATGAATACTATCTTTTATGTAACAACTTTGTTTAAATGTGGAATGCAATGCAAGTTTTATGATCTAATTCTCTAAAACTATAAACCTGAAAAGGTCCTCAATGTGTAATCTTGTAATAACTCGAGATTAAGTATGGTTTAAGGTCGGGGCCTTATAATGTCATTCCTTAATCCCATCCATGACCTTATTCATCTTTATGTCCTATGGAAAACATTTCAAAAACGTGGGATGAGTGTAAAAATCTCAGTAAGAGATACACAACGAAAGAAAACAGTTAGTTTTTCAAAACAATAAGTAAATCATGAATAATTTATCATAAGTAATACTTTTTACCTTTATGAAGTAGTAAATACTCTTCACTAAAAAAAGGTCATTACTGACCCTTTTGTAACCAAAAATATTACCGTAAAACCCACACAAAGAACACATAACATATAAAGGTAACTTGGGACATAAACATAATTAAATGAAATAACCATACGTTCAACTTCGACACTCGTCAGTAAATGGAATAGATATATGGCCGACTTTCATACCGAATGCATTGGAGTTTATAACGTAACCACCCATCATAGTTTTCACGGCACCTCCTGCATTTGGTTTATCACGTAACCACCCATCAAATGTCAATGTACCATTATAAAATCACAACCAATATAAAGCAATGATAACATTTCCACATTTCAATCACAAAATATCATTTAAATATATTAACATAAAAGAATCTTTTATAGAAACAATTTTCAATACCAAAATACGTAAAAATTATATTGTATTTATTTTCTTTTAAAACATTAAATCTTATTGAGGAAGACAAATGTAAAATAATACTCGCGTCGGGGAAAGGTTTGTTATCACATCATACGTTAAAAAACATAGTTTTTGTCATTTAGTAAAACGCTTCCTAGTGAAAACAGTCCTTCTAAATAAAAGTAAAAGTCAATGGGGTTTATACACCGTATAAAAGAAATATGTCTATGAAACAAAATATGCCTCATTGAAAGGAGACTGAGACGAAGTCCCTTACAAAGACTGTATCATTAGATTGAGGATAAATCAATTACATTATTATGTGTGATAAATATAAATACACCCAATATAAGTGGATATTATGTGTAAAACAGTCATAGGTCATCCACACAAATTCACAGCACGAAATAATCAATAAGTAGAGGCTTAACCCAAATAATTGAAATCAAGTTAAGAAGTTCCCTTGAAAAAATTCGACATCCTAACGACATCATTTTAAAATTCAGAAAATGAGTTGATGAGAGAGAAAATGATATTTCATAACATGGACAGAATATTTACACCAGTAATGATATAGAAGAGCATATCCCAACATAATAATATGTAAATTAAAAGACATAACAAAAATAAGCCTTTTAAAAAGAGGAGGGTGAAAGGTTCCCTTACGGATTTGGTTACATAAAAAACATATACCCCATGAATGAGGGACCATAAAATGTTGATCTAAATACCCATACTTTAAAGTATATTACAGAAATATTTGAATAATGGTAAAAAAATACAACACTCAAAGGAGATAGTGACCAATATAGCATGAATCTCCCGGCAAAATAAAGTGAGATAAAAAATACCCTTACCTCGCTGTAATCAATCGAGTGGTATAACAAAAAAATAATAACCACCTAATGAATCACAGAATACCATGAATATAAAGTGAATAATGATAATATTTATCAAATGGTAGTACCAAATACACCACATGCAATATATATGTGATGAACAATGGAAATATCAAGGAAGTGAATGTGAGATAAGAAATCCCCTTACCACGTGTCCGACTTGACCCGCTCATATGTTCCTAGTTATTCCAGAATGATAAACATAATTTAATTTATACATTCTTAAGAACCTTTTTCAGGTTTATTATTTCTTTTATATTACATATTACCATTTTATAAACATTATGTAATAATTTAAGTTAATTACGGTCATTTTGTCGATATTTGGTACTTGAGTCAAAAGTGAACTTCTTATATTTACATGTTGTTCATGTAGTAAAATATAAATTATCTCAAAAATGATATTCATGATGTAGATATCATACATATCATATATATCCAGTATATATATGTATTTATACAAGTACATAACATTTGAAGTTATGAAATGCAATGCACCGTTCATGGAGAAGGTAAGCCGTACGTACGCATGAACACTACTTTCAATTCTATTTCACACATAATGGAATGAAACAATTATTATATAAAGGTATATTATAATTATAGTAAAATATAATGTAAATTATATCATTAACTCCTTCCTTTATACATCCCACATGTGGAATTAACTATTCAAATCACTTTGAGGGGGTGGTAGTATTCATTTCCTAAAATGAAATTATCGCATTTAACCATTATGGAAACCATAAAGGTATGACATAAATAAAAAAAACAGAAGAATTAGGAATGAATAAACATAATATATATCATATGTAAATATTTATAAATCTTAATGGACCCCATGAGTGGCGGTAGGAGATAATTGAACAGTCATCGTTTCGTGAGATAGTAGTTTGTTGTCCACAGAAACAGTATGTTCTTCACCCATTAGATGAATGTGTGTATATGTGTAGATATAATAATTTCATAAAAACAACCTATTATATTGAATATACATGTTTTGTTACAAAATAATGTAATAAAAAGAGTTTATGGGGTTGGAGAAGAAAAATAAAACAACAGAACATTAGATAATATGTTAGCTTTAAATCAGGTAACTCCCCTTGGTTTGAACCAAAAGGGATTCTTGAAGTGCTTTCTGCCTATGTTAAGGATTATATAATGAATATAGGGATATGGGGAGCTTAATTGAGTTGATTTTTTATGAGAAGAAGTGCTTTAGAAGTGTGTGATGTGGGTAGAAAGTGGGTTTATTTTATAAGGGAGTGGAGGGGCTCTTTTTGAAAGATTGAAAATATTATTTTATTATATAATGATTTTCGGTTTCTAATGGTCCAGAAAACATTAAAGTCAAATATAAGGTCTCCCATTTTCGAGATAAAATCATCCAATAAGAATTGGACAAGTTTTTCATATTATTTTAAACATTATATTTTTATTTATTTAAATCATTCTTTAACGACGTAAACATTGCATCATCATTGTGTCCTAAATAATTTTATTTATTTGATGTCTAAATTTTATAAAAAAAATTACCATGATGTAGAAAATATTTTTTATTTCTAATGAATATTTAAAGTGGAAAATTTAATTTGTATAACCCCATGATATTTTTTTTAGTAAAACAATACATGTTTGTGACATTTTTATTTTTACATTAAATAAAACGTTATTAATGTCATTATCTTACCTACGTGGCTCCATGGGGTCCCCAAATTTACACATGGATTGTATTGGTCAAAAAATACTGATCCAATAAGGTTAGGACATCTCTCTAGGTATTTTTATATTTTTATAATATTATTTTTACCTTTAATTACCCTAATTACCTTTAATCGAGGTTAACAAAACTCAAAAGTTACTATTCATAAAAAATTATTTTCATCCCATTGAACCATATTTTAATTGTTAATGACAACCATTTATATTGGATTTTTTAAATTCAATTCACAGAAGTTTTAATATTTTATTTAAACTAAAAATTCAGTTTTTTTAACTTCCACATAGTGGTTTCACTATCATCAAAAATTTATGTTTTTCAGAAAAATAGAAAAAATTCACCATAAGATATATTTGATATTCCCAATTAAAAAAGGATGTCCATTTTTCAAAATTACAAACATAGAATTTTCATTAATTAAATTTATAATTAATTCCTACTGTCAAAATAAATAGTCCGTTTTTATGAAACAATATCTATCCAATGATTGACACTTGTTAATGTCCAATTTCATAGAGAAATTAATTCCAATGTCCACCATTGGATTAAATGGTAAAAATATATCTTAATTAAACATTAAAACCAATTAAAAGAAAATCTAACTATATAATAAAATTTGATTAAAAGGTGGTTTTGTATTAAAATACAACATTTTTCACTATTCATTAAAAAATAAACTTTATCGGAAAAATAACAAAAATTTACACAGTGTAAATTTTAATGTCCCGATTCTAATGAAGTATTTTATCATGTCAAATATAACATATAAATGTGACAAAAAGTTGATTAAAAAATGGTTCTCCATCAAAAGGCGGTTAATCGATCTTTTAAAGAATATTTGAATATGTATGATTAAAATAGGATTCATTCGCATTTTAAGCCTCTAAAATTAATTGGATAAATGTAATAAAAATTTAAAAAAACATGTATAATCATATTTTAGTTAGTTCTATTCATTCCCTCAATTACAATGGATAGTTGTTAACTACCATTTAAAATAATATTATTATATTATTAGTGTACAACATAAGATTTCAAAGAATATTGTTTGATGGGTATCAGGTATGCTATCAAACATAGTAACCTCTTTAATGTAAAATTAATATTTAATTCAAAAATATTAATAAATATTAAAATTTCTTATTCCTTGTATTTCCTATGATGTTACATCCTTCCCCCTTTTGGGAATTGCGTCCTTGTAATTTTAAAATTGGGCTCGGAAACTTTATTGAAATCCCCACATCAAAAAATTTGTCAATAAAACAATCAATTTAATAGAAATAAATAGAAATACAAAGGTCACCCAAGACAACTGATACTATAATTCTATGAAAACATGGATATGGAGGAGAAAAAAACCCTCATGTTCTGATGGATAGTGATAGAAAACATGTTTAGGAGAATGTTAACCACCAAAAAATCACAAACATGTGATGGGTGAAATGGTATTTGATTCTCGAGTTGGAAAAGTTAACAGACAATGTTTTTGTTTTAAGTTACTACTCATTGAGAAATTTATTTCTGGGCTTAACTAAAACATAATGAAACATACTTACTTGACATGTAGACTTTCAACTTATACTAGATTTCTAACACAAACTCATATTTTCTCTAAAAGATGAGTATTTTGGATGACTTGTCCACATTAATAGCGCTAGAATCCACATCGAGAGAATCACATAATCCACAAGAGATGAACTATATATTTTTCATGTCTTTAGACCTTAACCAAAACCAAAATGGTTAGTACAAGATCAGATAATCCCAAAAAAGGATAATCTTTAATAAAAAGAAAAACTATTCTTAATCTCCAAAATTTGTCCAACAAAACCCAAAGTTCATCAAAGACTATTCAATAAACAACTATCCATAAAATTCTTCAACGTAATCAAAACATTTATTGAAATCCAAATCTCCAAAGCATTTAATCACATATTCTTCCAAGATAAATCTTAACATTTATCTCAAAATAACATCAGTTACTCTTAAGGTCTCATATTGAAATGTAATTTACCTAATCAGATATCCACCCTAATAGGTTAATAATTTCACTAGATAACCCAAAATCAACATATTCTTGAATCATGAAATCATGTAACTAAAAAGAATTTGAAAAAATAACCAGGGACTTCAAGTTGTCAAGTGGATAGCAATAAATACCAGTAGCACATTGGTTATGGGTTAGATTCCCGGATCTTCGTCCGACGCGATAGGTTGTCACACGGTCTGCGTGTTGTCCTTTCCAAAAACTATATAATTTTTAAACATTCCCAAAAAGAGATAAATTCATAAAAAATAAACATAACAAATTTTAACCAAAAATATTACCTAATAACTTTCATTTTGCATCCCAAGCCGTATTAACCTGTAATTGCCTCAAATTCAAGGATCATATAATACCAAATGGTGATTTATAACAATATCCAGAAAAGAAAAGATAATTATTCCTTGAATAAAATCTTTATATATCAAACATCGGGGTTACACATACTATAAAAAGTCTTCAAATGTTATCCCATCATCAAAAGAGCCTTAATACTTTTAAGCATTTCACCATCGTAAAATCTTCCATAACACTTGAATCTCTTATATGTTAACTTCTTAAAATTTAAATATTATTTATGATCCATTAACCATTCAATTCCATATTATTCTAAAATCCTTCTTTCCTACAAACAAATTCATGAATCATAACCGTTGTTTTTAATAATAGGAAAACATAAGTTAAGAAATAATCCATACCTTTCATTGGGCATTTTCAGTTTCTTCATCCTCAATCGGAATGGAATTTGGTATTGGTAAACAAATATTCATACGATCCTGGTGATCCCATTCCCTAAACATCTTCGTAGGACATTTGTTTCCATAATGACCATGCACACCACATTTAAAATATTTAATTGATCACTCAAAAAGAAATTCTTTCCCTTTACTAGTGTAAACTAGATTCTTCCTTTTTCCATGGAAGGTTCTTGCTATATGACTTTTGTTTCTGCATCTATAGAATCTTTATGTCCCTCTGAAACATTTTCCTAGGTGTTTCTTTCTACATCATTGACACATAGGTTCTTTAACATACTTACCTTTATGATTATTACCTGAACATACGTAGGGATTTGTTTCTCACATATATGATGCCTTATAAAAATCACAATGGTTCAGGTGGTCAATCATCACTCTAGATAGTTGGTTGAGAATAACCACAAGAGTTATCATTGTATCTCCCATATCATTCAGTTGATCGTTCAAGAAAAATGTCATAGTTTTCTTCATATCCACAATTACATTGGTGCCTTCTAGATCCTACCATTTACTAAAACCAGAAATATCAGTGCGAATATATTAGTAAAATCATTTTATAATATCTTTTGAGGAGGGTAAATACTAAGATATAATTATTCATGTTATCCTAAACTCATTGACAATATATAAAAAACAATTAATCTTTCTGAAATCCTAGCCATTATGGTAATGTCACTTATGCTTAACGAATACCCTGAACTCTAAAGTCATCTAAACCGACCTTTGATACCATCTATAAAGACCTGGCCTAAAAACATTACATATTCGTGAATTAAATGAATAATTCACATTGAGTATCGTTTCTGGTTTAGAGTTTTAGATAATTAGGACATAAATATTACATCTCAAAAGATTACAAACTAGACACTTCCACTCTGTTTCCATTTTTTTCATAAAATAAAAAATCATTATAAAACATGCTAAGTTCCATGTTTTAAATATCATGTCTTTCCTTGATCCCATCCTTGATCCTATTCATATTTATGTCATGTGGAAAAAATTTCAAAAACATGGGATGAGCATAAAAAGCTCAGTAAGAGATACACAAAGAAGGAAAACTATTTGTTTTCAAAACAATAAGTAAATCATGAATACTTTATCATAAGTAATACTTTTCACCTTTACAAAGTTGTAAATACTCTTCACTAAATGAATGATCATTACTTACACTTTTGTAAAAAAAAGAATACCATTAACCGATATAAAGCACACATAACATATAAAGGTATCTTGGGACATAAACATACATAAATGGAATCACCATACGGTTGACATCCACACTCATCACTAAATGGAATAGACATACAGCCAACTTCCATACCCAATGAATTGAAGGTTATAACATAACCACCTGTCCTGGTTTTCACAGCACCACCCATCATTTGGTTTTTCACATAACCACTCATCAAATGTCCAAGTACCATTGTAAAATCATAACCAATATAAAGGAATGATAACATTTCCACATTTCAATCACAATATATCATTAAAATATTTTGACATAAAATATTCCTTTATCAGAACCATTTTCAGTACCAAAATATGTAACAGAGTATATGGTATTTATTTTCAATTAACTCATTAAGGCTTGTTGAGAAAGTCAAATATCAAATTATACTCATGGCGGCGGAAAGATTGTTGTCACCCCGTATATTAAAAAATAAAACTTTTTGTCATTTATAAAAAAATTTTGTAGAGAAATGATTCATTCTGAATAAAATTAAAAGTCAAATGTGATTATAAACCGTATAAAATAATGTTGTGTATAAAAAAAATATGGCTGAATGAAAGTAGATTGAGAGAAAGTCTTTTACAAAGATGGTATCCTTAGATTGAGGATAAATCCATTACATAATTTTGTGTGAAAATTATAAATATACCCAATATATTTGGATATTAAGTGTAAAAAAATTAGAGGTCATCCACACATATTCACATGACGACATAATCAAGAAGTAGATGTTCAACCTAAAGAATTGAAATTGAGTTTAGAAGTTCCCTTGCAAAAATTCGACAGCCTAATGACGTCACATTAAAATTTAGAAAATGAGTCGATGAGAGAGAAAATGGAATCTCATCACTTGGACATAAAATTTACATCAATAATAATATAGAGGAACATATCGCAACATAATTAGATGTAAATTAAAATACACAACAAAAATAAGTCTTTTAAAAAGAGGAGGGTGAAAGGTGTCCTTATCGATTTTCTAACATACGATACATAAACCCCGTGAAAGAGTGACCATAAAATGTTGATGTAATTACCCATACATGAAATTATATTACACAAAGAGTTGAATAATGGGAAATAAATACACCACTAAAAAGAGATAGTGACCAATATAGCAAGATTCTCACGGGAATATAAAGTGAGATAAAAAATCCCCTTACCTCGATGTAATCAATTGAGTCGTACGACCAAAAGATAATAACCACCAAATGAATTGCAAAATACCATGAATATAAAGAGAATCATGATAATATATATCAAATGTAAGTACACAATACACCACATGTAATAAATTAGTGATGAACAATTAAAATCTCACAAAATTGAAAGTGAGATAAGAAATCCCCTTAACACATGTCCGACTTGACTCACTTTTATGTTCATTATTCTTCCTAAATGATAAACATAAGTTAATTTATATTTACCTAAGAACCTTTTTGATGTTTATTATTTCTTTTTTATAACTTATTACCATGTTATAAATATTATTTAATCATTTATGTTAATAATGGTCGTTTTGTCGATATTTGTACTTGAGTCAAAAGTGAACTTCTTATATTTACAAGATGTTCATGTTGTAAAATATCCATTATCACCAGAATTATATTCATGATGTATGTAACACCCCGAGATTTTATGAAAAATATTCTTTTAATTTTATTGTGGTATTGTGTTGTACTCCATACAAAAAGGATCTTGCACTACACGCATCCCTGAATTGGCTTGCATTGCACGCAATCACGACCTTCCACGATAGCATGTGTTGTACGCAATACTGAGTTTCACTAAACAACAATATGTTATATAAACTAGCAGTTATAAATAGTAATACCCACTTTTTGAAATTTTATAAATTTTATCTTTTGAAATGGACTTCATTTTTTGATTTGGAATATTGAAATTAACCTACGGTGAATTTTTTGTATTTGTTTTGAAAACATTCAATTTTTGATGAATAGTGAAAACACAAGGTTACTGTTTAAAAACATGATTTTTATTTAAATAATTATTTATTTTATTTAAATTTATTTTAGGTCAAAATTGATTCATAATAACTATATAATTTCAAAGTAATTCATTGTATTCATTTTATAATAATTTTAGATATATAAGACTATTTATTGATGTTTTCACCGTCTTTTACCCACCTCCTTGGAGAATTTGCGAATTCACATAAAACATAATTTTACCGCATCTGTGAGTTGAATATCAAAAATCTGAGAGACATGGTTAATATCAAGGACTAAAATGTGGTTCAATGAGATGAAAATAATTTTTGTTGAATAGTAACTTTTTACTTTTTTTACCACGGTTAAACATAAATGGGTAATTAAGGGTAAAAATGATGTTATTATTACCCTATAACATGTCCTAATTATATTAGATAAGTGTAAATAGACCAAAAAAACCTTAGGAATAAAATTTGACCATTTAGGCCAACTTGTTTTAGATAAGGACATTTAATATTTTTTTATTTAATGAATAGTTAAAATAGTCAAAATCATAGTTTAATCACTAAAACATTTTTAATATAGGGTTATACATAAGATAAATTCGACAATAAATATTCATTAGAAAGATATAAATATTTCCTACCAAATGGTATTTTATTTATAATTTTGAGACATTATATAATGTTAATTATTTATGAAACAATGATGATACATTAATTATCATATTAATGAAATATTAACATAATTGATGTTATAAATACTCAAATAAATGTAATATGAGACTTTTTATGGATTAAACTAATTTTATTGGTTACTATTTTATGTTAGTATTGATTTAATGAAATGTTTTCTAAATAATCATTATGTTATAATTTTCGCAAAAATCAAGTACCAAATAGTGTCAAAAAATGACATAAAATAGTTTTTAAAACAAATATTATATTATTAATTTTTATTTTATTCCTAAAAATCTAAGGATCATACAAATGGCTTATATAAGGTTATATATATTAATAATAAACAATTTGTGGTTTTTATGGCTTGTTATAGTATGTTTATTGACCTTATAGTGTAAGAATACAAGAAGACATGGTAAAAGTAAAATTATTTAACTTAAAGATAAATCTAAATGATAAGGTTAAAATAGGAACATAAACTTGTATAAATTATATTTTATGAGATGATTTAGACCCACACCCACCTTATCTTCTAAATAAATCAATTTGGAGCTATTAAAAACCGAATATGACTTTATAATAAAATAATATTTTTAGTTTTCCAAAGGTGCCCCTCTCCTCCCTTATAAAAGTGCATCTCCCCCCTCTCCTCCTCACACCACTTTTAGCCTTCATGCTCGGCAAACACCTGACAATTTCTCTTCTACACATCTCTATAAACATCCTAGAGGTTCTGGTCTTCTTCAAAGACCATCATTAGTGCCCAAATAAGAGGTTAAGAAGAGGCGCTTCAAAGAATAGGTAATGTCTGTTACCGATTCCTTCAACATTATTTCTTCTTCTACTTCTTATTCATTAGTTGTTTCATTATGAATTAATAACATATGTATCACTCATATACTTATATGTTATTATAAATATGAAACAACCCTATTTCACCTTCTATCCATCCTATGGAAAATGAAATCACCGCCCATGCGTACGTACGGGATACTGTCTCCACGCCATGGTGTAATCTGTGTTCCACCACCACCTTACTTGGATGGGTATAATGGAGTAAATAAATAAATAAATATGATTATTGTAAATTAATATTGATTCTGAAATAGTATACGTATGCTTCAATAAAATTCCACGATCATGGGAATGATATTATCGCTCATGCATACGTACGATCTACCGTCTCCACGACGCGATGAGATTCATTCTTCATATTAACCATTCATGAATGATTATAAAGTATATATAATGAATAATAATGGAATATGTGACAAAATAATGATACTGGATTTATGTATATATATATGTATTTCATCAACTTAATTCCATTCAATTCAATAAGTAAACGAAAAGAGCGTTCATGCGTACGTATGACCTACCATCTCCATGAATGGTGTATTTCATTCCATTTATCGATCTATCAAATATATATGTATATGATGAATATATATTATATATAAATCATGTTTTACATTATGTAATTAAGTAAATAAGGATATAAGTAATAATATCAATAACAACAAGTCGAAACACGTATAATAAATAAAAGGATTTTACCCAAATCGCAGTTTTACATCGAATTTAAAAAAGAGCGGGTAATATAAATTCATATGTAAACTATATATGATATCATAACAATGAATATTATTCTATAATATGTAAATAACATTATTTAAATCATTATACAGGAGGTTTGGATACATACGAGGCTTATCAGACATAAGGTAAGGGATAACTTTTCGAATCTCATTTTTTATCTGAGAGTTCATATACGTAAGTATTTACTGGGGTTATATTTATCATCAATGTACCAATTTTCTAACAATTGTTTCATGTTTGTTTAAATTCCTCCTTAACCATTTTATACTTTTACTACATGGTATGTATGAAATCTATATTTTACTAGGTACTTTTTGACTTTTTTGACAAAAGTACGAGGAGAATGTTATTTTTAACTTATACTAAATGAACAAATTCTTACAGTTCCATAAAGCCTCATTTATATGAAGCTTCCTATACAATATTTCCTTATTATTTTCAAATAAATCCTTTTATTTTAAAATTTAATGGCATTTTCTGAAAATAAAATGATTTTGAAAAAGAAAGGATATTTTCCTCAAAAATTCATTTCAAATGTTTTATCAAAACCATTTTCCATATAAGATGAAATTATTTCCTATGTGTATGTTTCATGTATAATGTCTCTATGATTTACATGGTTTCACTTTTCATATGATGAAATGATATCCATTTTTTGTATGGATTATGTTATGATGGGATGGTGTTTAAGAAACCCATTTTCTTCTTGGGGTTATGATGGATGATTTATATATATGTTGTGTCACAAGTAATAATGATTTAATTACGAGATGGGTGGGACCTATATCTTCCTCTAATTCATTGGGTAATGATTTATATCTCATGTGATAGACATGGATGGAATGGTAAGTTAATCTTGATCAGTGTTACAGGATTGGAATGAGGAGTGAACTCGATTCAGAATGGGACTTTGTCCACTAAGATGGTTTTGGCAGCAATGTAATAACTACTATGGAAATCATAACAAGTTCTAAATGGTTCCACAATTACATGATTTATTCCCATGCTATATTATCATGATTATTTTTCCTTTATGATCTATGCTTTGTGTGCATAGAATATTTATGTCGTTTCTCATGATTTTGATATTTAGATTTTATGTTCATGTTTTTGCATTCAAGTGTTTATGGATTGTTTAATGTTCTCTATGCTTACCCTTATTGAGCATTTGAGCTCACCCATTAAATGTTTTCATTTCCCCAAGATTTAAAAAAGTTTTTAGGTAAGAAAACAAAATGGGGAAGATCTTTATGAGAGATGTTGAAGATCTTTCACAGTGATTAGAAGATTATTTTTTGAGTTTCCAAAGACACTAAACTATTACGGTCCTTGTGTGTCTATTTTCTTTATATATTATGTATTTTGCAAAAGTAATGTAATTTCCATGTACGTCAAGCTTTGGGTCTCTATAGTTGTAATCAAAGGAAGGGTTTATTTAACTGTAAAGACCTGTAAAATTAAAGGGAAATTTTCTCTAAATTTTCTTTGGGATTTTACAAGAACGCAGTTTCTAACAGCGCCTGATTTCGAGGCCCGGTGTTCCCGGAATCAATTTCTGAAGTTTAGCTCGGGTACGTTCAGTGAACAAATGAGCAGGTTTATCTAACTCTTGAACCAGTGCTCAGATTCAAAATCAGAGGGCACCAATGGAAAGAAGTGCTAGTAATTTCTTAAGAAGACCCTTTCTAGAGTTGCGTTTTCTCTGGATGAGTTGTTTTAAAAAAATGTGAGGGGTAAAATATAAATGTTAAAATTATATTTTCTTTTCTTGTTAAGTGGATTAAGTATTGTGTTACAACACTTTGACCCTCGCTTATGTGGTTATAACCTATGTAAGGGAGTTAGGGGTTGGACCCACTTGGAGTTAACCACCCATGGGAGGATTAAAGGTGAGGTGGGGCACATAGGAACCCCACCCCTTCACATTCCTCTTAAACTCCCTAACACCCTCTTAAATTCTGTAAACTTATATTTATTTGAGTAAACTTCCATTTCCTCACTCTCTCCCTCATTAACTCTAGCCAACACAAACATTAATTAATTGAATTCAACTTTTGAATTTATTTTGGAAAATCATGGCTTGGGTTGATTAAATAATGTGGACCCTTTATTTTGTTAAGGGTGTGCTTTTGTGGTGTTGAGGGTAAGGGAAGAGAGCTTGGGAGTTTTTAAAGAACTTCTTCTTCTTATTCTTCTTCTTTCATCTTCTTCTTACTTGATAAAGGAGGAGGCACCGACTTGAGAACTAGCCAACAACTTACCGCCTTTCAATTTTCTCTCCACGTGAATGGAAGGGAGATGATTCTTCCTCCTCGGATGTTCTCAATCAGCATATACGGAACCTCACCCCACGATGTTGTTTTTCGTGACACCATCATTCGACAACTTTTCTCAATGTAGGGTTTTATGTGTTTTTATTTGGGAATTATTCCGTCATCTATCCTCGTTATTTTGGACCGCTTGTGATCATTTAACGGGAGGGGGTCGGACCGCACAAACAAAGCCGACCCTCCTCCATTATTATTTTTGTTGTTGCGGTTTGAAGGAAAGTGACACGATGCCATCACACCGTGTGGGAATGAGCGGAATGGATGTGTGGTGCCGTCGAGCCATGCATTTGAAAATTGGATCAAGTTGTGGCGCCATCGCGCGACGCCAGAAAACCCAAAGACACTGCGGCTGGAGCTGTGCCAGCGCCACACTGGATGGACCAAGGCCGCGACTTAAGCCTTGGCGTAGCAGGGGAACCGGCGGCCGGAATTGGGCCACCGGTGTCGGAGCAGGAGGGACCGGCCTTGCCAATCCCATGGCGGAAGATGACGGCGGCCAGAGTGGGCCAACCGGACAGGGAAGAACCGGGGGGTAAAAACCCCTGGATGGCCAGACGTGAGCGGCCCCATTAAGGGGCCACGATTACTACAAGCGGGGGGAAACGCCTCCCCCCCTACATGCGAACGGCTCGGCAGTTCGGCCGAGCCACATGTCCAGCACACCGGAACGCGAGCGCGCCGTGCAGTTGAGCCGGGCCGCGCCGAGCCGCACCCACGAAGGCTGACCCGGACCCGGGTTTGGTCGACCCAGGGGGTCTCGGGCTGGATCGGTCCGGGCCCGAAACACCCACTTTCGGACCATTTTCGGTCTTTCAGTAATATCATGGTCCACGGACCTCTGATCGACTCACCATTAGCTGATATGCGATCCTTGGATCGTGATGGTCGTTTCGGTATATTACACTGAAGGTTTCGGAGTACTTTGGGTTAGGCTGGTTGGTTCGTACACGAAACCATCCAGGCTCTCGGAGCGGAAACACTTATATCTTGAGCTTCGGATGTCTCATTGATGTGTCGTTGACATTTTTGGATTCCTCTTGAGGAGACGGAACATTTGGCATACATCACCCGAGGTCTTGATGCAGTAGTAGTATGGCCGAGTTGGATTGTACCTGAAATCCAACCGGGGCCCTGGAACGGAAAAGCAGATATCTTCCAAACCGGATGTCTGTTTGACGAACTGTCCAGCGGCATTGGTGATCCCATTGAAAAACAGTCCCTATGAGTATACCATATGAGAGATTGGGGTACAATTGAGATACGACAGGGTTGGTTCGCACACGAAACCAACCGGGCCCGTGGGACGAAAGGGCTAATAACTCACAGACCGGGCGTCCGATTGGCGCGCCGTCTGTTGCGTGGGGACCCCTATGATGAGGATGTATTTTGATATACATATTCATGGGACTTGTGAAAGTTAGAGTATCAACCTGTAGCTCGGGGAGAAGACCCTCCCAGAGATGGGCATATAGATTACGGGGACCGTGTAGCTGGCTATGACCGATGACTGCTTGTCTGATTCGATTTGGAGTGACTAGAAGAGCCCAGTGGAGAGCACTACAATGTGAGGTGGTAGACCCGTGGTAGAGGAGAACTACTGTGTGAGGTGGCAGACCTGCGGTACTCGACAGGAGGAGTACCTCTGTAGGCTATGAGGGGGAGCACTACTATGTGAGGTGGCAGACCCATGGAAGAGGAGCACTACTGTGTGAGGTGGAAGACCCACGGTACTCGATAGGAGGAGTACTTCAGCAGTCCTAGGATAGTGAGAAGTACCTCGGAGTTGTGACAGGTCATTCTACACTCCAGAGACGGACTCATTAGCAGTTACAGTTTCGATAATGAAAATCCTGGTTTGAGCTGAGTCTATGACCTTTGTGTTTACCTCATGATTGAGATGGTTCCCTTGATAACATAGTTATATGTATGGTCATATACCTGGGTGGTGGTTATCCGTTGATTTCATAATCTTTGTGTTCCTCATGATTGAGATGGGTTACTTGATAACTTAGGTATATGTATGGTCATATACTTATGTAGAGGTTATCTGTTGAGATCTTCTTTGTGGTTATCCATGTTGGTTTTATTGAGACCTTGAGGGTCCCGGGCTCCCTACTGAGTATCGTTATACTCACCCCTGCACGAGCTATGCCCGCACCTTGTTGTGTTGGTTGCAGACGATGGGAAGTGATGACAGAGGCCAAGTGTTCGAGGACTGGACGGTACCCGGAGGTGGACCACACAACATGTCAGTATCCAGAGGTGGACTTCACAGCGAGACAACACTCAGAAGAGGATGACGGGTGAGAGCATTGAGTGGATGCACTATCTATACCTACCCTTCCGGTAGTATCTGAGGAGGATGACCCAGGAGGTACTTCCTTTCTTCCATCTGTTTTTCTTTTTCTGTTGTACTTTCATTCAGTTGTAGCTATATTTTCAGTTGGGTTTGTATTCTGGCTCATTTACTTTTCAGCGCTTTTTTTGTACTTAGTGTTTTACATCCGCTTGTACTCTGTGGTGTTTTCTTACTTTTATAGAGGCAATGCCTTCCCAGTTTTTTGGGATATCTGCCTTTGGTTCTAGTCACCAGCCCCTGGCCTATGGAAGGCGGGCTTGTGGTTGTCACAGCATGGGCCCTGAGGACGAGTCGTGACAAATTGGTATCAATGGAGTCGATTCTACCGTAAAACTAATAACTCTAATATTATCTTTCTGTGAATCAATAGTGTAAATTGTACCAAGTGTGGTTTTTTGTTCAGGGAGTCTAGTGTTAGTGCGGGCGGTCGACGTATCCATACACCAGGACTCTGACAACTGATTTTCGACTTTGTGCACGAAAACACTGACTGCGTGTGTGTTTCCAGAATTTTTTAAAAGTCATCTCAAAACCAGGTCATCTCAATAGGTATAAATCATTTGACCATGTCATGTTTGTTTATTTTAGGATGCCTTCCCATGGACGACCAGCTAGAGCCCCAAAAGTTGTTTGTGCTGACAGCCCGTCGAGCGATGTGGCCTCAGTAGAGGGCCCTATCCCAGTTGAGGTACCAGAGAAAACACCAGCGGTACTACTACCTGTTGGGCCACCAATTCCACCATCCCCAACAGCAGAGGTTGCACGTCGCTTGAGCGCACTGCATGAGTTCCAATGCCAGAGGCCACCCTGGTTCAGGTGAGAGACGGACCCGCAGGTGGCTAAGGATTGGCTGGAGGCTGTGCTGAGAGCCTTCAGGCTAGTGGGGACGCCAGCAGACTTCATGCTGGTCCTTGCTGCCAGCCTTCTTCAGGTAGCAGCAGGCAGATGGTGGAGCCTGTTGTTCCAGATGCATGACGAGGCGACACTTCTATGGGCAGACTTCGAGATCCTGTTCGGGGCAGAGTTTGTACCAGCCACCATTCGAGCGGTGCGTATACAGGAGCTACTTCAGCTGCGGAAGAGCAGTGTGACAGTGGTGCAGTATTAAGTGAGGTTCAAAGACCACTCGTGCTACTCCACAGATATGGTACGAGACCCATTCTTCAGGGCCTGAACCTTTGAGCAGGGGCTCATGCGAGAGATTATAGATTCTATTGTTTCTCACAGCATTATGATGTAGACAGGGGTGTCTGGGCGAGCCTTCTTAGTGGAGGGTTTCCTTGATGAGAAGTCTCCAGCCGTAGGACCCACCACTAGCCGTCATATGACAGAGTCTTCTGTAGCAGGCAGTAGACAGATGACACAGAGGTCCAAGAGTACCAGACCTATAGGTGTTCGACCGCATGACTAAAGGTCGGTAGTACGAGGTACTGTGGGGAATGACAGAGCTAGACCCGCTATGCAGTGTTACTCCTACGGCAGGATTGGTCACATGGCACGTGACTGTCTGACCCGTCATGCAGATGATCGGAAGTTAAATGAAGAACCTCTCAGGCAGAGGAAGAGGTTCGATCAATGCTGACCGCTAGGAGCTGAAAGCCGAGGGAGGGGAGCTGGCCATGCAGCTGGAGCTGGACGATGCTTCGAGGTGTTACCACAACCACCACCAGGAGGTACACCCCGACCGCAGGGAACAGGTGGACATGGGAGAGCACAGCTTTAGGCAGTAGAAGCTTACAGCTATAGAGCTCCGAAAGCGAGTGGATAGGAGTATAACTAGTGGTTTCCTTTTATTCTTGTATATTTAGTTCCATGTTGTTGTTGCGACATTTATGTCCTTGTACCATGAGTTGCAATAATATAAATACACATACCTTTGTTACATTTTCTTCCTTGTTTTCTGAGTACTAAGAAGTTCTGGTTAAAACTGTTGACTTGACCCTCATTTTGGAGATTTCTTCTAGAAGAGACCCAGTGACCTCAAGCTGATTCTGACAGTGTGACTTGACCCATATAGGTGAGAGTGACGGTTGGATCTATGGGTACTAATGTCGAGGCCTTACGATGTCGTCCATGGCATGAATACACCATTTATGTCCGGATTGACTGTATTAGGTAAAGAACGTGGTTCATTTAGGGGATGAGACCAGATTTCTCTTATCGGCAAAGGTGAAATCATAGCAACTCTTGTGGGACCAGAGAAGGTCTCGGACATCCAAGAGCGGATGAGGACATCTCAGAGCCAACAGAAGTCTTATGCTGACAGGAGGCAGAGACCACTAGAGTTTGAGGATGGAGACCACTTTTTCTTTCGGGTCTCACCTTGACATTGAATTACGGAGAGTGGCCGATGTGACAAGTTATCTATAAGGTTCAACAGACCTTTCTAGGTCCTCAGTAGGGTAGGCGAGGTGGCCTACCACTTGACCCATCCACCTCAGTTGCACCAGATGCACGACGACTTCCATGTATTTCAACTGAGGAGATACGTGCTCGACCCTTCGCATATCATCGACCATGGGGAGCTGGACTTGGGAGATGGGGTGACTTTCTCGGAGGCTCCAGTGGGGATCGATGATCGACAGGAGCGGATCCTATGAGGACGGTCGACTCCTCGGGTGCACTTCCTTTGGCAGTATGGGAATCTCTAGGTAAGCACATGGGAGTGGAAGGTTTAGATGCATGCTCAATACCGCTTCTGTATCTCTAGTCTGTGTTTAAGCTTTATGAGGAAGTAAATCCCTGAGGTGGGAGTAATGTAAAGACTGATAAAATTCAACATAAATTTTTTCTAAATTTTCTTTGGGATTTTTAAAGAACGTAGTTTCTGACAGCGCCTGATTTCGAGGCTTGGTGTTCCCAGAATCAATTTCTGACATTTAGCTCAGGTACGTTCAGTGAAGGAACGAGCATGTTTTTCTAACTTTTGAACTGGTGATCAGAATAGAAATATGAGGGCACTGATGGAACCGTAGCGCTGGTAATTGCTTAAGAAGACATTTTCTATAGTTGCGTTTTCTCGGGAGGAGTTGTTTTAAAAAAAAGTGAGGGATAAAATATAATTGTTACAATTATATTTTCTTTTCTTGTTAAGTGGATTAACTGTTGTGTTATAACACTTTGACCCTCTCTTAAGTGGTTATAACCTATGTAAGGGAGTTAGGGGTGGGACCCACTTGGAGTTAACCACCCATGAGATGATTAAAGGTGAGGTGGGGCCCAAATTCACCCCACCCCTTCACATTCCTCTTAAACTCACTAAAACCATATTAAATTTTGTAAACTTATCTTTATTTGAGTAACTATCCATTTCCTCACTCTCCCCGTCATCAACTCTAGCCAACACACACATTAATTAAGTGAATTTAACTTTTGAATTTATCTTGGAAAAGCTTGGCTTGGGTTGATTAAATAATGTGGACCCTTTATTTTGTTAAGGGTTGTATTTTGTGGTGTTGAGGGTAAGGGAAGAGAGCTTGAGAGTTTTTAAAGAACTTCTTCCTCCTCTTCTTCTTCTTCTTCTGTCTTCTTCTTCCTCGATAAAGGAGGAGGCACCGACGTGGGAACTCACCAACGACTTTCCGCCTTTCAATTTTCTATCAACAAGAAAGGAAGGGAGATGCAACTTCCTACTTGGAAGTTCTCCATTGGCATATATGAAACCTCACCCCGCGACGCCGTTTTCCACAACACTGTCATTAGACAACTTTTTTCAAGGTAGGGGTTTATGTGTTTTTATTTGGGAATTCCTCCGTCATCTATCCTCGTTCTTTTGGACTACTAGTTATCTTTTAACGGGAGGGGGACGGACCACACAAACATGACTGACCCTCCTCCCTTATTATTTTTGTTATTGCAGTTTGAAGGAATGTGATGCGGTGCCGTCGCACCGCACGGGAACGAGCGGCAAGGATGTGCGACGCTGTTGCACCGCGCGTTTGAAAATTGAACCAAGTCGTGGCACCGTCGCGCCGCTCCAAAAAACCCGAAGACATCGCGACTGGAGTGGGGATGGTGCCTTGCTGGATGGATCAAGGCCGCAGATTAAGCCACGGTGGAGTAGGGGAACCGGCGGCCAAAATCGAGCCACCAGTGTCGGAGTAGGAGGGACCGACCTTGCTGGTCCCGTGGCGGCAGAAGCCGACCGGCCAGAGCAGGCCGGCTGGATAGGGAAGAACCTGGGGTTCAAAACCCTCAGTTAGCCGGACGTGAGTGGCCCCATTAAGGGGTTGCGGTTACTACAAGCGGAGGGCAACGCCCCTCCCCCCACCACCCCCCCTGTATCCAACGGCTCGGCCGAGCCACCTGGGCAGCGGGCCGGACCGCCAGCGCGCCGGGCCGTGCCCAGGCCGCGCCGGCTGAGCTGGGCCATGCCCAGGCTGGGATGGGCCGTTCCCAATCGGGCCGACCCAGACTCGAGTCGAGTCGACCCGGTTCGGTCCGTCCCAGGGGGTCTTGGGCCGGATCGGTCCGGGCCCGAAACCCCCACTTTATGACCTTTTTCAGTCTTTCGCCCATATCATGGGCCACAGACATTTGATCGATGCACTGTCAGCTGCGATGCGATCCTTGGATCGAGACGGTCGTTTCAGTATATTACACTCAAGGTTTCGAAGTACTTTGGTTTTGGTCGGGTTGGTTTGTACACAAAACCAACCAGGCCCTCGGAGCGGAAACACTTATATCTTCAGCTCTGAACGACCGATTGGCATGTCGTCAACTTTGTTGGATTCCTCTTCAAGATATGAACCTTTTGGCATACTTCACCCGAGGTTTGGACGTAGTTGGAGTATATCTGAGTTGGATTGTACCCAAAATCCAATCGGCCCCCTGGAATGGAAAAGTTGATATCTTCCAGACCGGAAGTCCATCTAACGAACCATCAGCGGCGTTGGTAATCACATTGAAAAATGGTCCCTATGAGTATACCCTATGAGAGTTCGGGGTATAGTTGAGATATGGTCGGGTTGGTTCATACATGAAACCAATCGGGTCCCTCGGACAAAAAGGCTAATAACTCACAAACCGGGCGTCCGATTGACGCGTCTTCTGTTGCATTGAGACCACTATGACGAGGCGGTCTATTGAGATACTTCTTCATGGGACTTGTGATACATGGAGTATCGACCTATAACTCATGGAGCGGACCCTCCCAGAGACGAGTATTAAGAGTACAAGGACCGTGTAGCTGGCTGTGACCGATGACTGCTTGTCCAATTCCATTTGGAGTGACTAGCATAGCCCATTGGGGGGCACTACATTGTGAGGTGGCAGACCCATGGCGGAGGAGCACTACTGTGTGAGGCGGCAGACCCGCGGTACTCGATAGGAGGAGTACATTTGTAGGCTATGCAGGGGAGCACTACTATGTGAGGTGGCAGACCCATGGAAGAGGAGCACTACTATGTGAGGTGGCAGACCCATGGCACTCGATATGAGGAGTACATCAGCAGTCTTAGGTTAGTGAGTAGTACCTCGGAGTTGTGACAGGACACTGTACACGCCATAGACGGGCTCATCAGTAGTTACGGTTTCGAAAATGAAAATCCTGGTTTGAGCTGAGTCTATGACCTTTGTGTTTACCTCATCATTGATATGGGTCACTTGATAACTTAGGTATTTCTATGGGCATATAATTGTGCGGTGGTTATCCTTTGATTTCGTAATCTTTGTGTTCCTCATGATTGAGATGGGTTACTTGATAACTTAGGTATATGTATGGGAATATACTGAAGTAGAGGTTATCTGTTGAGATCTTCTTTGTGGTTATCCATGTTGGTTTTAGTGAGACCTTGAGGGTCTCAGGGTCCCTACTGAGTATCGTTATACTCACCAATGCACGAGCTATGACCGCACCTCATTGTGTTGGTTTAAGATGATGGGAAGTTCTGACAGAGGCCGAGTGTTCGAGGACTGGACAGTTCCAAAAGGTGGACCACACGACGAATCAATATCCGGAGGTGGACTTCATGGCGATACGACACTCATAGGAGGTTGACGGGTGAGAATTTTGAGGAGCTGCGCTATCTGTACCTACCCTTCATGTAGGATCCGAGGGGGATATCCCAGGAGCTGCTTCCTTTCTTCCAGTAGTTTGTCTTTTACTGTTGTACTTTCGATCAGTTGTAGCTTTATTTTCAGTTGGGGTTGTATTCTGGCCCATTTACTTTTCCTCACTTTCTTTTGTACATAGTTTTTTACTTCCACTTGTACTCTGTGGTGTTTTGTTACTTTTATAAAGGCAATGCCTTCCCAGTTTTTGGGATTTATGCCTTTGGTGCTAGTCGCTAACCTCTGGCCTATGGAAGGCGGGCTTGGGGTAGTAACGACATGGTCACCGAGAATGGGTGGTGACATTAACATTTGGAAACTAGGATGCGAAAAATTTACTGAGATACCAAGAGATATTTCAAAGCTATGTCTAGGGATGTCCTTAAGGTTAAGTATAAGTATAGTTTATAGTCCTAGAATTATGGTAATGATATTAGAATTAAACCTAAGATGTTAGATATTAAAGGTTCTCACACTTTATTATGATGTTGTACTAACATGATTTTTGCCTCTCGCACTGTTCTTTTGGGTTTTAGATGATGGATGGAACACGAAGGAATCATGTTGATCAATATAATGGACAGTGCAATGATTGTCCTCCCGAGCAACCAAATATTATGGGAGATGGAGTGAAAAATCTTATTTCTATACTTACAGAAGCCATGAATCATTCTAGACTTCCGAATGAGTATAGAAGGGAACAATATTCTATTGAGTCCTTCATGAAGCAATGTCCACCGTCTTTCAATGGGTCTTCTTATCCACATGTTGCTGAACAATGGATCAGTACCATTGAATAGATATTTTCCATACTTCTCTATTCAGAACATGAAAAACTCATTTCAGCTGTTTACTATTTAGAAGGTGGAGCAGACTAGTGGTGTACTATAATTAAGAATACAAGGCCCCAAGATGAAATTGAATCCATTGAATGGGATGAGTTCATGAACTTGTTTTCAGTAAGTACTTCTCTCATATTCTTCGAACAAATATGGAAAAGGAGTTTCTTGAGCTTAGGTAGAAGGATGATGAATCTGTTGGTATATACGAAGCGAATTTTACAAGACATGCAAGGTATGCATCTGGCTTTATCATCCAACTAGAATGTAAAGTTGATCGATCTTTTAGTGGTTTAAAACCATGTCTTATAAAGGAATTAGCTATAAGAGACTTCATTGCTATGAAGAAATAGTGTGTTGTGCAATCAAGGTAGAAATGGAAGTTGGTGTTACATATCCATCTCATGGTTTGGAAATGAAATGAAAGACGGAGTTCAAGGAGATATCTCAGAATAATGGTGAAATAAAGATAAATGTTTCTTTATGCTCAAAGTGTGGAAAGATGAATGGTGGAGATTTTCTTAAATGGACTGGAAAATTTGTTATGTGTGGAAAAAAAGGTCATCGAGCAGCTGAGTGTTGAGGTAATGGAAAAAGGGTTTCTAATGATGTGAATAAACAAAAGACTGTAGAGAATGCACCACCAACACTTCAATGATTCAAGTGCAAGGAAATGGGGCATTATACTAATCAATGCCCTAATCCAAGGGTCAATGATGATCAACATGAGCAACCACTTAAGGAAAAGGACAAAGGTAAGTCACTTGCGATCACTATTGGTGATGTTGAATATGATAACGATGTGGTGGAATGATTAAGTGTTTATGTAATGGGATTCCAAAATAATGGTGTATATAGTATCATGGAATATTAGAATATTTATGTATTGGTCTGTTGAGGTTTTCAATAATATTATGGTACCGATAACCAAGTAAAGTGATTGAGATATTTTTGGATAGAAGATGATATGTGAATAATTAAGGAATAAGGAGAAAATGAAATGTTTGACAGTATTCATGAGCTCATGACTGATATAAGGAAAAGGTTATATCATGGTTTGAGTATATAGAATTTTTGGATTTTTGTATGTGGAAAGAGATAACTTTTGACAGCATTCATGATTTCACTAAGATTCAATGGGTATTCATTTTTCAAGAGAATACATGATTAAGGTATTCACATGTTGGGATTGTGACCAACAAGATATATTTTATATAGGGGATAAGTGATGGTATTCACGTACTTGTAATGTGACCTCTCATGTAATCATTTTCTTTACACTATGAGATTGGACAGAAGAAATTTTTGATAAGGTAAAGGTTGGAATGGATTGTGTTAGATATCAGTTATTATTGTTTAAGTTTAGAACATTTGTTGTGTTAGAATAGTATAGTTTTAGAAAAAGGGAAACCTACAGGATGGGCGACATCCCGTCACGTCGGACAAGACATTGGGAATAGAACCCACAACCAAAGTGTGACATGCCTTTATCACCTACCACTGGCGTACAGGAAGTCCCTGTTTAGTTGAAACCACTTTTATTATATTAAGCAGTATGATATATGAAGTATACGTCCATTTTAAGAACCATATATGAATAATCTCAATATATATGGACTTATGTATTTTTTATAGCCTTTTATAACCTTTTGTTTGAGACGGATGGAATGACCCATCATTCTATCACATGATCTGCTAACACTTCATGAATGACAAATTCACGTTCATTTCATTATGAGATGATGTGGAAATTTTCCAAGGAAATGACCAATGGTGAGACTATACCAAAATCAAGAAAGTATTTCTTCTAATTCCAATTTCTTCAACTTCAAGGAAATGATCTTGAAATCCAAAAATGTTTTCCTAGTGCCCTTATATCTTATGAATCAGATTGTACCTTAGATCATCACAAATCTATGGCTTTGTGATTGTTAGACTTTTCATAGCCATGTTCTCTACCACTCTCCATCCGAACATGCTGGTTAGATTTCTCTTCCATATCCATTTTTTCACCTATGTTCTACTATGTGGAAACCCCATGATTATTTAATTTGGGTAACCATTATGTTTCATACATTAGTATTTTAAGATTGGTTTTGGTATTCCTTTTTATGATGTGGGTTTCTATAAAATAATCTTTCGAGTAGTAAACCATTTATAACCCAGACGAATTTCGACGGTGAAATTCATTTTAAGGGGGGTAGATTGTAACAGATAGAGATTTTATGAAAAATATTCTTTTTTATTTTATTGAGGTATTGTGTTATATGCTACACCAAAAGGATCATCCACTACATGCATCCCTGACTTGGCTTGAATTTCACATAATCACGACCTTCCACGATAGCGTGTGTTGTATGCAATACCGAGTTTCACTAAACAACGTTATGTTATATAAACTAGCCGTTATGAATAGTAATACCCACTTTTTAAAATTTTATAAATTTTATCTTTCGAAATGGACTTAATTTTATGATTTGGAATATCGAAATTAGCCTAGTGTGAATTTTTGGTATTTTTCGGAAAACATTCAATTTTTGATGAATAGTGAAAACAATGGGTTACTATTTAAAAACCAGCTTTTTATTTAAACAATTATTTATTTTATTTAAATTTATTTTAGGTCATAATTGATACATAATACCTGTATAAGTTCAATGTAATTCATTGGATTCATTTTATAATAAGTTTGGATATATAAAAAGTTTATTGAACTTTTCACCGTCTTTTACCCACCACCTAGGAGAATTTGAAAATTCACATAAACATATTTTTACTGCTTCTGTGAGTGGAATTTCTAAAATCCTAGAGACATGGTTAATAACAAAGACTAAAATTTTGTTCAATGAGATGAAATGTTTTTTGGTGAATAGTAACTTTTTACTTTTTTAACCACAGTTAAAAGTAAATAGGGTAATTAAGGGTAAAAATGATATAATTATTACCCTAACACATGTACTAATTATATTTGGTAAGTTTAATTCGACCAAAAAACAATCGTAGGAATAAAATATGACCATTTAGGCCCATTTTATTAGATTGGGACATTTAATATTATTTTATTTACAGAATAGTTAAAATAGTTAAAATCAAAGTTTAATAACTAAAACATTTTTAATATAGGGTTTTAAAAAATATAAATTAGACTATAAATAATAATTAGAAAGATAAAAATATTTCCTAAATAATGGTATTTTATTTATAATTTTTAGACATTAAATAATGTAATTTATTTATGACACAATGATGATACAGTAATTATCTTATTAATGAAATATTAACATAATTGATGTTATAAATACTGAAATAAATGTAATTTGAGTCTTTTTATGAATTACAATAATTTTATATATTGATAATAAATGTTAGTATTTCATTGTTTAACATTTTTCGAACTAATCACGCTGTTATGAGTTTCACAAAAATCAAGTACCAAATAGTGCCAAAATGACATAAAATAGTTTTTAAAACAAATATTATATTATTAATTGTTATTTTATTTCTAAAAATATATGGTTCGGACAAATGACATAGATAAGGTTATATATATTAATAATAAACAACTTTGGGTTCATTTGGCTTGTGATAGTATGTTTATTAACCTTATAGTGTAAGAAAACAAGAAGACACGGTAAAAGTAAAATTATTTAACTAAAGTTAAATCTAAATGATAAGGTTAAAATAAAAACCAAAACTTGTCAAAATTATATTGGATGAGATTATTTCGACCCATCCCCACCTTAGCTTCTAAATAAATTAATTTGGAGCTATTAAAAACCTAAAATGACTTTATAATAAAATAATATTTTTAGTTTTCTAAAGGTGCCCCTCTCCTCCTTTATAAAAGGGCACCTCCTCCCTCTCCTCCTCGCACCACTTTTAGCCTTCAAGATCAGCCAAACCCTGCCGATTTCTCTTCTCCAATTCCCTAGAAACATCCTAGAGGTTCTGTTCTTCTTTAATGACTATCTTTAGTGCCCAAATAGGAAGTTAAGAAGAGGCACTTCAAAGAAGAGGGGATGTCTGGTACCGATTCTTTCAATATTATTTCTTTTTCTACTTCTTTTTCTTTAGTTGTTTCATAATGAAGTAATAACATATGTATCACTCATATACTTATATGTTATTATAAATATTAAACAACCCTATTTCACCTTATATCCATCCTATGGAAAATTAAATCACCGCGCGTGCGTATGTATGGAATACCGTCTCCACGCCGTGGGGTAATCTGTTTTCCACAACCACCTTATTTGGATGGGTATAATGGTGTAAATAAATAACTATATATGATTATTGTATTGTGATATTTATTTGGAAATATTATACATATGCTTCAATACAATTCCATGATCATGTGAATGATATCATCACTCGCGCGTACGTACGGACTACCGTCTCCACGACGCAATGAGATTCATTCTCTATGTTAACCATTCATGAATGATTATAAAGTATATATAATGAATAATAATGAAATATATGACATAATCATGATACTGGTTTTATGTATATATATATTTATTTCATCTACTTAATTCCATTCAATTCAATAAGGAAATGAAAACAGCGTTCATGCGTACGTACGACCTACAGTCTCCATGAACGGTGTATTTCATTCCATTTATCGATCTATCATATATATATGTATATGCTTAAAATATATTATATATAAATATTGTTTTACATTTTGGAATTAAGTGAATCAGGATATAATTAATAATATCAAGAACAACAAGTCGAAACACGTACAATAAATAAAACCATTTTACCCAAGTCGCTGCTTTTACATCGAATTTACAAAGGAATGGGTAATATAAAGTCATAAGTAAACTATATATGATATCATACCAATGCATATGATTCTATAATAAGTCAATAAAAATATTATAATCATTATACATGACGTTCCACTACTGGAAATAAGCCCATTTGCGACGAGTTATTTGCGACGGGATCCCGTCGAAAATGGGCTTTTGCGATGGGGGTCCATCGCAAATGACCCGTTGTAGTAAATGGCTTCACAACTAACACTATTTGCGACGGGTCCATCGCTAAAAATATTTTTGTGATGGTAATATGTCCCATCGCAAATACTAATCGATATATATATTACAAAAATTAAATAAGGCTTTTGCGATGGGCCCGTTGCAAATGTTATTTGTGACGGGCCACAAATACCATCGTGAAAAAGTTAATTTTTTTTGCGACGAGTAAATATTCCTGTCACTATAGGCAATTTTTAAAAATTTAAAAAAAAAATTATTGGGATGGGATACCGTCGTAATTATCTATTGCGACGGGATGATTATCCCATCACAAATATGTATAAAAAAATATAAAAAATTTAAATTATTAATAAAAAAATTTAATTAATATTATAATAGTAATAATACAAT
This sequence comes from Viscum album, assembly GCA_963277665.1. Taxonomy (NCBI): domain Eukaryota; kingdom Viridiplantae; phylum Streptophyta; class Magnoliopsida; order Santalales; family Viscaceae; genus Viscum; species Viscum album. The sequence continues at coordinate 320,686 of CAUJRU010000715.1, read as the reverse complement.
TATAATTCATTCATATATTAAAACAAAAAATCATTCAAATATTTTAAAAATTATAATAAAATTAAAATATTAAAAAAATTAGATATATATATATAATAAATTAATATTATAAAATATGAATAATATTACTAATCATATTAATATTGTAGCGGCGGTGGTACTGTGTGGGTACTGTAGCAGCAGGTTACTATTAACAGAATGTGAATTGGGCATAAAATTTGGGCCTACGGGCAATGTAATGGTCTACAAGTCCACTGGGCCTTCGGGCTATGTAATGGGTTTCCCTCTACCCAGTTAAAAAGTGGTCTTTCATATGATTTAATAATAAAAATGCGGCTTCAGCCCCAAACTTTTTTAAAAAAATATAATACAATATTGACACCAGTATAAGAGAGACAGAAACTCTGAATAGAAAAAATGCCATATTTTAAATTTACAAACTTTATAACATCTAAACAATAACTAATCTAAAGGAGGAGGGGAGGGGTGGATCTGCTGGTGGAGGAAACTCCATCCCTAAGGCATGAGTGAGTCGGCGCATGTACTCCATCTGCTCCTGCTGCTACTGCTGCCACCGACTCATCTGCTCCTCGTACACCTGCTGCTGTCATCGTCACTCCTCATGCTGCTTCTACTACCGATGCATCTCCTCCTACTCTTTTTGGAGACTCTCTATCAACTCAGTCTGAGATCGCAACCGATCCTCATACTGTGTAGCAGAAGAAGATGCACGAGCTCCTCTCGAGCTGGACGCCGACATCGTAACACCGCAATAATAATCTCTGGGAGTCAGTTGAGAGATAATACCAACTACTAGGCCCTTCATGAAGGCATATTGGGTCACCTGCATCCATTCCACCTCATCAAACTAATGGCCACTGGTCTGATCTGATGCCTCAGCCTGACCCTTAGGTCAGGTCTGTGACGTTGCAGTCTCATATGACTCATGTAGTTGAAATTTAAAATTAAAATTGTGAATATATTATATGTAGTTAATTTTTAAACATGAAAACAAATAATACTGACCACGATGTTATGATGGCGATCACCTCTGAGCTCCCCAATAGTTGGATCACTATACATTCTCCGATATACGTCGTACTCCGTAATATCAGGGTGCTCGACAACCTATAAAAATATAAAATAAATTGTTAATATTTAAAGTTATATAAAATATTTATAAAAAATGTATTTACGAAATGTTGTCTATGAGTACTGGAAGTACAATTCCCATCTCGATGATTCACCTCCCGTCTCCCCTGATTCTGCCTCCCCACTGATGATCTCTTCTAAAAGACACCACTCAAACTGTGTGCACATAATCCATCCCATACGTGGGATTAAATATACTCTGGTCGGTGTGCTCTGCATGACTTGTCAAAATCTGACACTCTTGCTTTCATCATGGAATATCTTCTTAAATTGTGCAAAAACCGATGAAAGCGATCATGCATGGCCACCTCCCATGCCTCGTGGATGGCGACACGCATTGTATACTCGATCGAATACCATAAACCCTATGAATAATTAAAAAATATCAAGTTATACATGAAATAAATTTCAAAATAAAAATTATTTATTTACATACGTACCAACCAATGGCCGGAAAAAACCTGATACACATCAATAGGAATATGCTCCCATGTCGTCCATGGATGAGAAAAATAGTTGTGAAAAATAGCACTTCCCTGCCCGACTGCTATATGCAGAAAAATATAAAAACAATAATCAAACATTTATTATGTATATAGATTAATGAAATCTTAGTAAAATTCACAGGTTATCACACCTCTGAGTGCATGGATAGAACCCAAGACATGGAAGTTGCTCGAGGATGGGGTCAGGAATCATCAGTCATGCAAGACCGCGCCCCCTCCATGTACCCCCTGAAGTGCATTCAGGCTGAGGGTCAAGTGCCAGCATCTCGTCCGCCTCGAAAGAGAGGTCAGCATCCGCCAACTCACGAAATGTGTCCTCATCCATCTAAAAAAAATGAATGTTGTTATCAAATAATAGATAATTATTATTATATATACATATATATTAATTATGATTATATATAACTACCATTGAATTGTATCAATGTTCAGCTTCATCATCATCGTCATATCTGTCAATTTCAACTTCATATTCCTCCTCAATATCATTGATATCTATTTGAGTTACAGTTGCTTCATCTCTTACCATTTCAAATTCATTTGTGATGTTATTACGATCATCATCATCATCACTGAATCTTAATTGAGGCATTTCATCATCGATACTCATGTTTCTTTGTAACAAATATTGATTTTGAGTACCCTCTTGAAAACATCAATTCCTTGCACTTCAGTGAAAGCACATTCACTTTGACTAAACCGATTTACTCGAATTTTCATTTTTATTTAGCTCCACCAGTCAGTCAAGTCTCTTGACATAGAATGGTACTTTACATAATAAACATGATGTATCTGTTGAGCTAGTAAGAATGGTTCATTTACTGCAAGAACACTTTTACAATTAATATTGATGATTCCATGAGTTGGATGAACACACACACCTCTCTCAGTATCCAACCACTGAAATTTGAACATCGTTATGTAATGGTGTCCTAGAAAACAGATTTTATTGATTTCATCAAGTATGCCATGAAAGTCAACTTCATTTTCTCTATGGTGAGATCCTCTCAAGAAAACTCCACTGTTCATTGTTCTTTTTGATTCCCCATATTCATGTTATGAAATCAAAAACCATTCACCACATATGCATTATAAGATTTCACCATTTTGGATGGTGGGTTACTCAATATACAAAGTCGTTTGACAATTTTATCAGCATGTAGAGACACCAGAAAATTTGTGAAATAATTATCAATATAGTAATCCATAACATGAAGGAGATGTTAAAGAATGAAAAATTTATGTTACCAGTATTTGAAACCACTGAGAAATTTTTTTTGTCTACGTTCTTCAAGAGCAGCTACTGTAATTTGTGGAAGTTGTTTGTTGATATGATTATCATATAATCTATAAAAAAACAAACTTATTTATTGTAACATAAATAATAGAATAATTAATAGATGCACTTACAGTACAAATGATTTCATCTCTTCACAGTTGAGTAGAATATACGTATGAGCTCTGTGATGTTCATCATCTAAAAGCCATCGTTCATAAAATCCACCAAAACCAAGCTCTAACTATTTAAAAACAGATAATTGATTGTCGATATCATCAATATTCCCCTCATTCCATCCCATGTGGTTGTGTTTTGAAGGATACTGAGATTCAAAATAGTGGGAGCTGAAAAAAGATATCTCTTCTTGCAAATAATCTTTAGTAATAGATCCTTCAATAGATGCTTTGTAACGTTCTTTTTTTTTCAATTTCTGCATGCATCTTTCGAATGGGTACATACATCAAAACTGTATTGGACCTCCAAATTTTTCTTCATATGGAAAATGTAATATCAAATGTTCCATTGAGTCGAATAAATACGACGGGAATATTTTTTCCAGTTTAAATATAATTACAACAATATCTTCTTCAATTTTTCATAGAGCATTGTAATCTATTTTCGCCACACAAATGTCCCGAAAAAATATGATACGTCTGTTATGGAATCCCAAATCACAGAATTCAACAGACATCTTAATCCGATGTGTAGAATTCTTTCCATTATAGCATGAATATCATGACTATTTAATCCGGTAATATGACCATTATTTACACATCTATCCAAATTGGAAGCACATCCATCTGAAAGTTTCAAATCTTCAATCCATTGAAAAAATAATAAGTTGATTTCTTTGGACAATGTATAAGCTGATTGTTGTTTCATTAACGTTTCTATTTTGACATTCTCAAATAGTTTGAGTTCTGGACGCCTGCAAATTTGAGCAAGATCTAATCGTTCATTTACGTTACCTTTTCTCTTTCCTAGTGTATCCAAAACTGTATGAAACAAATTATCAAAACAGTTCTTCTCAATATGCATGACATCCAAGATGTGGTTGACCAGCAAATAAGACCAATATGGAAAATCCCAAAATATGCTACGTTTTAGCCAGTTCTGTTCTTTCCCAAAACCAGAAATTTTCTGTTGGTTTATTGTGGGTCCAAATGTGATGGGAGGTAATGGATATACAACTAATTTTAACTCCGTACCTGATATCATTTTTGGAGGTCCATCCTTTTCAACTGTGCCTTTTCTAAAATGAGATCTGTTTCAGCGAAAAGGATGATTAGCTGGAAGAAATCTGCGATGACAGTCAAAATAACGAGGATTTTTTCCATTGATGAGCATAAATGCCTTGTTATCTCCCATACTGTAAGGACATGATTTCAACCCATGTGTACTCCAACCAGATAAAATTCCATAATCCAGGAAGTCACAGATTGTCAACATCAATACTTCTCTTAGTATGAAATTCGGTTTCGCAGCAACATCATAAGTACTGACACCAGTACTCCAAAGTATATTTAATTCATCAATCAATGGTTTCAAATAAACATCAATATTCTTCTTCGGATGTCCTGGGATTAGTAAGGTCAAAAATATATAGGTTTCCTTCATCAAGATCCTTGGAGGTAAATTGTATGGAGTTAAAAAGACAGGACAACATGAATATCGACTACCATAAGATTTGAATGGACAGAAACCATCAGTGGAAATACCCAGTCGCACATTTTGGGCTTCCAAAGAAAAGGATGGATGCACTCTATCAAAATGTTTCCTTGAATCACCATCGGCCGGATGATTAATGCTTTTACCGGTTGAAATATTCATTTTGTGACATGAAATCATTTTTGATGTATACTTAGACATGAATAAACACTGATGCCTGGATGTAAGAGGAAAATATCTCAACTGTTTTAGAGGAATCAAGCCATACTTCCCATGTTGGGCTTCTTTATACCTCGATTTCCCACAAGTGGTACAACTATCCAACGACTCATTTTCCCCAGAATATAAAATGCAATCATTTGAACATGCATGAATCTTCTGACAACTAAGTCTTAAATTCCGAACCAACCTCTTACTCTCATAGTAATTTGTCGGAAAAACATTTCCTTTGGGTAACAGTGTTTTATCCAAAGAAAATATTTGATCAAAACAAGTGTTTATCATTCCATTATCTGATTTGATAGACATAAATTTTGCAACTGCTTCTAATTTGCTTATCTTGCAACCAGGATATAACGCATCCTCAGCAGACCTCAACAAATCATAAAATTTAGAGTGTGCCAACTCAGGAGTTGAATAAATTTCATCTTGAGTTTCTGTATGTTGAATAGATGGACCTGCAACATCATGTACTAAATTTTGAAACTAAGATGGATCCAGAATCAAGTTCGTATCACCTTCTATAGAACTGCGTTCACCATGTTGATACCAAAAAACATAATCCGGTTGAAAACCAAAACGCAAGAGACGTCCCCCAACTTTTTCAAAAATGTAAAATGTTCTCAGTGCACATTTTTTACAAGTACATTTTATTGTTCCTTCTGAAACAAATTCTAGATTTGATGCCGCAAATGCAAAAAAAGTCTCAACACCCTCTATATATACTGGATTTAAACCAGAACCATTTGGATTTCTATGTGGATTTATACATATGAGGTCATCTAATAATGACAGTTGACGACCTCGTTGTTCCATATTTTTCAATAAAATATAAAAGCATTACTGGTTTTGAATATTTTTTTAGAAAAAACACTCAAGAAAGGATAATTATAGAGTTTACATCAGACACAACTGAGGCAAACTTTTTATTGGGATATACCTAAAAATTGACCCTTTAAGAATTGAACATGTTAAGAATAAAGAAAAACCTGTTAGAAATATTGATAATTTTATTAATTTATAAATTTTTTTATTATTTTAATAATACTAATATTTGTTTTCATAAATATTAATTATATAATAATATTATTATTACATTGTTAGTATTTTTTATTATTAATATTAAAATAATATAATTTTCTATATTATGTTAAAACTATCCGTTCATCTTTGTGTTTAACATTCTATGTCCACATGTAATATTTGCATTCACTTTCACCTCTCTATTGGTGAGTAGGTTGATAATTTTGAAAAAGAATGAAAATATTACATGTGGAGACAGAAGTTTTCTTAAAACCAATACAGAGATGAAAAAATAATTGAGAAAGATAATGACCATGCTAGTTTTTTCCAATTAGCTAATTAATACTAATTATTCTGACTTTTTGGTAATTATTCTTATTTATTTGTAATTATTCCTAATTTATTGTTATTATTCTTAATTATTTGTAATTATTCTTAATTATTGGTAATTATTCCTAATTATTGGTAATTATTCCTAATTATTAGTAATTATTCCTAATTATTGGTTATTATTTCTAATTATTTCTAATTATATCTAATTATTGGTAATTATTGGTAATTATTGGTAATTATTGGGAATTATTGGTAATTATTGCTAATTATTGGTAATTATTGCTAATTATTGCTAAATATTGGTAATTATTGCTAAATATTGCTAATTATTGCTAATTATTGCTAATTATTGGTAATTATTTTTAATTATTGCTAATTAGTGGTAATTACTGCTAATTATTTGTAATTATTGCTAATTATTGCTAATTATTGCTAATTAGTGCTAATTAGTGCTAATTAGTGATAATTATTGCTAATTATTTCTATTTATTGGTAATTATTGGTAATAATTGGTAATTACTAGTAATTATTGGTAATTATTGGTAATTATTGGTAATTATTGGTAATTATTGCTAATTATTGTTAATTATTGGCAATTATTGGCAATTATTGGAAATTATTGGCAATTATTGGCAATTATTTGCAATTATTGGCAATTATTCCTATTTATTGGTAATTATTCCTAATTATTGGTAATTATTCTTAATTATTGTTAATTATTCCTAATTATTTCTAATTATTGGCAATTATTTCTATTTATTGGCAATTATTGGCAATTATTGGCAATTATTAGCAATTATTGGCAATTATTGGGAATTATTGGTAATTATTACTCATTATTACTAATTATTGTTACTTAATCCTAATTATTGTTAATTGTTCCTAATTATTGGTAATTATTCCTCATAATTGGAAATTATCCCAAATTATTGGTAAATATTCAAAATTATTGGTAATTATTCCTAATTATTGGTAAATATTGACCAGTATTAGCAATTATTGGTAAATATTGGTAAATATTGGTAATTATTGGAAATTATTGATAATTATTACTAATTATTTGTAATTATTACAAATTATTACTAATTATCGGTAATTATTCGTAATTATTACTAATTATTGGAAATTATTGGTAATTATTACTAATTATTGGTAATTATTGGTAATTATTGGTAATTATTACTAATTATTGCTAATTAATGTTACTTATTACTAATTATTGTTAATTTTTTCTAATTATTATTTTTTTGAATTATTACTATTTTTTGTTTATTATTGCTAATTATTACTATTTTTTTTGAATTATTCCTATTTTTTGTTAATTATTGCTAATTTTTACAAATAATTAATGATTATTACTAATTATTGGAAAATTTTGCTAATTATTACTACTTATTACAAATTATATTCATTAATTACTAATTGCATTCATTAATTACTAATTACATTCATTTACTACTAATTACATTCATTAATTACTGATTACTATCTCTAAATAAAATAAAAGTTATTAATTACTAATTAGAGTCACTTAATTATTAAATATTGTTAATTACTAATAATTAAATCTAACAAATCAACTTTAATACAACATTAAAACAACATAATTATATCTAATAAGAAATAATAAAAACTAATGTAAAAATATAAAACAAAAACATTAAATAAATATTAAATTAAAATTCAGATAAAAACCATGAACTGGTTTTCGAGCTTTCGAATTGTTCTACTTATAGGACGAACCCCGCAACCTCCTTGAAATTGGATTACAAAACAAAATTCACTCAACTCTTATAAACTAGTATGAAGTAGTTCAGATTCCGAAAACATGTGAAGGCTGGCTGTATTTATAGGTTAGATCATTTGCGACGGGGTTTATTGCGATGGGAATACCATCGAAAATGGTATTATTTGCAACGGGACCATCACAAATAACCCCGATTGCATTTATTTTGGGAGGCAATTAAAGGGATTATTTGCGACGGGGCCCTTCACAAATAATACATGCCGCCAGGTTATTTGCGACAGGAAGCCGATCCCGTCGCAAATAACCTGTTACTGCAGCTGGTTAATTGCGACGGGTATGGGATCCCATCGCAAATATCTTTCGCGAGATTTGGCACGCAAGTCACGCAAAACCATTTGCGATGGGTGAGAATATCCCGTCGAAAATAACCCATCGCTAATATCACTTTTTCCCCTAGTGTTCGGATACATACGAGGCATATCAGACATAAGGTAAGGGATAACTTTTCCAATCTTGTTTTTTATCCGAGATTGCTGATACGTAAGTATTTTATGAGGTTATATTTATCATCCATGTACCAATTTTCTAAAAATGGTTTCATGTATGTTTAAAGTCCTTTTTAACCATTTTTTACTTTTAATACATGGTATGTAAGGAATCATTCTTTTATGAGGTACTTTTTTACTTTTCCAACAAAAGTACAAGGAGAATGTTATTTTTCACTTATACGGCATGAACAGATTCTTACGGTTCCATAAAGCCTTATTACAATGATGCTTCCTGTACATGATTTCATGATTATTTTCAAAAAAATCCCTTTCTTTTAAAATTTCATAACATTTTGTGAAATGAAAATGATTTTGAAGAAGAAAGGATATTTTCCTTAAGAATTCATTTCAAATGATTTATGAAAACCATTTTCCATCTACGATGAAATTATTTAATATGTGTGTGTTTCAAGTATAATGTCTCTATGATTTACATGGTTTCACTTTTCATATGATGAAATGATATCCATTTTTTTGTATGGATTAGGTTATGATAAGATGATGTTTATGAAACCCATTTTCTTCTTTGGGTTATGATGAATGATTTATATATATGTTGTGGCACAAGTAAGAATGATTTCATTATGAGATGGGTGGGACCAATATCTCCCACCAATTCATTGGGTAAAGATTTATATCTCATGAGATAGACATGGCTAGAATGGTAAGTTAATCTGGTTTAGTGTTACAGGACTGGAACGAGGAGTGAACTTGATTCAGAATGGGACATTGTCCACTAAGATGGTCTTGGCAACAATGCCTTGGCTACTATGGAAATCATAACATGTTCTGAATGGTTGCCACAATTACATGATTTATTCCCATGCTATTTTATCAAGATAATTTTTACTTTATGATCTATGCTCTGTGTACTTCCATGATTTATGTCGTTGCTCATGATTATGATGTTTAGATTTTATGTTCAAGTTTTTGCATTCATGTGTTTATGGATTGTTTTATGTTCTCTATACTTACCCTTACTGAGAATTTGAGAACACCCTTTATATGTTTTCTTTTCCCCAGGATTTAATTAAAGGTTTTAGGTAAGAAAACAAAAAGGGGAAAACCTTTATGGGAGATTTTTAAGATCTTTCACCACGATTAGAAGATTATTTCTTGAGTTTCCAAAGACACTAAACTATTACGGTCCTTGTGTGTCTACTTTCGTTATGTAGTAAGTATTCCGCAAACATAATGTAATGTCCATGTATGTCAATCTTTGGGTATCTACAATGTAGATATCACATATATCATATATATTCAATATATATATGTATTTATACTAGTACATAACATTTAAAGGTAAGAAATGAAATGTATCGTTCCTAGAGATGGTAAGTTGTATGTATGCATGAATGCTACATTCATTTCTATTTCACACTGAATGGAATGAAAACATTATTATATAAAGGTATATTATAATTCCAGTATTATATCATATATATAATATCATTAACTCCATCATTGATACATCCCACATATGGCATTAACGATTCAAATCATTTTGAGCGGGCGGTCGTCCGCACTTCCTAAAATTAAATTATCGCGTATACCCATTATGGAAACCATCGAGGTATGGCATAAATGAAATATACAGAAGCATACAGAAACATAAACATAATATATATGATATATAAATAATTTGACATCATAATGGCCACCATGAGAGGCGGTAGAAGATAATTGAACTATCATCGTTTCATGAGGCAGTCGTTCAATGTCCATTGAAAAAGTATGTTCTTCACCCATTATATAAAGGTGTGTGTAAGTGTAGCTAGAATAATTCTTATTAAAACATCCTAGTATAATGAAGATATTGGTGTTGTTACAAAATAAAGTAATAAAAAGATTTTATGGGGTTGGATAAGCAAAATAAAACAAAAGAACATAAGAGATGATGTTACCTTTAAATCTGGTAACTCCCCTTGGTTTGAACCAAAAGGGTTTCTTGAATTGCTTTCTATATAAGGTAAGGCTTTTATAATTAATAGTGGGATATTGGTAGCTTAGTTTAGTATATTTTGGATGAGAAAAAGGGCTATATAAGTGTGTGAAATGGGTAGGAATTGGGGTTTTTTTATTAGGGAGATGAGGGGCTCTTTTGGAAAACTTGAAAATATTATTTTAATATAAAATTATTTTCGGTTTCTAAAGGTCAAAAAATCATTAAATTATATGATAAGGTGTCCCATGTTCAAAATAAAATCATCCAATAAGAATTGAACAAGTGTTGTATAAAATTTTAAACGTTATCTTCTTATTTATTTAAATAGTTCATTAATGATGTAAACACTGCATCAACATTGTGTCATAAATAATATTATTTATTTGATGTCTAAAAATTTTAAAAAAAATACCATGATGTAGGAATTATTTTTAGCTTTAATATTGATATTTATAGTCAAAATTATAATTTATATAACACCATGTAAAATTGTTTTACTAAAATAATACGTGTTTGTAACATTTTTATTTTTACTTTAAATAAAAAGTTATTAATGTCATTATCATACCCAAGTGGCTCCATGGGGTACCCAAATTGAACCAAGGATTGTCTTGGTTAGCCATGACTGATCCAATAATTTTAAGACATATGTCAAGGTAATTTTATATTTTTATAATATTATTGTTACGTTAAATTAACCTAATTACATTTAATCTAGGTTAACAAAACTCAAAAGATACTATTCACAAAAAAATTATATTCATTCCATTGAACAAAATTTTACTTAATAATGACAACCATATATGTTGGATTTTTTAAATTCAATTCACAGAAGTGGTAATATTTCATTTAATTGAAAAATTCACTTTTTATAACTACTACATAGTGGTTTCACTATTCATAAAAATTTGTTGTTTTTCAGAAAAATACCAAAAATACACCCTAATTTATATTTGATATTCCAAATTAAAAAATTATGACCATTTTACCAAATTAAAAATATTTAAGTTTCATTAATTAATTTTATAATTAATTCCTGCTCTCAAAACAAATTGCATGTTTTTAAAATACAATATATATCCTAAGATTGAAACTCGTTTATGTCCAATATTAAAGTGAAATTAATTCCAATGTACACCATTGGAATAAATGGTAAAAATATATTTTACATATAATTTAAACCCAATAAAATGATAATCTTACCATATAAATAAATTATATTAAAATGAGGTTTTGAATTAAAATAGAGGATATTTCACTATTCATAAAAAAATGAACTTTATCGGAAAAATTGAAAAAATTTACAGAATGTAAATATTGATGTCCCTATTCTAAAGAAGATTTTTTTCTCAAATATAACATTTAAAAGTGACAAAAATAATATTTAAAAAGTGTTTTCCATCAAAAGGCGGTTAATCGACATTTTATAAAATATTATAATATTTATGATTAAATTTAGATTCATTCGCAATTTAAGCCTCTAACATTTATTGGATTAATTTAAAAAAATATAACAAATTTGTATAATCATATTTTCGTTATATATATTCATTCATTCCATTAAAATGTCTAGTTGTTAACTACCATTTAATATAATATTATTATATTATTAGTATGCAACATAAAATTTCAAAGAAACTCGTTTCTTGCGTATCATATACGCTATCGAACATAACAACCCCTTTAAAGTAAAATTATTATTTAATTTAGAAATATTAATAAATATGTTAATTTCATATTCTTTATTTACCTGTAATGTTAAAAAATTGGTCAAAAACACAAACTATCAGTTACTATTTCAATTTAGATGATTTATTTGTTCCTATATGCCTTTCACTTTCTCATTTGCATCCTCATGTTCATTTTCTTTCTCAAAATAGGTCTATAGTGACACTCTATAACCTGCATATCTAATATGGCCATATTTTTTTCCACATCAAATTCAATGAATTTATTAATTCATTGGGTATGACATATATTGATTCTTATGCCAATATTGGATAAAAAAATAGGATAATAAGTCACCAATGTTATTTAACATAGATTTGGAGCATAAAAAAACTCTAATATGCTACAATTACACATGATTTCCATAATTTCTTTGTGTTTTCATTGACCAGTTGTCCTTTTTTATTTCAATGACCCTCCTTCCAAAATATTTAACTTGGGGTGGATTTGGAATTACAATATGATGCATAAATATGAACATAAACAAAGAAACATAATTAATTTATTGTTTTATATTATGGAAAATAGTACTATATCATGTAAATATATTCTACTTTTTCACATGAAACGTACACCATTAATTATTTATAGTTGCGGTATGATGTTTTTATGAACAAAATTTATTTTTATGAATGTTTTTATATTACATAAATTAACAATTCGAAATCAAAGTGATTAGTTCACATAGTGTAAAATAAATTATTACAAGCTACAATGTTTCTAAAATGATTCCTCCTCACAATAACAAATGAATTTAGCCCATGTTTCTTGGTTTATCAATTGTGGATATATAGCCGTTGGGTGGGGTTTTACATTTAAATTAACATCCATAAGATGATGGATTGTAAGAAGTGTTCGAAATGCATTCTGAGCATGTTCGTTAACCATTAATATGAATTAATTCGACAATAATATGTTATAAATTCACATTGTAAAGTATAATGAAGATTACAGAAATGATTTATCATATTATTATATTGAAAAATAATGAAATCATATCATAAATTTTCCCTAGTTTAATCCCAAATTATTATATTCAATTTTGGAGAAAAATTATTCCCCAGGTCAAAATCCATCGACGCATGCATTTGAGTAGTCAGCCCAGTGTAAGAGGAAATATGTTACCTGCATGCATTCCATGTAGTGTAACAACCCAATATTTCATAGTACATTATCTCTTCAAAGTAATTCAATAACATTCACTACCCGCAACATTGAGTTTGAGCGCACCACGACTTACCAAACTAGTCGTTCAAAAAGTGGTTATGAATAATATTATCTTAATTTTGAATTTCATATAATCCATATAATTTTAGAATCCAATTCACGTGTTTATTAGATATAATATAAGAAAAAATTCATTTTTTCAGATAAAAGAAGTATTTTTAAAAAAAATGCAATTTTACAACCTTTTAATGGAAACGTTTTTTTAAAACCAATATTTGAAACTTTTATATATTCAATTTAATGAAATTAAATTATTCTTTATATGTGGGGAATAAAAATTTAGTGTGGATAAATATTTTGTACATTTCTAATAACTTTCATATTTTGATAAATAATGAAAAATACTATATTTTAATAAAAACACAATTTTTAATAAAAATATCTTCTATTGTTAAATTATAAATTCTAGTGGTTTGGATGTATAATTATATTTTATTTTTATCATCTAATACAATGTAGGTCATTAATGCAATTTCACATTTAAATTTTACATAAACAAATGTTAATCATTTGATTGTTTTTACTTTTTAAAAACTAGATTTTTTTTGTCAATGGGAATTAATTTTAAATTTATTAATGAAACTTTAATGTTTTGAATTTGGTAAAATAGAATTTAGTTTTGAATTTTTAATATCAAAATTAGCTTACAGGGATGTATTTGGTATTTTTCGGAAAACATTCAAATTTTGATGAATAAGGAAAAACATGGCGTTATTGTTTAAATTAATCATTTTTTATAAATAATTACTTATTTTATTTTTATAGATTTATTATACCTATATACATTCAATTTAATTCAATGGAGTCATTTTATAATGAAATTAGATGTTTGTAATTTTATTGAACATTTTAACATCTTTTACCCACATTCTAGCACATTTGCAAATTAAAAAAATGTAATTTTAACACTTTTGTGAATTAAATTTCAAAAATCCGAGTGACACAGTTGGCATCAGTAAGTAAAATGTTGTTCAATATAATTAAAAAACTTTTTTTGAATAGTATCTTTTGACTTTTATTTACCACGATTAAAATACAATAGGTTAATTTAAGGTAAAAATCATATTATAATTACACTAACATATGTCCTAATTCTATTGGATAAATGCATTTCAACAAAAACCTACCTTAGGAATAAAATATGTTCCTTCTGGTCCACTTGGATTAGATTTGGAAATTTATTATTATTTTATTCAAAGGCGAGTTAAAAGTGTTAAATTAAAATATTAATAATTAAACAATTTTTAATATAGGGTTATAACTAAGATAAATTAGACTATATATATTAATTAAAAAACAAAAAACATTTCCTAGATAATTGAATTTTATTTATAAATTTTAGACATTAAATAATAAAATTTATTTATGACACAACAATGATGACAAAATTACCTTATTAATGGATGATTAAAATAATTGATATTATAAAAATAAAAATAAATGTAAATTGATACTTCTAATGAATTCCAAGAATTTCTTATGTTAATATGACATGTTTTGGGATGATGTAATGTTTTTGGATCGAATAAATCATATTTTAATGACATTCACAAAAACAAAATACTAAATACTGTCAAAATTGACATAAATGAGTTTTTAAAACAAATACTATTTTATTAAAAGATATAGTGTTGCTAAAAATAAAATTTGTTTCTAAATGACTTATATAATTATATTTTTGTCATTAATAAACCACTTCGGGTTCACTTGGATTTTTATAGTATGTTTATTAACTATTTATTATAATAATTCAAGAGGATATCGTAAAAGTTAAACCATTTAACTAAGAGTTAAATCTAAAAGATATGGTTAATATGGTGACCTAAAATTATCTAAAACCTATTGGTTGAAATGATTTCAACTCATAACCACCTTAAATTCAAAATAAATTAAATTTGAGGCATTATAAATTGAAAATGGTTTTATTATAAAATAATATTTCAAACGTTTCGTAAAGTGACCCTCACCTATCTTATAAAAGGGTACATCCCCTTTTCTTAAAATCACACTTCCAAAGCCACTTGGCTCAGCCAAAAACTATTCCAATATCCTCCCAAATTCCATAAATTCAACCTAGAGGCCTTTCATTGAGAATAAATCCAACTTAAGGTGCCTGTTTTTTCAAATCAGAAGGAAACACCCAAATAAGAGGTAATTATTTTATCACCTCATTCAATGCTCTTTTCATCTTCCACTTTCTCATTATTTATTATTTCCATACCAAAATAATAACTCCATAAAATTATACATGATATTATATTATTATAAATATGGTACAACCATACTCATTATTTTATCCATCATATGAATGATAATGTCACCATGCGTGCGTACGTCTGGTTTACCGTCTCCACACCGTGGTGTAATTTGTTATTCCAAAAACTATGTTATTTTGATGGATATAATTATGAGTAATATGTATATAAATAATACAAATAAAATGATATTTAATATTTAAAATTAATAATCCATCCAATTCCACATCTTTTAATCATTAGGGAAATGATATCTTTGCTCGTGTGTACATACGACATACCATCTCCACGACGCGATGAGATTCATTTCCATGTCAACCATTCAATATTGATAATAAAAATATATATTATTAAAAAGAATTTAATATATAATAAAATAATTCGATAATACATAAATATGTTTGTGTGTCTGTGTACTTATATATATCTTATTCACTTACTTCCGATCAATACGACATGAAAACAGAAACAGTGTTTATGGGTGCGTATGACCTTCTGTCTCCATAAACTGTGTTTTCCATTCCATAAATAAATCTATTATACATAATTATATTCTAAATATATATTATATGTAAATAATGTATTATTTTATTGATGTATTTAAATCATGATCTAAATTATAAGATCAAGAATAAGAAGTTAAAACATGTACGATAAAGAAAATGATTATTACCCGAAATGTTAATTTGACATGGAAATCAATATTAAATGGGTAGTATAGTGTCATTAATGAATTATGTATGATATAATAACTATGAATATGGTACTGTTATAATTTAATAACATACTATGTTCATTATACCAGAGTTTAAATGTATCATTAACAAAAGGAAAGTGCAAGGTAAGGGTTAATTCCTCAATCTCATTATTATCTGAGATTGTTTAAGTGTAAGTATTTTTTGGTAAATAATTATTACCCATGTCTATGTTTCATAAAATAAATTTCAAAATGTTTCTTTTATGGTTCTATTTAACTAAAATATCATTTTAAATGTTTCCTATATTTATTCATCTGAATCTTTTTCATTAATGTTCATGTTTTCAAAATGGTTTAAAGGGTTTATTTTTAATTCCTTTCAATATTTTCAAAGTGGTATGGTAAAATTTGATTCAAAAATCTATTTTAAATGACTTCTTTATAATTTTTTGACCTTTAAATAATTTCACAGAAATGTTATTTCACTCTATAAGATTTACTGATCATTTTCAACTATGTCAATATTCTTTGCTGGATATTATTCATGATTAAGGTTGATTTATAATAATACAATATTCCTTATTTTATTAAATGATTTATGATATGTTTGATTGTGGATGTTCTATTGTTATACCCTTCATGGTTTATAGTTGATGTATTTACATTCCACATTCTAGTTTTAATACTAATGTTTATGTTATGTTAAAAATTTTTCATATGAGGAATATAGTGGACTTAGTAAGTGACGGGTTGGGCCAGCTATATCCCCTTGATGCATCGGTAGGTCTCATTAGTCAAGCTAGTGTCTTGGAATAAGGCGTTGGAAAAATTTTATTTGTAGTCTTTGCATGAGGCCTTGATTATGTTGTAATGATATTCGGAGTTAGACATTCCCTCATTATGAAATTAATTATTACGTGTTATTATTAGACTTGTAGAATATCCCTTTGAAATATTATATGGTAATTTTTGATTTATTTTCTCCATATTATGTTCTATTTTATGTTTAAAGGGCTTTTGTTTTTATTACACATGTTTCCATAAAAGTTTATAGCTTCCGCTTAATTATTTACTCTTACTATGTTTCGGAGGTCACCCATTTTTTTATGTTTTTTTTCAAGGATTAACAAAAGTGTATTATGTTTGAATTGGATGGTTAATCTTGTGGAATAATAGCATTCTAAAAGGATTATTTATGTTGTGTTTTATGTTCTAAAGTGTAATGTAATGTTCATGTATGCAGTAAATTTTCCATGACTACTAAACTGATCAATCTAATGAAGCTAATATTTTCAAGTATTTTATACTGTAATTTAATGTTTATAAACCCACCATAGTGTTATTTAATAGGAAATAGTTACATATTTAGGTTTTTGTGTTATTTTGAGCTTAAATGCAAAAATGGCCTAATATTGAAATTTTAACATATTTTTATAATAGGGGTATTTTGGTCATTTCCCAAAAATAATATTTCCAAATATTCTGATTAAAATTTATTTAGAATCATTATTTTTATTTCCTTCTACATTATCTTCTGGACTAGGGTCTAATTCGTGCATCTAGAGGCCTAAATAATCAATGAAGCTAATGATTTTTCCAAGAGGACTATGTGGACCCCACCGTCGTAACAGACATGCAATTTCCCCTACACATCTCTAAATGTGGTGATTTAAATTTTTGATGGAAGAGGAAACCATGTAGAATTTACACATTTATCTTTAGGGTTTTTGGAATCCATTATGGGGGACATTGAATGACATATATCTATAGGAACCTTCATGGAACCTGCCTCCAAAAAAATTACTAATAATAAATTCATAACTCCTCCTATGAGCGTCCAATGAAGCTTAATGTTGGGGAGAGTATGGAGGATACACTATGGAACAACATTTATGAAGACACCTATTATAGATTAAGTTATTTAAGGGAACATCCTCACAGAAACTTTTGGATTAAATGTTTTCTCTGTGAAAGTGTCACCCCTTCTCCCTATAAATATGTGCCCCTTCTCCCAATTTATGATATAGCCATTTTCAGGGGATATGGCTGAGTTTTATTATTTTTATTGTTTTTATATTTTTTTTTATATTTTTTATTTTTTTTCTTTATATAACACTTCTTCCATTTTATTTATTTTATGTGTTCTCCCATGATTATTCCCCTCTCAACTCTATTAAAAATAGAGAACAAAAATCAGCTCTTTTTCGGTGGAATAAATGGTGGATTGATTGAGTTTTCATTTTTATTAATTCAATTATAAGAATTTTGGAAATAGTTACATTGTTTATGTGAGTTTTTGCCTCATTTTCAATTTCTTCTGAATTCTTCTTCTTGTTTATCATTTTCCATCCCTTTATTATTTTTTTCGTCCATACGGTGGAGCATGTCATTGATTAAGATAGTCAACAAAGAGGTATCCTAGTTGTCTTAAGGAAGATAATTACCCTATATGCTGAGGTATCAGTATGTGGTAATGACATTTCAAATGAGAAGGTGTAGTGTGACAGGTCTTGATCACTAAATTTAATTGAATATTGAGAATTGTTTTAAACAATTATTTAAACCACCATAAACTCCGAAGAAAATTACCTCCATTATTTATTATAACATCATTTTATGTTTGCATTTCATTATTATATATAATAATTATATTTTATACATAATTTCAAATCCCCCAATATATATTATATAAGTTATTTTTATATTAGTTAAATAATAATAGTGGAAATAGAAAATATAGTGTATATAAGCAGGCTCCTTGTGATCGACCATTGGGTGTGCCACTATGGTGCATTCATTGGACAATAAGAAATTAATTGAATAGAGTTTCACCAAAAACCACTGTTATCAATTTGGTGTCGTTTTCGGGGAGGCTAAGTGCTTACCCGTATTGTTTTTCTTAAAAAAACAAAAAACGGAGTCTTGTTGCATATCATAAATTTCATCAGCCAGTATAGACATTTATGGAAATTTTTATAATTATTGGAAAGTGGATAAATTTTATAGTGAAGAAAGTAAGGAAGATACATTGAATATTCAAATTCTTGAAAATGGCTAGCAATTCGAAGAAAATGCCTAGAAATTGGAAGAAAATGCCTTGATAATTCAAAAGAATTGCAAAATGATGGAAAAAGAAAGAAAGATAATAACATTATTGGCCACCCAAGTTAAAGAAGTTAAATTATTATGGATATAACAAAAAAAAATAAAATTTGAGGAGAGTGAAAAGCTTGTTCCACCTATATTTGAAGAATAAATTGTTGTGGTTGAATAAATTCATGAAGATTCAATTCCTTCCCCATCAAATGAGTTCCCAACTACCATGCTTGAAGAAAAAGAGTTTGAAGGTGAATTTTCTGATTGAGTTTTAAATTCTAAGCATTCATTACATTCAAATTTCATTAATTATGAATTAAAATCTAATATCACTTATTATGAATTTGTAGATTCAGAACTAATACTGAAGGCTCTAGATGAATAAGGAGAAGAAGGTGCTCTTAATGAGGATAGAATGGAAGATCTATTCGAGTTGTTTATTGGTGAATTTGAGGATGAAGAAAAAATAGATGAAATCCAGGAAGAATCAATTGAAGATCCTAAACTAGAAGAGAAGTCACATCACAGTCTACCATCTATACCACTAGTGGACACCACTCCTCCAGATGACCAAAATATGGAGCACAACTACATCATTTTCCCTCCCCTATTAATCAAAAAATATAGTTTACATCACTTCTAGGGATAGGGGCCATTCTTATTTTCATTGAGGGTTCTCAGTTCCAGCATCCACTGATTGATTTTAGAAGATATAATTTGTGGTGGTTTATAAGAAAGAAACCTGATCCACTTTTAGATTGGCACTATCCCCCTGAAACTACAGGACTAGGGGAAGTAAAAACCAAGCATCTGGTTAGGGGTCAATACAAGCTCATGCTTGGTGGTCAAACTAAGAATCATCCCACCAATTTACTTATTTTAATTTTTAATATTTATAATGAATTTAATTATTTATTTCTTTTTTGGAAGAAGTGGTACAACCATGATCTTAACTCAAATCTTCCACTCGAAAATAATGTAAGGTTTTATCATTCCTTCTCATTAGTATTTCTTATCTTATTTATATTTTGTTAAGGTGAAATGAAGGGTAGTATGATTTTTATGTTGTGGGAGTTTCAACCTGCTTAGTTTTTTTCTATCATTCTTTTGTGTTTTCATTTTTTAGGAACCTTGAGCTTTAATGATAATTCTGATCACATTTCACACTGTCATTTATTTTGATAAAATTGAAATAAAGTTTGAAAAAATAGATTTTAAATGATTGTTGATGGGAATTTTTTTTGTAACACCCCAAGTAAATAAAGAATATGACATTTTTATATTAATCTATATTTTTAAATAAAATGTCAATATTAATTTAAAGGGAACGCTATGCTCTATGGTTTACCCAGTACGCAACAACGAGTTCTTTTGAAATATAACGATGCACTCTAATAATTAAAATAATATTATTTTAAATGGTAGTTAACACATAGCCATTGTATTGGAAGGAATGAATAGAAATAACTAAAATATTATTATATATGTTTTTTAATTTTTTTTACTTTTATCCAATAAATGTTATGGGCTTAAAATGAAAATGAATCCAATCTTAAGCATTGAATACACTAATATTTTTAAAAGATTGTTTTACTACCTTTTGATGGAAAACCATTTTTAAATCAACCTATTAACAATTTTATAAGCACTATTTTTCAAAATAAACATATTATTTATGACTGGAACATTGAAATTTACCTTGGGTTAATTTTTGGTATTTTTCTGACAATGTTAATTTTTCAATGAATAGTGAAAAATACTGCATTTTACATCAAAACTGCTTTTTCATATAATTTAATTATATGGATATATTATCTTTTTAATTTGTTTTAAAGTGTAATTAGAATATATTTTTACCATGTAATCCAAATATGGTCATTGGGATTAATTTCACTTTGGAATTGGGCATAAACTAGTGCCAAACTTTTCATAAATATTGTTTCTAAAAACCCGCTATTTTTTTGACAATGGGAATTATTTTTAAATTAATTATTGCATTTTATTTGTTTGGAATTTGGTAAAATGGATTACATATTTGGAATCCGAAGGTCCAAATTATGTAATTAAGAATCTTTTATTTTTGGACATTATTAATAGTAACGACGGTAATTATTTTTATTATCTTGATTAATGAGTAATTAGGTAGTTAAAGATAATAAAATAATATCATAATAATAAAAAATGACCACTACATGTGTCCTAAGGCTACTGGTTGTATTATGGCCGACCATGGGATTTATTGTGCCAAACTTGGGAGCCCCATGGAATCACTTTTGTGAGAATGTGACTTTTTATCTTTTTATTTTTAAAGAATGTTAAATGTAACAAAGAATGTATCACCTGAGTAAAATACTTTTAATTTTGTCTAAATAAATGGCCATTTGGAAAATAAATAGTAATTGGAAATCTAAAAAGATTTCCTACATCATAGTAATTGTTTTATAATTTGTATATATTAAATAAATTAAATTATTTATGACATCATGATGATGCAGCGATTACCTCATTATTTATCGATTTAAATAAAATGAAAAGATAATGTAAAATATAAGCCCTACACATGTCAAAAACCTATTGGATGGGTGTATATCGAACCATTATCACCTTATCCTCGAAACACATCAATGTGGGACCATTAAAATTCAAAACTCATTTGAAAATAATGTTACATTTTATACCTTTCCAAGAGTGCCCCTCCTCTCCTCTTATAAAAGGCCCCCTCCTCTACCTCCTTACCCACACCTCTCAGGCATTTATCTGGCCCAACCCCTACCCATTTTGTCTCTCCACATCCCTCTCTTACTTCTAGAATCCTCACTTTGGGTAGAAGTCTTTCCAAGGAAGCCTTTGAGCTCAAATCAAAAAGAGTTACCCGATTTAAAGGTAGTGTCTTCTCTTGTGTTATTTTGTTTTATTTTGCTTCTCCAACCCCATAAACTCTTTTTATTCATTTATTTTGTAACAAATCCAGTATCTTAAATATACTAGGATGTTTTTATAAAAATTATTTGAGCTACACTTACACACACCTTCATTTAATGGTTAAAGAACAAAATGTTTCTGTGTATAGAGAATTTCTGCCTCACGAAACGATGATTGTTCAACACTCATATAACACCATAAAAGGTGGCCATTAAGATGTCACTATATTTATATGATATATAATATGTTTATGTTTTACTTAAGATTATTTATTTTTCATTTAAGGCATACCTTTATGGTTTCCATTATGGGTAAAACATGATATCTTAATTTTAGGAAGTGCGGACTACTATCCCCTCAATGTGATTTGATTCGTTAATGCCATATGTGGGAAGTATAAAGGATGGATTTAAAATTATTATATATGATGTTATACTGGAATTATAATATATATTTATATCATTATTATTTTCTTTCCATTAATGTATGAGATAGAAATGAAAGTAGCGTTGAGGCGTACGTACGGCTTACCGTCTCTATGAACGATGCATTTCATTTCTTATCCACAAATGTAATGTACTATTATAAGTACGTATATATAATCGATATATATGATTTATGTTACATCTAAATTATTAATTTAATTCTTTAATTAAAATATACATATCTCTCATAATGTTTTAATTCCATTAATATGACATAGAAATGAAAATAGCATTCATGCGTACATACAGCTTACCGTCTCTATGAACAGTGCATTTCATTTCTTACCTCTAAATGATTATGTAATATTATAGATACATGTATATTATGGTTATATATGATATATATGATATCCCAATCATGAATATAATTATGGATATAATGAACCTTTGACCACAAGAACAACATGTAATTGTAGGAATTCCACTTTCGACTTAAGAACCAAATATCGACAAAACAAACATTATTAACTTAAATGATTACATAATGTTTATAACATTGCAATAAGTGTTATAAAAGGAATAATTAACTTGAAAAAGGTTCTTATGATAGTAGAAATTAACTCATGTTTATTATTCAGGACGTTAAAGAATGATCGAGTCAAGTCGGACCCGAGGTAAGGGATCCTACCTCTATCTTTATTTTTAAGTACTCTTTTTTTATGTAACATACATTAAGCTCCACTTTATTATGTTGAGGGATGTTCTTTTATATTACACTTGATTTAAATTTTTTAATATTATGAGATACCCTATTTTATCTCATCAATACATTTTTGGATGTTTTATGTGGCGTCGTTCGGCTGCGAAATTTTCATATGGGGATTTTCATCTCACTTTTTGTTCCCATGAGATTAATGCTACATTGGACACTATTTCATTTTTTGTGTTGTATGTACTGACCATTATCTTACTATTTGTGTAATAAACTATCATTTATGGTTATTTACATCTTCAATGTATGACTCTTCTTTCATGGGGTGTATGTTTCGAAAGTTTCAAAATCGGTAAGGGAACCTTTCACACTCCTCTTTTAAAAAGACTTATTTTGTTATGTCTTTTAATTTACATCTTTTTATGTTGGGATATGTTCTTCTATATCCTTATTGATTTAAATTTTATGTCTAATTGATGAGATACCATTTTCTCTCTCATCAACTCATTTTATGAATTTTGAAGTGACACCATTAGGCTGTCGAATTTACCAAGGGAACTTCATAACCATATTTCGATTTCTTTGGGTTCAACATATAGTTATTGAATATGTCATCCTATGAATATGTTTGAATGTCCTCTGGTTGTTTTAATCTTAATATCCACTTATATTGGGTGTATTTATACTTTTCACACATAATTATGTCATTGATTTATCCTTGCACTAATGACATGATCTTTGAATGGGATTATGTCTCAATTTATCTTCCCTGAGAATCTTCTTGATGATATGCACTTTTATTATTTTTAAAGTGTATATACAACCCCTTTGACATCTCATATCCATATTATGTCTATACTCAAGTAATTTAATTTTTTTTGAAAATGGTCTAATATCATGTCTCTTATAATTTAATGGTTTGAAATGGAAAATGACTCTTTTATTAAAACATTGTTTAATAAGGTTTTACAGATTTATTCTTTTAAACATTTATCATCTACGTCCATGTTTTAAAAATGGGTTTAAGTATTTATTTATATGGATAGGAAATTTTTAAATCCCTTTCAAATGCTTCGAAGTGGTATGGGACACTTTGATTCTAAAATCTCTTTTAAATGTCCTCTTTTAATATTTTCAAAGTATAAAGGGATTTTTCTCTCATATAGTTTTAATGATTTTATTAGATGTTTTTTATTTATGATAATATCGTGATATGATCTCTTGTGATTGAAATATGGAAATTTTATTTTTCATTTATGCATGTTTTAAGTGATTCGATTATGTTATGGATCTTGGGCTTTGTTTATGAAGATGGGTGGTTCCGTGATAAACTAAGGGCGGGTGAGCCCGTGACAGATTTCCAATGCATTGGGTAATGCGAAGGGGTTAATCGTTAAGGGTTCTCCGAAGAGATTTAGGGAATATACTGTGATGGGTATTCCAAACGTAACCAAGAGGGTTACTCCCAATGTAAGAATGTTATGAATGCCTGAAGTTACCTTTATATCTTATGATATCTATGATTTATTCATGACTTGATGAGGTATGTTAAAGTGCTTATGTTTTATTGGTAATGTATGATTTAATTCTTATGTATATATGAACTCATGTTTCCCTTCCATATTTCTATAAGCCTTACTGAGCTTTTTATGCCCATCCCATGTTTTTTTGAAATTTTTTTCGCCGGACATAAAGTTGAATAGGGGTCAATGATGGGATCAAAGAAATATCAGGCTGTCTAAAACAAGGAACTAGACATGAATCTTTTGTTCAGGAGTTTATATTTTGTGGAAAAAATGGAATTTGAGTAGATGCGTATACTTTATAATCTTTGAGATGTAATAGTTATGTCCTAATTCTCTAAAACTCTAATCCTGAAAAGATCCCCAATGTGTATTCTTGTAATAACTCAAGATTAAGTAATGTTTAATGCTGGGGCCTTATAGTTGGTATTAGAGGTCGGTTAAGATAACTTTAGAGGTTAGGGTATTCTATAAGCATAAGTGACATTACCATAATGGCTAGGATTTCAGAAGGAGTCATAGTTTTTAGATAAAGTGAATGAGTAATTATATCTTAGTGTTTATATTACTCATTAGTACATGGTGATTTTATTGATAAATGCATACTGACTTTTCTATTTTTAGTAAATGGATGGATATAGCAGGAACCAATGTGACAATGGGTTTGATGGAAACTATAATGGTTCTCTGATTAAGAGGCTGGATGAAATGGGGGAATTCAATGAGGAATCTCATGGTTGTGCTAAACCAACTATCATGGAGTCATGACCAACCACTTGAACCTTGGTGAGTTCTCTAATTCATCATGTACGAGATGAACAACTTGATATGGAAGTTTATGTAATAATTATAAAGGTAACCATTACGGTTTATATGATCCATACTTTTTAGGTAATTATGGGTTACTCTATGATATGATGGAAAATGAAAGGAATGATATAAACATTAGGTTATAATATGTTATGATCATTTTTTAAGATTTTATCTCATTTGGATAAAGTATTATGAATTATATAGTTTTGAAAAAAGGAAAACACGCAGACCGTGTGACAACCCGTCGCATCGGACAAAGCTACGAGAATCGAACCCACAACCAAAGTGCGACTGCTATTTATCGCCTTACACTGGACTACGTGAAGTCCCTGGTTAGTTTGACTAATTCCTTTCAGTTATATGATCTTATGAATCTAGAATAAGCTGATTTTGGGTTATCTATGGAAATTATTAACCTATCATGGAGGATATGTGATTAGGTTAATTACTTTTCAATATGAGACATTTAGAGAAACTGATGTTATTTGAAGATAAGTGTCAATTTGTACCTTGGAAGACTATGTGACTAAATCCCTCAAATATTTTTGTTTCAATATTAGTTTGGTTTACATTGAATAATTTTATGGACATATTGATTATCGAATGGTCCTTGTTGAGATTTGAGTTTTGTTTGACAAATTTTGGAGATTAATAATAGATTTTATTTTTATAAAGGGTTATCCTTTTGTGGATTATCTGATCTCATACTAATAATTTTGGTTTTGGTTTTTGTCTAAAGAAATGGGAAATATATAACTCTCTTTTACGGATAAGGTGATTCTCAAGAAGTTGATTATAGTACTCTTCATGCGAACAAAGCTTCCTAAATACTCGTCTTTTGGAGAAAATATGAGTTTGATTAAGGAATCTAGTAAAGTTGAAAGTCTACATGACAAGTAAGTATATTTCATTATGATTTAGTTATGCTCAAAAATAAATTCCCCAATGAAGAGTAACTTAAAACAAAAATGTTGTATATTAATGTTTCTTACTAGGGAATCGAATACCATTTAACCCATCACAAATTTGTGATTTATTATGGTTATCTTTCTCCTAAACATGTTTTCTAACACTCTCCATCAGAACATGACCCTATGTTTTCTCCTCCATGTTCATGTTTTTCTACATGGAATCCTAGAATGGGTTAACTCGGGTGACTTTTGTACTTCCCTTTCTTTCTTTTAAAGTGATAGTTTAATTTACTCCTTTTCCAATGTGGGGCTTTCAATGAAGATTCCGAGCCCAATTTCAAAATTGCGAGGATGCAATTCCCAAAAGGGTGGAAGGATGTAACAACTCAAGTAAATAAAGAGTATGAAATTTTTATATTTATCCTTATTTTTGAATTAAATTTCAATATTAATTTAAAGGGAACTCTATGTTCGATAGCTTACCCAATACGCAACAACGAGTTCCTTTGAAATCTAACGTTGCACTCTAATAATAAAAATAATATTATTTTAAATTGTAGTTAACACATAGTCGTTGTATTGGTAGGAATGAGTATAAATAACTAAAATATGATTATATATGTTTGTTAAATGTTTTTACTTTTATCCAATAAATTTTAGAGGCTTAAAAGGCAAATGAATCCAATCTTAAGCATTGAATACAGTAATATTTTTAAATGATTATTTTGCTGCCTTTTGATGGAAAAACATTTTTAAATCAAACATTTGACACTTTTATAAGCTCTATTTTTCAAAATAAACATATTCTTTATGATTGGGACATTGAAATTTACCTTGGGTTAATTTTTGGTATTTTTCTGACAATGTTCATTTTTCAATGAATAGTGAAAAATACTGCATTTTACATCAAAACTGCTTTTTCATATAATTTAATTATATGGTTATATTATCATTTTAATTTTTTTTTAAAGTGTAATTAGAATCTATTTTTATCATGTAATGCAATTATGGTCATTGGGATTATTTTTACTTTGGAATTGGGCATACACTAGTGCCAAACATTTCATAAATATTGTTTCTAAAAACCCGCTATTTGTTTTGACAATGGGAATTATTTTTAAATTAATTATTTAAATTTATGTGTTTGGAATTTGGTAAAATGGATAGATATTTGGAATCATACGGTCCAAATTATGTAATTAATACTCTTTTATTTTTGGACATTATGAATAGTAACGACGGTAATTATTTTTAATTATCTTGATTAATGTGTAATCAGGAAGTTAAATATAATAAATTAATATCATAATAATACAAAATGACCACAACATGTGTCCTAAGGCTACTTGTTGTCTGATGGCCTACCATGGGATGCCTTGTGCCAAATTTGGGGGCCCCATGGAATCACTTTTGTAAGAAAGTGGCTTTTTATCTTTTTATTTTTAAAGAATGTTAAATGTAACAAAAAATGTATCACCTGAGTAACATATTTTTCATTTTGTCTAAATAAATTATCATTTGGACTATAAATAGTAATTGGAAAGATAAAAAGATTTCCTACATCATAGTATTTGTTTTATAATTTTTAGACATTAAATAAATTAAATTATTTATGACATCATGATGCTGCAGCGATTAACTCATTATTTAACGATTTAAATAAAAAGAATAGATAATGTAAACTCTAAGCCATACACATGTCAAAAAACTATTGGATGGGTGGATTTCGAACCATTATCACCTTATCCTCGAAACACATCAGTGTGGGACAATTAAAATCCGAAACTCATTTGAAAATAAAGTTACATTTTATACCTTTCCAAGAGTGCCCCTCCTCTCCTCTTATAAAAGGCCCCCCTCCTCTACCTCCTTACCCACACCTCTCAAGCCTTTGTCTCAGCCAAAACCTACCCATTTTGTCTCTACACATCCCTCTCTTACTCCTAGAAGCCTCACTTTTGGCATAATTCTTCCCAAGAAAGCCTTTGACCTCAAATCAAAAAGAGTTACCCGATTTAAAGGTAGTGTCTTCTGTTGTGTTCTTTTGTATTATTTTGCTTCTCCAACCCCCTAAAATACTTTTATTCATTTATTTTGAAACAACTACAGTATCTTAAATATACTAGGATGTTGTTATAAAATGTATTTTAGCTACACTTACACACACCTTCATTTAATGGTTAAATAACATACTGTTTCTGTGGATGGAGAATTTCTGCCTCACGAAACAATGATTGTTCAACACTCATATAACACCATCGAAGGTGGACATTAAGATGTCACTATATTTATATGATATATTTTATGTTTATGATTTACATAAGCTTCTGTTTTTTTCATTTAAGGAATACATTTATGGTTTCCATTATGGGTAAAACGCGATATCTTCATTTTAGGAAGTGCGGACTACCGCCCCCTCAAAGTGATTTGATTCGTTAATTCCATATGTGGGATATATAAAGGATGGATTTAAAATTATTATATATGATGTTATACTGGAATTATAATATACCTTTATATCATTATTATTATTTTTCCATTAAAGTATGAGATAGAAATTAAAGTAGCGTTCAAGCGTAAGTACGGCTTACCGTCTCCATGAACGGTGCATTTCATATCTTATCCCCAAATGTAATTTACTATTATAAGTACATATATATAATGCATATATATGATTTATGTAAATCTAAATGAATAATGTAATTATGGATTTAAAATATACATATCTATCATAATGTTTTAATTCCATTAATAAGACATAGAAATGAAAATAGCATTCATGCGTACGAATGGCTTACCATCTCCATGAACAGTGCATTTCATTTCTTACCTCTAAATGATTATGCAATATTATAAATACATTTATATGCTGGTTCTATATGATATATATGATATCTAAATCATGAATATCATTCTGGATATAATAAAACTTTGACCACATGAACAACATGTAATTGTAAGAAGTCCACTTTTGACTTAAGAACCAAATATCGAGAAAACAAACATTATTAACTTAAATGATTACATAATGTTTATAACATTGCAATAAGTGTTATAAAAGGAATAATTAACTTGAAAAAGGTTCTTAAGAAAGTATAAATTAACTCAAGTTTATTATTTAGGATGTTAAATAATGATCGAGTCAAGTTGGACCCGAGGTAAGGGATCCTACCTCTATCTTTCTTTTTAAGTACTCTTTTTTTATGTAACTTAATTTAAGCTCCTATTTATTATGTTATGGGATGTTATTTTATATTCTTCTTACTGTGAATTTTTTAATATTATGAGATACACTATTTTATCTCATCAATACATTTTTTGGATGTTTTATGTGGCGTCGTTAGGCTGCCAAATTTTCATAAGGGGATTTTCATTGCACTTTTTGTTCCTGTGACATTCATGCTACATTGGCCACTATTTCGTTTTTTGTGGTGTATGTACTGACCATTATATTACTATTTGTGTAATAAAATCTCATTTATGGGTATTTACATCTTCAATTTAAGACTCTTCTTTCATGGGGTATATGTTTCGAATGTTTCCCAAATCGGTAAGGGAACCATTCACAATCCTATTTTAAAAAGAATTATTTTGTTATGTCTTTTAATTTACATATTTTTATGTTTGTATATGTTCTTATATATCCTTATTGATGTAAATTTTATGTTCAATTGATGAGATACCATTTTTTCTCTCATCAACTCATTTTCTGAATTTTGAAGTGACGCAGTTAGGCTGTCGAATTTTACCAAGGGAACTTCCAAACCCAATTTCGATTTCTTTGGGATCAACTTATAGTTATTGAATATGTAATCCTATGAATATTTGTGAATGTCCTATGGTTTTTTTACACTTAATATCCACTTATATTGGGTGTATTTATACTTTTCACTCATAATTATTTCATTGATTTATCCTTGCACTAATGACATGATCTTTGAATGGGATTACGTTTCAATTTATCTTCCATGAGACTCTTCTTGATGATATGCACTTTTATTCTTTTTAAAGTGTATATACAGACCCTTTGACATCCCATATCAATATTATGTCTATAATCAAGTCATTTAAATGTTTTGAAAATGGTCTACTTCCATGTTGCTTATAATTTAATGGTTTGAAATAGAAAATGACTCTTTTATTAAAACATTGTTTTATAAGGTTTTAAAGATTTATTCATTTAAACATTTATCATCCATGACCATGTTTTAAAAATGGTTTTATGTATTTATTTATATGGACATGAATGTTTTAAATCCCTTTCAAATGCTTTGAAGTGGTATGGGACACATTGATTCTAAAATCTCTTTTAAATGTCTTCTTTTAATATTTTCAAAGTATAAAGGGATTTTTCTCTTATAGATTTTTAATGATTTTATTAGATGTTTTAATTTATGATAATATCATGATGTGATTTCTTGTGATTGAAATATTTAAATTTTTTGTTTCATTTATGCATGTTTTAAGTGATATGATTATGTTATGGTTCTTGGGAATTGTTTATGAAGACTGATGGTTCCGTGATAAACTAAGGGCGGGTGAGCCCGTGATAGCTCTCCAATGCATTGGGTAACGCAAAGGGGTTAATCGTTAAGGTTTCTCCAAAGAAATTTAGGGAATATACTGTGATGGGTATTCCAAACGTAACCAAGAGGGTTACTCCCTACGTAAGAATGTTATGAATGCCTCAAGTTACCTTTATGTCTTATGATTTCTATGATTTATTCATGATTTGATGAGGTATGTAAACGTGATTATGTTTTATGGTTAACGTATGATTTCATTCTTATGTATATATGAAATCATGTTTCCCTTCCATATTTCTATAAACCTTACTGAGCTTTTTATGCTCATCCCAAGTTTTTTTGAAATGTCTTTCATAGGACATAAAGTTGAATAGGGGCCAAGGATGGGATCAAGGAAATATCAGGCTATCTAAAACAAGGAACTAGACATGACTATTTTGTTCAGAAGTTTTTATTTTGTGGAAAAAAATGGAATCTTAGTAGATGTATCTACTTTGTAATCTTTGAGATGTAATAGTTATGTACTAATTCTCTAAAACTCTCTACCTGAAAAGACCCCCAATGTCTAATCTTGTAATAACTCAAGATTAAGTAATGTTAAAGGCTAAGGCCTTATATTTTTCCATAAATTGGATTTTCAATTTTTTAATGATTTTAACTGATTTTTTAAATCCATGTCCCCGAAACAATGACTCAAAATATTTTTACCTCCCTTTGAGTTATTCTAAACCACTTTTACATATTCATTATAATACCCACACTTTCTTGAGGGAAACTTGGTATTTCTTGTGAGAACCTGAATTTGTGATTTTTCTCTTTTGAAGCTTTGGATTTCATTGAATGTTTTTAATATGATGAAGGCACTACGTTGGCTAGCCGCATGTTATCTTGAGACCCACCTATACATATATCCTTTATTATCCCTTAGATTCCATTAATTTCCTTATAGGTTTAATCCAAATTACAAAAAAAAATTATCCTTACCTACCCATAATCTTGGTATTTTTCCTGGATATTTCAAGTTTGAGTGTGGGGGAAGGGCCTTTCGTGTGCGTTTATTGGGATGTGTTTCATTGATGGGTATTTTAAGGTGTGCGTCAACATTTTGGGAAATTAAATAATTGGGCATGAGTCATAATTTAATTATTCTTCATTTGTTTCATTCTACTCTCCTTTAAAAAAAGGAACATAAACCTTTGCCTTTTTATGATTTTAAAAAAGGAGAATAAATATGTGCCTTCCTAGAGCTATAATCAAAATAAAATAAATGCTTTGCCTTTCTGGAGCTTTTCAAAAAATTTGGGGGGGGGATTGGATGATATAATTCACTGTAATAATTTAATAGATCATGTTACATGATAAAAAAATGGTTTTGGTGTTTTGTTTCATATTCATAAGGAGTATTGAGTGAGGAATTTTCATTATTTTCACGTGATTATTTATGCAATGTACATGATATTCGAACCTTCCCTTCCTAGCATTGAACTTTTAAATCATTTACACACCAAACCAAAGCCACATAGTCATTTGAACCTATGATTAAATCCCCCATGATTGAATTCATTTTTATTTTCATGTTGTGGAGATATGATAATAGTTAGAAGCCTATGGTGGTACAAGCACCTTTCAAATATGAGCATTACTCCTGAATTAATTTCTCTTGAGTGAGGAGTGACATAATATTCAATGTGAGGTCAGTTGTGATTGAGGCATGGATAGATTTATGAGGTTGAACAAGTTTAATTTATTGGAATGAAAATGAAAGGAATTTTTTTTTCATAGAGGATACATGATGAAATTCTGTTTTCGATAAGATCATGGATGTTTTCACATTTTTTATTATTATGTGGATTTTGATCAGAATATATGATAATTTCTCTAGAGTGCAATGAAAATGTGTGAGGGATTGATGAAGCTAATATTTTAAAATATTTTATACTGTAATTTAATGTTTATAAACCCACTATGGTGTTATTTAATTGTCAATAGTTACATATTTAGGTTTTTGTGTTATTTTGAGCTTAAATGCAAAATGGCCAAATTCTGCAATTTTAGCAGATTTTTATCATAGGGGTTTTTGGTCATTTCTCATAAATTATATTTCCAAATATTGTAATGAATGTTTTTTTATTATTCTAATCTTATTTTATTCAACTTTGTCTGCTGAACTAGGGTCTAACTCATGCATTTAGAGGCTTAAAAAATCAATGAAGACGAAGATTTTTCAATGTGGACTGTGTGGACCCCACCTTTGTAACGGACACACAATTCACCCTACACACCTCCAAATGATGTTATTTCAATTTAATATAAAATATGAAACTACGACGCATTTACTCAATTATCTTCAGGGCGATTGGAATCCATTATGGGGGAAATTGAATGACATATATCTGAAGGAACCTTCCTGGAACCTGCCTCCAAAAAAGAAAACTTCCAATAATAAATTCATAATGCCTTCTAGTAGCTTCACATGAAGCTAAACTTTGGGGATAAAATAGAGGATACATTATGGAACAACATTTATGAAGACTCCTAATAGAGATTCGGTCATGTAATGGCCCGGACCTCTTAGGTTCATTACATTGTGGAATGTTGGTGTTGGAGGTGTTCTGGGAGGTCAAGAGGACTTATCCCCAACACTTTGCTAATTTTCCAGTTCTGTGAACAGTGTTTCCAGTTTTATGAACAGTAACAGATCGGTCTCACCGATCAGTCTGACAGATCGGTAGCACAGATCGGTAGCACTGATCGGTAGCACAGATCGGTAGCACTGATCGGTAGCACTGATCGGTAGCACAGATCGGTAGCACAGATTGGTAGCACGGATCGGTAGCACTGATCGGTAGCACTGATCGGTAGCACTGATCGGTAGCACAGATCGGTAGCATAGATCGGTAGGTGTACAGTAACAGTGGGTGAACGGTGTTTCCAGACTCCTACAGTTTTGCCCCTTTTGACGTTTCCTTTGACGTAAAATACATTTAAAGCCATATTTTAAGGGCTCTTAAGGCCATTTAAAATGCCATAAATCCTATGTTAATTATTCCTGAGGCTTGAAATGTTTTACTTGGTCAACCGCGTGGGTTAATGGGATCCGTTTTTAATGGAGAATTAACCGGATCTTAAACCGTCGCCCCATTAAATCTTAAAAAGGGATGAGATATCATTCTCCCTTGTTCATTCCATTTGTTCTCAGCTAAGAGTCACTAGAACCTTTAAATCCTTTCCGTAGGAGTTGCACCATCAATCCTTACTCATAGGATTGGTTCTGCTCAGTTTTTGATGCAACCAAGCTATGTCGATCATTCTTCCACATAAGTTGTCGTGATAGAAGGACTGTGGCCCGCTGTGTGGATAAAGGACGTCAAGAATTCTTTGAGGTAGGGGATTAATGGCTTCTCAAATTGTTTATGTGCAATTGTAGAATTATCATGATTTAACCCTTTGGATCACAATGAAATTGACCTAATTAAATACTTGAACTGGATTAAAAGAATTGGTTGATCGCATGTTGTTGCTTCATACCGTGATAACGGTTTGCCTCATGTTTTCCTAGATATAGTGATATCTATGTTTTCTTTGTTTTGTTGTTCGTTCATGATGGAAATTGATAAAGAACATAAATCCGGAATTATTTGTTAAATAATTGGATAAAGATAAAGAGGCATGTTAATGAATCTGTTAATTCTAGATGGATTAAAGAACTATTAGTTCGATAATTTCAAAAGGGTTCTGAGTTACCCGCTTGCTTGTAAGGCTGAATGCCTTGTGGTTTGGAGCTCTGAGTGCTCATTGTGTTTGAAGGCTGAATTCCTTGTTAAAGGGCCGAGAGCCCATTTTGTGATGTTTGTTTTCCTGCTTCTTGTGTTGTGATGTGAGCTTGGATGGTGGTTGTGATATGTGGTGGCATGGAGTCCTTGTTGTTGTGGCAGCGGATGATGCCTAGTGTGGCGAGATGCATCGGTTTATGCATATGGGTGTCAGGGAGGACACCAGGGGTGATGGAATGGGATATATGTGGTTGCTGGTTGCTTGTGGTTTTCTTGAATGTTAATCTTCTTTGCTTTTCCCCACTGCTCAAGGCAGCTGGTCTTGATACCATTCTTCCGAAGGAGGCGAAGATGCGCGGGGTATGCCACGTGCTTTCCTTGTTTAGCCTCTCGAGGGAGAATGGGTATATGCTCTTTCTATAGGCAGCAAAGACTCGACAGGTAGTATATCTACTCACTGTGTTGAGCCTCTTTTGTGTTTAGAAGCATAGGATGTTTTCTAGAATTCCTGGGAATGTGGAAAAGTAATTCTGTAATGAATTTTTGATTAAATGGTGAAAATCCACGGGGATGGAGATGCTGGAATTTAAAGGTGATGTGAATCTTAAAAAGGAGCATTTGTTTTGTAAGTGATTCCAATTCAGTTTAATGTGGAATTGTTCATTCTTAATTAATGTTTAAATAATTAATTAATGTACAGTGGAACTGATAAATAAGAATGGAGTAATCTAATAAAGCTCTTCAATTGGTTGTGTGCTTATAGGATACCTAGTCTTTCAAGTAGCAGCCTGGAGTCTGAGAGACGTTAGCTGCAGTTGTATCTAAGACTAGGTAATGCCCATAGTGTGGATGTGAGATATATATATATATTCTGTACTTTTTGAGTTTCTATACGCTACTCCACCCTGTCGGTAAGGGCAACTGACACCCCGGGGATTCTGAGCCCTGGGGGGGTGTTTTCCCCAACATTCTGATGGGAGGTTGAATGGCTGACTACCCCCTTTGGCCCCGCTCTCTTCTCTTGGTAGATCTTTGTGCTGGTAGGCACAGTGGTTAGTTTTACCCATATATGTGTGTAGAGGGCTGTGATGGATTGTGGTTATTTCCCACACATATATTCCGGATATATTATCTTATGGACTACTATAGGTGTAACGTGTATAGGCTATAATGGCTTGAGGATCCTTACTCAGAGTATGGGCTGTAATGGCTTGAGGTATTATACCCGATGTATGATACACGTTATACGAGCTGTGTTGGCTCCCGGAAACTACCTAGTTACTTTGGTTGTGAGGACGGTGTGGTGCTTCACCCAGGTGTCTACGGGCAAACCTTTGTGGTGCACGAGGTGTAGATTGTGGAGCTTAGCCCAGGTGTCTATGGGGAAGCCTTTGGAGAGAGATGCACAGGACATATGTCGTTGGAGCAAAGAGGCAAACCAGTGGGGAAGTAGTAGCGGGGTACCCTTGATATTCTTTACTATATGCTATATTCTTGTATGCGTTACTTGGTGAGAGTAGCCATGGTGAGGTTGGGAACATAGTATACCTGTTTAGGTGACGAGTTAGTTTCACTTGTTGTTCACTGGGATTTAGCATGCTTTCTTTACTTTTGCACGAGAGGCTTGGGGAGGATCCTACTGAGTATACTGTTATACTCACCCTATGTATATATAAACTATTTTTCAGGTCACTTGGAGCAGGTTGGAGATCAAGCTGGTTACTACTAGCTTGGGGTTGGAGGAGGAGATGTTCGGGCTTGTGGTCACTGCCGTTTTACCTTCTTTTGGGTACTTTTAGTTTTCCCTTTCAGTTGTAGTACTTTTGCATGAAATTTCATATATGTAGTTGGGTTTCTTTTATTTTTAAGTTATGAGTTGGAGTTGGATGGAGTCTATTCTATCTCTCTCTTTTGCATGTGATCTCTTAGAGGGTAATGCCTCCCATTTGTATGTTATTATACCCTTGGTGCTAGTCGCCAACCTAGGGCCTACTGGAGGCGGGACTCGGGGGTCATTATCTCCCTTCTCACATTGCCGGCCCACGAGGGGTACACTTTGTGGGGAGGGGGTTGTGACATAGTGGTATCAGAGGTCTGGTTGAGAGATAGGATGGAGTTTGGAGTTAGGCACAGGTGAGGATGCATGGGATGGTAGGGCAATGGTGTCATTCATGATTAGCAAGTAGGGTAAACACTGGAGACCGGCAGAGACATAGGCGTTCAGGGCCCCCTATGATCTGTTGCACGGACCTTTAAGTTTACGATGGCTACTAAACAAAGTGATACTAGTTGCAGGGTAGAGACCTAGGAAAGGATCATGCATCATTATTCTTTGCGCTTGTGTTTGAATGGGTAGACCTTGGGATAGGTAACCTAAAATTAATAAAACAAAACATTTAATTAATTAATGTTGAGTCTTCTATATTCCAGGCATAAGAGCTCTAACAGTTGTTATTTTACAGGTATGGCTCCAGGTCGACGTCCCCGTCAGGTTTGCGCAGATGCAGTCAAAGAAGGCTGGTTAGAGGAGGTTGAGATAGGCTTCAGTTCGATTCATGCTCAGAAGGAACACTGGGCGTCCTTGGTTGTGACGATGTTGCGTGGAGCAGCGAGGCAGTCGTGGTTCTTGTTCCTCGGGGATCGTGAGGAGTCAGAGATCTCATGGGATGAGTTTCGAGACAGGTTTAGAGTCGAGTTTCTTTCGTCGAAGGCGTCCAGTCGCCAGGAGATTCTTACCCTTCGACAGGGGAGCTCCAGTGTTCGAGAGTTTGGAATCCGTTTCAGGAACCTTCTACGATATGATTTAGACCTGTTACCAGATGATGAGGCCAGGGCGAGGCATTTCGAGGAGGCTTTGCGTCCAGAGATCCAGCGCCAGGTCACCCCATTTATGCTAAAGACATATCTTGAGGTGCTGGCGAGGGCAGAGGTTGTTGAGAGGACTTTGGCTAGGACCAGATCATCACGAGAGGGGAATCGTCAGGATTCCTCACAAAGAAGAGCTGTGGTCCGGGGTTCCTGGTTTTTTGGACAGAAGAGTTTCCATTCACCTAGGGGTAGGTCCCAGCCCTTCCCATCTCGTTTCTCCGGAGGCAGAAACTCTCAGGCCTATGCCAAGGGATCAGGCACTTTTTTTTCTTGTGGTGGTCATGGTCATCAGCAGCGGGAGTGTCCAACTTTTCAGATCAGTCATCGTGCACCAGGCGCTCCACTCCAGGTTCCTCCATTGAGGCAGTTCTAGCCGAGGAAGCAGCAGCAGGTTGCACCAGCTTTAGATCACCCGAGGGTAGATGGAGCAGGCAGAGGACAGCCCCATGATGCTCCCCGTCCTCAGAGAGCAGAGCGTGGCCGTGGTGGTGGTCGTCCTCAGGGTCAGAGAGGCCGCGGAGGTGGTCGTGGTCAGCTTCATGCTCTAGCGTTGCCAGCCCCAGGTGAGACAGATGTCGTTCGAGGTACCCTTTGCTTATTTTCTACCTTGGTGTATGCGTTGTTTGATTCAGGAGCGACACACTCCTTTATATCACCTACCATTGTCCATGATTTGGGAGTTGAGGTAGAGAGACTTCCAGTGCCCTTGGCGTTGACTACGCCAGTTGGAGGTCGAGCTAGCTTGTTTGAAGTATGTAGAGACTGTGAGCTAGTGTTGGGGAAACACCGCTCTTGGGGAGATTTCCTATGTTTGCGAATACAACCATATGATGTCATTCTTGTCATGGATTGGTTGTATTCGGTGTAGGCTATTGTGGATTTCTACAGGAAGAAGATCGCTTTCTTTGATGAAGATGGAGAGGAAGTGGTGTTTGTTGGTGAGAGAGATCCTCGGATGAGTCATAGAAGAGTTCCATCCTTGTCATCCATGATGGTTGGGATGATTTTGAGTCTTCAGAGGTTCAACAGCTGGCGTTTCCTAGGGTTGTAGAGGAGCACCCTGATGTCTTTCCAGAAGAGGTTGTATCCTTACCCCCTCGACGAGAGATCGAGTTTGGGATCGAGCTACAGCCAGGAGCGTCTCCTATCTATATGTCTCCGTATAGGATGGCCCCTTCTGAGTTACGAGAGCTACTTATTCAGCTCGATGGTCTGTTGTAGTGTGGTTTTGTTCGGCCAAGTGTGTCACCTTGGGGTGCACCAGTTTTGTTTGTGAAAAAGGCTGATGGCAATTTGCGGTTGTGCGTCGATTATCGTCGCTTAAACAAGGTGACAATAAAGTACCGCTATCCTCTTCCACGGATTGATGAACTATTAGATCAACTGAGGGGTGCATGCTGGTTCTCAAAGATCGACATGCCGTCAGGATATCATCAGATGCATGTAAAGGATGAGGATATCCCAAAGACTGCTTTCCGCTGTCATCATGGGCATTATGAGTTTGTTGTAATGCCATTCGGCATGACAAATGCTCCAGCTGTCTTCATGGGGTTGATGAATGCTGTGTTCCGTGAATTCCTGGACATGGTTGTTGTGGTTTTCATTGACAACATACTTGTGTACTCCACGTCTGAAGAGGAGCATGCAGAGCATCTACAAGCCATTTTTGGAGTTCTTCGCCAACATCGGTTGTTTGGGATGTTGTCCAAGTGTGAGTTCTGGGCTCGAGAAGTTCGTTTCTTGGGACATGTTGTGTCCCAACAGGGAGTAGATGTGGATCCTTCACATATAGAAGCAGCGGTGTCTTGGATAGCCCCCAAGACCGTGTCAGAGGTGCGAAGTTTCCTTGGTCTCGCAGGCTATTATAGGATGTTTGTGGACAATTTCTCTCTAGTTGCGACTCCTCTGACAGATTTGAATAGGAAGGATCAAACGTTCATATGGACTGATCAGTGTCAGACAGCTTTTGAGTATCTAAAGGAGAAGTTGGTAAGTGCTCCAGTCCATTGTCTTCCAGCGGAGGGAGTCCAGTTTGATGTTTTCTGTGATGCTCCACATCTGGGGCTAGGCTGTGTTCTCATGCAGCAGAGGTCTGTTGTTTCTTATGGGTCTCGGCAGTTGCGTCCCCATGAATGAAACTATGCCACCCATGATCTTGAGTTGGCAGCCATGGTGTTTGCGCTAAAGTTGTTGATACATTACCTCATTGGCAAGCGCTTTGTGGTTTTCATCGATCATAAGAGTTTGAGGTATGTTTTCACTCAGCAGGATTTGAACATGTGGAAGCGTCGGTGGATGGAGTTCTTACAGGAATACGACTTCGAAATATCGTATACACCTGGGAAGGGAAATGTTGTCACTGATGCACTGAGCCGAAAGTCACGTAATGATGTTGTGCGTGAATCTGGTGATTCCTGGAGAGTGATGGAAGAGCTATCAGCTTTGCATCTTGATATGGGAGAATTTGGGGGTAGAGGTTGTCTTTTCCAGATGATGGTGCAGTCATCCCTGATGTAGAAGGTGGAAGAGTCTCAGTTGGGTGATCTAGAGGTGGAAGTTTGGAGAGACAGAGTTTTATGTGGTGAGGCCCCTGATGGTTGGTCGGAGGATGAACAACACCGAGTGTTGTATCATGGCAGGATTTTTGTTCCCTTGGCGATGCGCGAGACGGTTCTCTAAGAGTTCCAAAGTTCACCCTTGGCGGTACATCCTGGTGTGACGAAGATGTACCGATCCTTGAGGAGTCAGTTTTGGTGGCCTGGGCAGAAGCGTGCAGTGGTAGAGTTTGTGTCTCGATGTTTAGTCTGCCAGAAGGTGAAGGCCGAACACCATGTTCCTCGTGGTCTTCTCCAACACATAGAGATTCCTCAGTGGAAGTGGGAGGACATCTCAACAGACATTGTTACAGGTTTACCTCGAGCTCCGTGATGACATGATGCTATATGGGTGGTAGTGGATCGTTTAACAAAATCGGCCCACTTCATAGCAATCATGGAGTCGAGCTCAGTGGAGCTTTTGTCGAGGCAGTATCTGGAGGAGGTGGTTAGGCTTCACGGAGTTCCTAAGACGATCATTTCTGATCGAGATACTCGTTTTACTTCTAGGGTGTGGAGAGGTCTCCAGCATGCTTTTGGCTCTCAACTGTGCCTTAGCAATGCTTTTCATCCTCAAACGGATGGTCAGACAGAACGAACCATCCAGACTCTTGAAGACATGTTGCGCTCTTGTGTTCTTGATTTTGGAGGTTCATGGGTGAAGCACTTTCCCTTGGTAGAGTTCTCTTACAATAATAGTTTTCACTCTACCATCGGTATGGTGCCGTTTGAAGCCTTGTATGGTCGGCCATGCTGTTCTCAGTTGTGCTGGACTGGGGTCGGAGAGTCAGCAATTCTCGGACCAGAACTAGTGAAGAATACAACAGAGATGGTTCAGGTGATTCGTGAGAGGATGAAGACAACACAAGATCATCAGAAATCTTATGCTGATCAAAGAAGGAGACCCTTAGAGTTTAATGTTTGGGATCATGTGTTTTTAAAGGTGACTCCTCGTCGTGGGCAGCGAAGGTTTGGTCGTGGGAATAAGCTTTCTCCCCGTTTTGTTGGGCCTTTCGAGGTGTAGGCTCGTGTTGGAGCTGTGGCTTATCGAGTAGCACTTCCCCCTCAGATGAGTCGGATACATGATGTTTTCCATGTATCACAGCTCCGTCGTTATCTTGTTGATGAATCTCATGTTATCGATTGGGGAGAGATCGATATTGATGATGATGCAACCTTCGAGGAGCGACCTGTGGAGATCCAAGACCACAAGGAGAAGGTGTTGCATGGGCGTTCTATCCAAGACCACAAGGAGAAGGTCTTGTGGCGACACGGTGGCATGGAAGAGAGTACCTGGGAGCGTGAGTCACAGATACGTGCTCAATAACCAGAGTTGTTTAATGTTTAACTCCTTTCATGAAATGATGTTTCCTCTCTGGTTAGACCTTTCATGTTTTATTTATGTACCTTTGATGTGATGTTGTGAATGAATTGTTTGGGTATGGATTGTTTGTTCCCAGATGTCAGAGTTTTGTTCCAGCTTTCGAACAACTCATGGTGGTTTTTTCCCTGAGAGGTATCTTATGGGGTGGTTGTTCGGACCCCTCTTATCTTCTGGGTTGGTTTTTAATTCTCGAGGATGAGAATGTTTTGAGAGGTATCTAATGTAATGGCCCGGACCTCTCCGGTCCATTACTTTGTGGAATGTTGGTGTTGGAGGTGTTCTGGGAGGTCAAGAGGACTTATCCCTAACACTTTGCCAATTTTCAAGTTCTGTGAATAGTGTTTCCAGTTTTATGAACAGTAACAGATCGGTCTCACCGATCGGTCTGACAGATCGGTGGCACAGATCGGTAGCACTGATTAGTAGCACAGATCGGTAGCACAGATCGGTAGCACTGATCGGTAGCACTGATCGGTAGCACTGATCGGTAGCACAGATCGGTAGCACTGATCGGCAGCACAGATCAGTAGCACAGATCGGTAGCACAGATCGGTAGCACTGATCA
This sequence comes from Viscum album, assembly GCA_963277665.1. Classification (NCBI taxonomy): domain Eukaryota; kingdom Viridiplantae; phylum Streptophyta; class Magnoliopsida; order Santalales; family Viscaceae; genus Viscum; species Viscum album. The sequence continues at coordinate 278,247 of CAUJRU010000715.1, read as the reverse complement.
TTAGCACTGATCGGTAGCACTGATCGGTAGCACTGATCGGTAGCACTGATCGGTAGCACGGATCGGTAGCACTGATCGGTAGCACCGATCGGTAGCACAGATCGGTAGCCCAGATCGGTAGCACAGATCGGTAACATAGATCGGTAGGTGTACAGTAACAGTGGGTGAACAGTGTTTCCAGACTCCTACAGTTTTGCCCCTTTTGACGTTTCCTTTGATGTAAAATACATTTAAAGCCTTATTTTAAGGGCTCTTAAGGCCGTTTAAAATGCCATAAATCCTATATTAATTATTCCTAAGGCTTGGAATGTTTTACTTGGTCAACCGCGTGGGTTAATGCGATCCGTTTTTAATGGAGAATTAACCAGATCTTAAACTGTCGCCCCATTAAATCTTAAAAAGGGACGAGATATCATTCTCCCTTGTTCGTTCCATTTGTTCTCAGCTAAGAGGCACTAGAACCTTTCAATCCTTTCCATAGGAGTTGCACTATCAATCTTTACTCCTAGGATTGGTTCTGCTCAGTTTTTGATGCAACCAAGCTGTGGCGATCATTCTTCTACATAAGTTGTCGCAATAGAAGGATTGTGGCCCGCTGTGTGGATAAAGGACGTCAAGAACTCTTCAAGGTAGTGGATTCATGGCTTCTCTAATTGTTTATATGCAACTGTAGAATTATCATGATTTAACCCTTTGGATCACAATGAAATTGACCTAATTAAATACTTGAACCGGATTAAAAGAATTGTTTGATCGCATGTAGTTTTTTTATACCGTGATAACGGTTTGCCTCATGTTTTCCTAGATATAATGATATCTATGTTTTCTTTGTTTTGTTGTTCGTTCATGATGGAAATAGATAAAGAACGTAAAGCTGGAATTATTTGTTAAATAATTGGCTAAAGATAAAGAGGCATGTTAATGAATGTGTTAATTCCAGATGGATTAAAGAACTATTAGTTCGATAATTTCAAAAGGGTTCTGAGTTACCCGCTTGCTTGTAAGGCTGAATGCCTTGTGGTTTGGAGCTCTGAGTGCTCATTGTGTTTGAAGGCTGAATGCCTTGTTAATGGTCCGAGAGCCCATTTTGTGATGTTTGTTTTCCTGCTGCTTGTGTTGTGATGTGAGCCTGGATGGTGGTTGTGATATGTTGAGGCATGGAGGCCTTGTGGTCGTGGCAGCGGATGACGCCTAGTGTGGCGAGATGCATCGGTTTATGCATATGTGTGTCAGGGAGGACACTAGGGGTGATGGAATGGGATGGATGTGGTTACTGGTTGCTTGTGGTTTTCTTGAATGATAATCTGCTTTGCTTTTCCCCACTGCTCAAGGAATCTGGACTTGCTACCATTCTTCCGAAGGAGGCGAAGACGCGCGGGGTCTGCCACGTGCTTTCCGTGTTTAGCCTATCGAGGGAGAATGGGTAAATTCCCTTTCTATAGGCGGAAAAGACTCGACGGGTAGTATATCTACTCACCGTGTTGAGCCTCCTTTGGGTTTAGAAGCATAGGATGTTTTCTAAAATGCCTGGGAATGTGGAAAAGTAATTCTGTAATGAATGTTTGATTAAATGGTGAAAATCCACGGGGATGGAGATGCTGGAATTTAAAGGTGATGTGAATCTTAAAAAGGAGCAGTTGTTTTGAAAGTGATGCCAATTCAGTTTAATGTGGAATTGTTCATTCTTAATTAATGTTTAAAGAATTAATTAATGTACATTGGAACTGATAAATAAGAATGAAGTAATCTAATAAAGCTCTTCAATTGGTTGTGTGCTTATAGGATACCTAGTCTTTGAAGTAGAAGCCTGGAGTCTGAGAGACGTTAGCTGCAGTTGTATCTAAGACTAGGTAATTCCCATAGTGTGTATGTGAGATATATATATATTCTGCACTTTTTGTGTTTCTATACGCTACTCCACCCTGTCGGTAAGGGCAATTGACACCCCGGGGATTCTGAGCCCTGGGGGGGGGTGTTTTCCCCAACATTCAGATGGGAGGTTGAATGGCTGACTACCCCCTTTGGCCCTTCTCTCTTCTCTTGGTAGATCTTTGTGCTGGTGGGCACAGTGGTTAGTTTTACCCATATATGTTTGTAGAGGGCTGTGATGGCTTGTGGTTATTTCCCACACATATATTCTTGATATAGTATCCTATGGACTACTATAGGTGTAACATGTATAGGCTGTAATGGCATGAGGATCCTTACTCGGAGTATGGGCTGTAATGGCTTGAGGTATTATACCCGATGTATGATACACGTTATACGAGCTGTGGTGGCTCCCGGCAACTACCTAGTTACTTTGGTTGTGAGGACGGTGTTGTTCTTCGCCCAGGTGTCTGCGGGCAAGCCTTTGTGGTGCACGAGGTGCAGATTGTGGAGCTTAGCCCAGGTGTCTGCGGGCAAGCCTTTGAAGAGAGATGCACAGGACGTATGTCGTTGGGGCAAAGCGACAAACCAGTGGGGAAGTAGTAGCGGGGTACCCTTGATATTCATTACTATATGCTATATTCTTGTATGCTTTACTTGGTGAGAGTAGCCATGGTGAGGTTGGGAACATAGTATACCTGTTTAGGTGACGAGTTAGTTTCACTTGTTGTTCACTGGGCTTTAGCATTCTTTCTTTACTTTTGCACGAGAGGCTTGTGGAGGATCCTACTGAGTATACTGTTATACTCACCCTATGTATATATAAATTCTTTTTCAGGTCACTTGGAGTAGGTTGGAGATCAAGCTTGTTACTACTATCTTGGGGTTGGAGGAGGAGCTGTTCGGGCTTGTGGTCGCTGCCGTTTTACCTTCTTCTGGGTACTTTTAGTTTTCCCTTTCAGTTGTATTACTTTTGCATGACATTTCATATATGTAGTTGGGTGTCTTTTATTTTTCAGTTATGAGTTGGAGTTGGTTGGAGTCTATTCTATCTCTCTCTTTTGCGTGTGTTCTCTTAGAGGGGAATGCCTCCCATTTGTATGTTATTATACCCTCGGTGCTAGTCGCCAACCCGGGGCCTACTGGAGGCAGGACTCAGGGGTCATTATCTCCCTTCCCACATTGCCGGCCCAAGAGGGGTACAATTTTTGGGGAGGGGGTCGTGACAGTTCATTTTAGGGCACATCCGCGCAGAAACATTCAGATTAAATGTTTTGTGTGTGAATTCATCACCCCTTTTCCTTATAAATATGTTTCCCTTCTCCCAGTTTATGGTATAGAAATTTTCATGGGCTGAGGCCAAGTTTTATTATTTTAATTTTTCTTTATATTTTTTATATACATTATTTTAATCTTCTTTTTCATTTCTCACTACTTCCATTTTATTTATTTTTTGTGTTCTCCCACTATTGTTCCCTTCTCAACTCCATTAAAAATGTAAAACTAAAATCGGCTCTTGTTCGAGGGTTGAAATTGTGGATTGATTTATTATTTATTTATTTATTCAATTCTATAAATTTTGTGGATGGTTAAATTGATAATGTGATCGGTTGCCTCATTTCACTTTCGTCTCAATTCTTCTTCATGTTTATCATTTTCCTTCCCTTGATTATTTTTTTCGTGCATATGGTGGAGCATGTCATTGATGATCATGGTAAAAAAAGAGGTATCCTAGTTGTCTTGAGGAAGAGAATTACCCAATATGCTGAGGTATCGGAATGTGGTAATGAAATTTCAAATGATAAGGTGTTGTGTTATAGGTCTTGATCACTACATTGAATTGAATATTGCGAATTATTTTAAACAATGATTTCAACCACCACAAACTCCCAACAACAATTTCCTCCTTTCTTTCGTATAACATAATTTTATGTTTTCATTCCATTTTTATATATAAAACTTATATTTTATGCAAAATTTCAAATCTCCCCCATATATATTATATAAGTTATTTTTATGTTTGTTATATAATAATAGTGGCAATAGAAAATACATTGTGTATAAGTGGACTCCACATGATCAATGCTATGGTGTGCCACTATGGTGAATTCATAGGATTATAAGAATTTAATTGAATAGAGATTCACGACAAACCGCTGTTATCACAGTCCTTTAGGACTTGATTCCTTGTAATCATTCCAATGTAATAAAATAATGCACCGGCTCTGGGATTTTGGGTTCGGGCACTACAATTGGTATCAGATAAAGTTTATTAAACAAAATAGAAACTAGATTTAGAAAAACCCAGATTGGTGAACATTACCCTAAGATGGAATTTAATGATTAGTATATAGGAACATCCTTGAATTTTGTAAATGTAGAGATTTTCTTTATTTTCCAAGAAATACATCCATCTCTGGATATAAGCAGTTATAGGCAGCTCTGGAACAGATGTACCTAGAAGTGAAAACTCCAACAAGGAGATTTTGTCTTGACCTAGGGTGTCCTGGTAAACGACAATGGTCCTTGATTCACTCTTTGATACGACACACCTCAGGGATGTGCTTAGCATAATTCACATTTTCTTTCCAAGCCGTTATGAAAAATTTATGAGTAAATACATCCTCAAAGAAGACATTTTTTATGATTATATATTATATTGATAATCGTTTCAATTTATGATAGGTATTTTACTAGTTTGTAATTAATCATTACTATTCATAAACTAACATAGTGCATTCCACTGTTTAGAAATTGTTCCTAGTAGAAGGAATGAGAACTCTAGCAGTACGCATAATCCAATGAGTAAGAAGGATCATATGTTTCATGGTAATAACGAAACCTTTAGAATGGAAATAGTCTCCCATATATTCTCATCATATGAAGAAATAATATCATGTGTTAATGAGATAAGTAAATAATTCTCAATGTCCTATGGCTTTGAAGGGAAGAAATAGAAGAATAGGATGGTAGAGAGAAATATGGATAATAGTAAGAGGGAAAAGAAGAATTTTCCCATATCTAATAATGGTTGAAGGAATCACCTTGGTAAAATATTGAAGGGAATGAGAGTTTGTTATAAGTGTGGGGAAAAAGAACACCAAGTACATGATTGAAGGGGTAAGAAAAATGTTTCAAATGTACAATGCTTCATCTGCAAGGAGTTGGAACTCTTTGTGAATCAATGACCAAATCATCAGAGTATGCCCCAAATGATGTTATTGGATAATAATCAAGTTATGATAATACCACAAATTAAGAGGAATGACTAGTATTCTTATTTTGTTGTTAAATAATTATTTCATTTGAGTGTTTTATCAACGATTTACAGGTTATATTAGTTATGTAAATAAATAAAGATTGTATTACAATAATATTTCATTTAGGATTTGAGATCATATGGTTCTAAGAAAAATAAAACAATAGAAAGATAATCATTTTGGGAAATAAAAGGTTGAAGGAATGATAAACCTTAATATGGTTCTTATAATGAGGATGTAATTTTTGAATAAGATATGGTAGATTTGAATAAATTATATTTGATATTCTTGACTACTTTTAAACTAATTTATTGTTTGTTTATTCCAATATTTTTGGAGTTTACAACATTTTTGGATATAAGAAGTATATCAAGTATTTTATAAGGAATAAGGGAAAATTAATTTAATCAATAAGGGTTTATGGTAATTTAGGGTGTTACAATATTTTAAACGAATACATGATGAAGGTATTCAAATGTTATTACATAGAAAAAGGATCTTCATTATGTTTACCATCCTTTTAAATTTTGGACTGTGAGATTAGACAGAAGTATTTTGGATAAGTCTAATGGTTGGAATGGATTAAGTTTGACATTGCATACTATTTTAATTGTTAAAGCATTTTTAAGATTTTTTTTTGGATTGTTATAAAAGGATAACCCGGAGGTTGGGTGACAACCCATCACATCCGTTAAGGCTGCGGGACATAAACCTGCAACCAATGGGGGACATGGGTGAATCACCTACCACTAACCTTCGTGATGTCCTGGTTTGTATAATGTAGAATAATCTGACAAATTATTTATAAATTCTTTTTTTTGTAACCTTATATTATTTAGATAAATAGAATATTTTCGAATTCTATTAACATTTTGAGTGAAAGATGAGTTTGTGTTAGGAATTAGTTGAAGGATGAAACTCAACTACTCAAGAATATTTTTTTCCACTTATTCAATGAATAATTTATTTCTTAGACATTTGGGAAGGGATCTTAAAACCAAAAATTTGTTATCCTAATACCTTATGTTTTGTTGAGCCGATAATATTTTACATCATCATTGATTGATGGCTTGGAGGCCTTCAATTTTTGGTTTTTTTTGTGATTGATGACCTCAATCACTCCCTATAAATATTTACATTTTTTCTCTAATTATGTGTCTTTAATTTTCACCAATGTTTTCGTAATTGAGATCATAATTTTTTGGTGACTTTTTTATTTCCCTTTCCCTCTTATTAAAACTAAATTTTATTAACCCAATTTTCGATGTGAGATTTCCATAAAGGTATTGTTCTATTTTTAACCTTTTATTTTTGAATAATAATTTCAAATTAAGAGGATGAAATTTTTTGAATGAGGGGAGAATGTAACACGCCAAGATTTCACACTACGTTATCTCTTCAAATTAATTCAATAACATACACTACACACAACACCAAGTTCGAGCACACCATGACTTACAAAACTAGCTGTTCAAAAAGAAGTTATTTATAGTATTAACTAAATTTTGATTTTTTATTCTCTATATAATTATAGAATCAATATTATCTATTTCATAGAAATAATATAGTATTGAAATCATTTTTTCAGATAAAATATTTATTTTTCGAAAAATGAAATTTTACCGCCTTTTAATGGAGAACCTTTTTTAAAAACCACATTTGACACTTTTATATATTAAAATTATTTAAATTAAATTCTTATTTAGTAGGGGGGATAAAAATTTAATTTTAATATGTTTTTTGTTCTTTTATGAAAAAATTCATATTTTGATAAATATTGAACAGAACTAAATTTTAATTAAAAACAACATATTTAATAAAAATAATTTGTAGTGTTAAATTATGCATTTTAATGGTTTGGATTAATAATTAGATCATATTATTATCATTTAATATAATATATGTCATTATAAGTAATTTATATTTCTGTTTGACATAAACACATGTAAATTTTCTGATAGTTTTTACTTTTTAAAAACCTTCTTTTCAGTTTTGGAAATAAGAATTAATTTTAAATTAATTAATGAAACATTAATATTTTTAATTTGGGAAAATAGTATTCATTTTTTAATTCATAATATCAAAATTATCATATGGCGAATTTTAGGCAATTTTCTGAAGGCATTGAATTTTTAATAAATAGTGAAAAACACTGCGTTATTGTTTAAAACCAACTTTTTATTTAAATAAATATTAAATTTATTTTTACTGATATATAATACCTATATAAGTTAAATTTAATTCATTGGAGTCATTTGAAAAAAAAATTAGTTGTATAAAATATTATTGAACTTTTTAACGTCTTTTACCCACTTTCTAGCACATTTGAAAATTTGTATAAAATGTAATTTTACCGCTTCTGTGAATTGAATTTGAAAAATCCGAGAGACACGATTGGAATCAGTATGTAATATTTAGTTCAATAAAATGAAAATATTTTTGGGTGAATAATATCTTTTGACTTATTTACCAGAGTTAAAAGTAAATATAGAAATTAAATGTTAAAAGCTATTATAATTACAGTAACACATGTCTTAATTCTATTGGATAAGTGTATTTCGACCAAAAAAACATTGGAATAAAATATAATCCTTTTTGGTCCATATAGATTAGATTAGAACATTTATTATTATTTTATTTAATGAAGAGTTAAAAGTGTTAAATTTAAATTTTAATAACTAAAACATTTTTAACATAAAATTATACATAAGATAAATTCGACTATAAATATTAATTAGAAATTTAAAAATTTTCATACATAATGGTATTTTATTTATAATTTTTAGACATTAAATAATAAAATTTATTTATGATACAATGATGATGTAGTAATTACCTTATTAATGACTGATTAAAATAATTGATATTGTAAATATCAAAATAAATTTAAATTGAGACTTTTAATACATCCCACAAATTTCCTCGGTTAATATGACATGTTAGGGTTGATTAAATTTTTTTTGAAGAAAACTGATTGTTATGACTTTCACAAAAAACCAAATAATAAATATTGTAAAAAATTTGCATAAATGAGTTTTTAAAACAAATACTGTTTTATTAAATGATATAGTATTCCTAAAAATCGATGGTTTGGACAAAGGACTTATATAATGATAGTTTTGTTATTACGGAATGACAAGGTTTTCTCCAGGCTTTTTATAACTTTCTTATTAACCATTTATTATAATAATACAAGAGGACATGATAAAAGTTAAACTATTTAACTTAGAGTTAAATCTAAAAGATAGGGTTAATTTGGTAACCATAACATGTCTAAGACCTATTGGTTTAGATTATTGCAACCCATCCCCAACATAGGTTCTAAATAAATGAAATTAAAGCCCTTAGAAACCGAAAAAGATTTTATAATAAAATAATATTTCAAGCTTTTCTTAAAGTGAACCTCACATCTCTTATAAAAGGGCACTTCCTCATCTCTCAAAATAAAACCTCCAAAGCCATTTGGGATAGCCACACTCTGCACAAATATCCTCCCAAGTTCCATCACTTCAACCTAGAGGCCTTCCATTGAGAATAAAGCCATCCTAATGATCCATTGTGTTCAAATCAAAAGAAACACCCAAATAAGAGGTAATTATTTTATCACATCTTTCAAAGTTATTTTCTTCTTCCTCTTTCTCTTTATTTATTATTTCCTTACAAAAATAAAAAAAATCCAGTACCTTTTACATTTTATGATATTATTATAAATATTCTATAAGAATACTCATTATTCTATCCATCATACGATTGATAATGTCACCATGCGTGCGTATGTACGGCTTACCGTCTCCACGCCATGGTGTAATTTTTTATTCCACACTATGTAATTTGGATGGATATAATGATGAGAAATATGTTTATACATAATGAATCTAACATGATAATTTCTCTGTAAAATTAATATACCATCCAATTCCACATCATTTAATCATTAAGGAAATGATATCTTCACTCGTGTGTACATACGACTTATCGTCTCCACGATGCGATGAGATTCATTTACAGGGTCACCATTCATTTATGATTATAACAATATATATTGTTAATAAGTATGCAATATATTATTTAAATATTCTACTATAGAGATATATATGTATGTATGTATGTATGTACTTATATATATCTAATTCACTTACTTCTGTTCAATACAATATGAAAACGGAAACAACGTTTATGTGTACGTACGACCTACCGTCTCCATAAACGGTGTTTTTCATTTCATATATCTATATATTATATATATTTATATTCTAAATATATATTATATATAAATGATATTTTATATTTTGGAAGTATTTAAATCATGATCTAAGTGATACGATTAATAATAGCAAGTTAATATATGTACGATAATGAAAGCGATTATTAAATGAAATGATAATTTAACATGAAAATCTTTATTAAATGGGCAGTATAACGTCATAAATGAATCATGTATTATATAATAAATAAAAATATGGTTCTATTATGATCAAATAACATATTATGGTCTTTATACAAGAGGTCAAACATACCCTCAACCAAAGGAAAGTGCAAGGTAATGGTTAATTTCTCAATCCCATTATTATCTGAGATTGTTTTTGTGTAAGTATTAGTCTAGGAAATATATATTATCCATGTCCATCGTTCATAAAAGAAATTTCTGAATTATTCTTTTAATATACTTTTTAACTAAAACATCATTTTAATTGATTCAAATATTTATTCTTCTAAATATTTCTCATTAATATCCCAGTTTTTAAAATGGTTTTAATGATTTATTTATATTAATAAGATTGTTTTAAAATATTAATTCCATTCAAATGTTTCAAATTTGTTTGGGACACTTTGATTCTAAAATCAATTTTCAATGGCTTCATTTATAAATATGATACTTTTAAATAATTTCACAAAAAGGGATATTTCTCTCAAAAATATTTACTGATCATTTTAAACAATGACAACATTCTTTACTAGATATTATTCTTGATTAATGTTGATATATTATAATACAATCATTCATATTGTATCGAATTAGTAATGATATGTTTGATTATGGATGTTCTATTTTTATACCCTTCATAATTTATGGTTGAATTATTGACATTTTATATTCTAGTTATAATACAATTGTTTATGTTATGTTTCAATATTTTTTTATAAGGAATGCACTGGAATTTGTAAGTGATGGGTGGGGCCCACTATAGCCCCTCGATGCATTGGTCGGTCTCATGAGACAAGCTAGTGTGTTGGCATATGGCTTTGAAAAAATTTTATTTGTAGTCTTGGCATGAGGCCTTGATAATGTGGTAATGATGTCTGCCCTTTGGCATTCCCTCATTATGAAATTAATTATTAATTGTGATTATTCTACTAGTAGAATATCCATGTGCTTGTTTATTTGGTAATTTTTGACATATTTTCTCCAAATTATGTTCAGGTTTATGTTTAAAAGCCTGTTGTTTTTATTACACATATTTCCCTAAAAGTTTATAGCTTTTGCTAAATTATTTTCCCTTACTAAGCATCTATGCTCACCCCTTTATTATGTTTTGTTTTCCCAGGATTCCAATAGGCATATTATGTTTGATATGACGGGTTTAAATAGGTGAATAATGGAATTCTCCACGGATTATCTATGTTGTGTTTTATGTTTTAATGTGTAATGTAACGTTCAGGTATGTTATTTATTTTCCAAGACTACTAAATTTTTTGGTCCTTCAGGACTTGATTCTTTGTAATCATGCAAATGTGTTATAATAATGCTCCAGCTCTGGGCATCTGCGATCAGGGATCTATATCCAAAATCAAATTTTAGGTCGTTATTTCATGCCTCAATATTTCATTAATATGGTCATGATACAACAATCATTTACCTTTTCAAACATATAGTGGACACATCCTAAAATTTACTTAGTTTTAACATTTTCAATATGTTGTTCCTCGGGATTCGAAGCATTAACACATGGAGAAGGTGTTATCTTTATATATAGTCCACTGTTTAATTTAGATTTTTTAAATATGATAGTGAACACATTATATTATCAGGAAACACATTATATATTAAAAAAACATTAAAATTTCAATTGAAATCATTTTTTATTTAGTGGTAAATGGGATTTATCCCTTCTATGGAGTATCCAAGTATACTTATTATAGTCCCATATAACATTGAAGACACCATTTACATTAGGACCATTGCACAATGACTGTAAAATCCGATTGAAAGTGAATGCCTCATTTGGATTTTCATTTGAGAATGTTGTTATTTTAGTAAAAAATGTGGTAATTTAACAATTTCAATTTTCATGATTCGTGGCATAAAAAACTTGTAATACATGTGATCCAACTATAAATTGTTTTTCCCTATACACTTCCTTTATGAAATTAAATTCAAAAAATAACTATTAATCAATTTCAACTTTACTCCTATGATCAACTTTTGTAATTGAGAAATTGTTCCTTAGAATATTGTATAATACAAATCCTAGATTTCTTTATTGATTCCAAAGTATTAAATATTTTTTTAAATGGAATTTTTGTCCTTTGTACCAGATACATATGTCACTTCCACCATAATAGTACATACACTATTTTACATTATATTAAATTTATCCCATTCTATTATATATAAAGTATAGAAATTAATTACATAACCTTTATAAGAATATACATATACACATTGTCCTTTAATTAGCCCTTGAAATCATTCTGAAATTTAATTCAAATTGTAAAACCACTCTTCTAAAATGCAGTCTCAACACTATCCTTTAAACTATTGATTGTGTTAGTTAAATGTATATATTTCTACATTTGATGGATTCAAATGACTTAGATTTTCATTATGGGTTACAATATACAGTGAAACCTATATACAATTGTGTATAATGTTAAGGTGATCATACTCCTACTATGTAATGGTAATTACAACAATATCTCTTCCAAAAATTTATTTACCCATAAGGAGAAAGATGTGAATTGATTTTGGGTGACCAATGTTATTGAAAATAGATAGGTAGTCAATATATAATTCATTGGATTTCTTAAAAATATATTTCCTAGAAATAAAAACATCTGGTTGACTTCAATTTTTAATTTTTAATTTCAAGATATTCATTTATCGTTTAATGGGTAACATCAATCTATAATGTAAATGAACACATAGTGTAATATTTGATACTAAGTAAGCCATCTAGTAAACCATAATATTGAATAATGGAGGGGAAAAAATCCCCAATATACTTATTATATAAATATTTTCTTTTTCCATAGTTGGATTGTTTTCCAGGTCTATAAGAATACTATATATTTCATCTAAAATGAATGAAAACTTTGTTAATTTGTGTTATAAATTTCTAGGTAGGATGTAATGTATAGTTACCCAAATTAAATCTTTTATCAAAACATGAAGTTTATGTGATTTTTAACCCCTTAACATCAAATCATTCATCGGAACAAAATTCTTTAAATTTTACCAATACACCAATAGAACCATTGAAACATTTAGGAAGTTTAAAAAATGATATATCTCATTCCTGGAAATAGTGTAAACCACTAAATGAAGAAATTTTCCCCATTCAACCATCATTTAAACTAACACTTAAATTATCATAATGTTAATAATGTCAGAAATAAACGTAAATTCAATAATTTGGTTTATTGTGTTAATTCAGTAACATTCCATGAAACAATCTTATATTTTTCTTGTTGATGACATCAAAAAACATTCTGATGCTTAAAAAATTATTGTATGGTTATTCACGAAAAACTGATCTCTTTTTCAACTTATTTTTATATGATTTTTCTAAATTTTTTATGAAAAATATTAACAATATCATTTAATATATCAATTATTTTTCACCAATTAGTGGATATAGTGCTAAACATTCTTTTTAATTACCTTGGAATGATTTCATCTGATATTGGTGTATTTTTCACTAGGATAATTATTTTTGGTTTCGTCAAAACACAATCTTCATGTAATGTTTTAACCTAACTTATTTTTTAACTTATATAAAAAATTTTCAACCTGAAATTACATTAGTTTTATATTTTTATAATTTTACATAGGGACTAAAATAAATCTAGTACAACATTTCCCTCAACATGAAATCTTCTTTCCAATATGCAATATAAAACATAACACCTGAATCCCACATTAATTTCATATCATCAGTTAATGGAAATTAATAAAGATAAATATAATTACTCGACTTTTTGTATTTGTATATGAAGAAAAAAATAATTTATTTTTTCATTTTACATAACAAAAGTGGAAGTTAAGTATTTACCAAGATAACTAACCATGCATTATGAGTTTTAATTTTTTTCTAGAAGGATTCATTCGACTTGTAGGCATTGAAAGTTGTAGGTTTCCCTGATCGTTCCCAAAATCGGGATACTCATAAAAAAAATTTATATATTGGATATCTTTCTAGTTGTTGATGTTTCCCATATTGAGATCGTTTATCTCTATGTAATAGAAGTTTTCTTGCAGTCTCCTCCCATCTAATAGTTGTCTAATCCTTGGAATGATTGAAAGTACTATAAAAACTTTTAAGGACATGATTCATCTTTTTTTATGGACTAACACCAAAACTAGTGCATTTGATTTGATTCTTGATATCTATGAAACAATATACAAATTTTATAACAGACATATATTATTTAATAGATCATACCCAATAAAAATAATATTGGTTTGACATAATATATTTGATAAGGAAGCTCATTATCTTTTGGTAGGATATCATTCAAGAGAGATATTAGTTCTATAATTCTTGTTTCACTCCATCCACTTATATAATTACTATTATTTATAATTAGTATGACTAAAAATGGTGTATATTTACTAAACCCAGTATATAATGGAGTCTTTGTATACACATTAACTTCTCAAACAACATTGGATATTTGTAAATGTCATCTTCAACTTTAATTATTATTGTGTCAATAATATCTCCATCACTATTAACTCTTTTATACATATCAACTAATCCTTATACTTTAGTGGTGTCCTAATCATGTACTATGTTATGTTATTTTAATGTCCAATAAAATATTTACAACTTTGATCAATTCGTAGAAAAATTAATTGTTCTTCAAACTCCTAGGGAAATTTTTTTCGTCAATAGAAATAACATAAACACGAATAAATGACTTGAGAAGGGTCATATACATAATCTAATGAAAAATCGATGAACTATTTAATCCTTAATCATACAATTTTATTAAATTATTGCCATCAATCCAACTTTTCTTCATATTCTTCTTATTTATTATATTAATTATCATATTTTTAAAAAATAAATACACATAAGGTATCCCTATAATGTACATATACAAAGATATGTGAATAAAATTAGTATTTGTGTGTAAATATGTAATTATGTATACATGTTTGCGTGCTTTAACTTATTTTATGTTTAAATATAAAAAGAATATTTTTTATAATACATTGAAAAATATTGTTGATTAATTTCATTTTAGTGTATCATGGTATGTATAGTCATGAGAAACATATTATTTTTCTTAGGCTATATTTCAAATACTCAATTATAATATTTACTATGTCATGGAAGGTTAGGTTTTCCATACCAAAACAAATAGACTTCCATCAAATAGTGGATGATACAACATAAAATAAAAGGAAAAATATTTGTAAATAATAAGAGCCTAATGGTTTCTAATAAAATATATAAAATCTTGGTAATATAATTTAAATAACTCATTATTTTCCTCAAAACCAGATAATCAAATAAATACCCAAAAATTTAAAATCACATGTTAATTCATCTTATCCAAACAAACCCTCATTTTTATAAAATTGTGATGAACTAGGAGGTGGTGGAAGGGATATATGTATTTGTATCCATATTTAATGTTTATAGTGGTTCTACTACATAGAAAGGGATTAGATTCCATAAAATATTGTTCAAGGCTTGAATTTTCATGTCCAATCATGTTATATATAGTCGATGTATGTTCTCTTTAAGGGGGAATAAGGTAGTGACACTAACAATAAGTAGTTGGAATGAGAGAAAACGGTATTGGAGCCCTATTTAGGTTGAAGGAGTAGGGTGACCAAAACAATTGCTACATGGCATACTTCTTCATGTGATATTGATATTTTTCCATGATATAAGGGAATAAAGTGTTGGAAGTCTTTAGTCAGTTGGGAAGAAAAACCAAAATTATTAAAGAAAACGTTGTATGATATATTATACACAGGTAATGAATAACATACCATTGGTTTGGAGGGTTGATTCATCTAAAAATTTGAAGTGGGATACAATATGGTTCCACTTCGTTGGGGGCTTGGATGAAACATGAGAGCATCATGATCTATTAGGGTTCTATTAAAAGATGAATATGGTTTTATCAATAGTAGTAAAAAATCACTAATAAAAGCTACGTTGTTAGTGTTAATATGAAAAGCACTGAAAAATAATCTTTTTATTTGTGGTAAAGTTTGTGCTGAAAAATCTCACGTTTTTCAACAACTTCAAAGAATTGACTAAGAGGATTTTATCTGGGCACATAGTAGCATTGATAACTTATAAGGAAAATAAAAATTAAATATTAAATTTAAAACATTCCATAAATTACTAGTTATATGAAAATGAATATTAAATATTATAAAATTACATTACATTAAAAAAAAATAAATATTAAAAATGAATATATTAAAAAATAATTAAAAATTAATGAATTATATGAATTATATTAAATTTTAATAAATATTTTAATATTATGGTAAATGTATGGATATTATAAGAAATTTTTTATTATTATGATAAATATATTATAAATGTTATAACTAATTTATTAATAATAATTTTTTTAAATAAATATGTTAATATTATAATATAAATTTTTTAAAATGTAATAATTTTATAAATAATTAAAAATGAAAAAATTAATTAAAAATAGTAATAATTAAAAGTTCATAAATTAAAAAACCTTTATAATGGATCGATGATTTTAATTATATTAAATGTATTAATAAACGTGTGGTATTACAATAGATGTATTAATAAATGTATTAATATTATCATAAGTGCATTTATAAATGTATTTATATCATAATGAATGTATTATATTAAATTTATTAATATTATTATAAATGTATTATTTATATTATAATAAAGGTACTAAAGTTAAGATATTATAATAAATATATTAATTTTATATTAAATTTGTTAATATTAATTTTTTTATTATTAAATGTATTACTAAATATTTCATATTTTAATTTATATTGTGAATAAAAATATTAATATTAATTTAAATTAATAATATAAAAATTAATTTATATAAAAAATGAATAAATATTAAAAACAGATAAATATAAATAATTGTTAACTATATTTAATTTTTTTAAATAATAACTAATATATAAACATTTTAACACTAATATTTTAGTAAAAAAAATATTATTTTAAATTGTGTATTCCACTCACAATACCGATCTTAAAATGAATTGTGATATAAAATTAAAATATTAATTTATGACCATTATAAAATGGTTATTGGATTGATGATTATGAAGAGAAGTAGTCTCATTATGAAATATATATTGAAAATTTTCCTGAATAAAAATGTATTGATTAATCCTTAGAAAAAAAGAACTCAATTTTATATAAATTCATATTAGATCAAATGAGATATTTTTTAAAGACTAATTTATTTGTGTAATGAGTTTTTATCAATGTAAATTAACTAAATATCTATGATTAATACTTTTAATAAAATTTATATATTATATTTTTAATAAATTTAATTAAGATTAATATAATGATGGATACAAGTTAATGAATGTGTTTACATTCATTTTAAACTTCAAAAATGCATATTCTTCAAAAATGGGTTTAATTGAACTTTATGCATGAAAATTATAATTAATTTCATTTTATTTAAGAAATTTTATGTAATCAAATGATCAAAAAATTTATAAAGTTATAGTAAAAAATTATCTTAGAGAGAGTTTTTTTTGTTTTTATAAAACGATTGATTTTGAGTGAATATTAAAAAACATCGATTTTTGAGAAATTTGTATTTCATTTATGAATAAAGTAATTTTAAAATATCATTATATTTATTTATTTGATTTTATAATTCCATAATAAAACTTACATTTAAAATAATATAGTTATTTCTGTATGAATGAAAATTATATATTATTTTTGTATAGGGTCATTTTATGATTAATATATATATATATATTCTAAATATGATTTTTCATAGTATTTTTTCGAACTAATATGAAATTTAATTTCATAAAATTATATAAATTGATTCAGAAAAATATTTTTCTAAATATAGAATCCATATATTCATATTATGAAATATGTTTAGTTTTATTTTTAGTAATAATAAACAGTAACTATTGTAAAAGTTTATGATACGATAAAGTGTAAAATGGAGTAATCGATGATGAAATTATGGGATATGTTATAAAAATCAATAAAATCATTTATTAGTTTTATATTATGATTTTAAATAGACTATAAACATCCTATATTTGAAAAAATGTAATTTTTTTGTCTTTACATTTGCTTACAAACGTTATATTATTTTAAGTTATGTGTAATCAATAAATATAACTCTCTCTAAATTATTATAGTTTCATAGTATGAATACTGATTAAAATTTTAAATGAAATAATATGCTTGAAAAAAAGTAAATATGAATAAAATAGTTGTAGGATGATTATTTATTTTTAATTCTCATTCATTGTATAGATTCTTTTAATTGTTATGCAACGTCGATGCAACCACATGTACGGAGTTGAAAAATCAGTTAAATGTTATTAAATACAATAAAAGTAATATGTTTTGGATGAATTTTGGTTTTCCATGAGTTTATTAGGTAAATTTAATTTATTAATGGGGTTTAATGTATTTATATTCAAATTCCATTATTATGTCGATTGATTTAATGTAATGATACGTGAGTACACATGAAATGGAATTTAAATGATTTTAATGTTTAAAAATTATTTTTAAATAATAATGAAAACATTAAAATAGCATAATAACTTAATTAGATGGAAAATTTTGATCCTATCATGAACAGTTTATTAAATGTTCACATTTGACATTTAGAATTACTTTCATGACTATTAAACATTGGAAAATTGGGAAAATTCCATTGTTGTTTTCATATAAAAATTTACTAACCCAAACATTTTCGAAAAAAATCAATATAAATTTTATATAAAACATCTTTTAAAAATACCTATATAAAAATAATTTCCCACATACCCAATCCCACTTATGAGGTTACAAACCTCTCCTTTAGATTACTTAAGCTCAATCAAATGAAGGATAACAAAAGATGGGGTATATATCTTAATATATTTCTATTATGTTTATTCCTTTTTCCAAATATTTCAAACATTTCATAAGAATTATAATATAATAAAATAATTATAACAAATATACCTAAATTTATTTATGTTTATGGTACAACTCTTTTTTGTGAACTTTTTTCCATATAATGTAAAGTCAACACTTTTGTCATGTGCATGTTTGGACTACCTTCTTCATGGTGTGATGTGTTTCATTTTTCATCACCAACTCATATAGATGTTTAATGATGGATAAAATGAATATATCTAACATTTATAACATATTTATTAATATATATATATTACTTACAAACTTATTATACCATCCATTAGAAAATGATAACATCACTCATGTTTATGTATGAACTACCACTCTATGATGTGATGAGATCCAATTTTCATTACCAAATCACTGGAATGGTCAAAAGGATTGAAATAATGAGTAAATATGAAATTTATAACATATTTATTATTCTTTATATTTATAATATAGAATAATTTATTTCTTTTCCACTTAGTAAAAAAACATCAAAAATTACTCATGTGTATGTGCATACTACCACCTCCGTCATATGAAAAATTCAATATTTCATATCCACCATTAATGGAAGCTTATAAAATTGTATTTAATGTATAAAAATTATCATTTTTTTCTTGATTAATATTTTGGATATAATGTAATAATTAACACTTTTACCATGGTCAACATACTGAGGTTTTTTCAAGATTACAAATAAAATGAACTCAAAATTTCCAACAAAAACTTACTAATTAGGTACCTATATAAGACATGGTAATAAATAATATTAATGGTATAATAATAGTATAATTAAATTGAAAATTTTCATTTATAATTTATATATATAATACAATTTAATTATAAATTATATAATGTATGTATGAATGGATCCAGGACTCGAGGTAACTGAATTTCACATCTCAATTTACTTTCATAGAGACTTATGGAAATTTAACAACATGTTTTCTTCATGTGGTGTATAGAATAACATAAAAATGCCTTTTAAAATTCATTTACTAAAAATAAATTTTTTAAAAATCATATTCATGTTTCCCCTTAAATTTTCATTTGATTAAAAATTTACAAAAATCAAAAGAAACTTTCCATTAAAACATTATTTTAATGTATTTCTTTCAAATGATTTTTATTAATGTCCTTATTCATTTAAAAGTTTAAAAAAAAATATTCTCATTTATACTTATAATAATGTTAACATTCATGTTAAACTACAATTTTTACTTTCTTTAAAAAGATTTCAAATTAATTTTATTAACATTATTCATGCAGTCTACTTTTGACTCTTTAATAATACACCAATGAATTTTTAAACATATAAATCATGAGACAAATTTATGGGAAATGAAACTTTTATTTTCTAATAATATTACATAATTTTTTATAATCATTATAATAATAAATAATTTACTTTTCTTCTTGTTATTTATTATTTTTAATAGTTTTCAAAGAAAAATTGCATTTCTCATAATTTTTACACAGATCCCAAAAGTGATTATGCATAAATTTTCAAATGATTATTTAATAACATATTATGATATATTATTAAATTATATTTTTTATATATCCTTTAATCTGTGGTCATTGTTAATAATGATTGGTGAACCTAATATATCTATCCGATGCATTGGGTAATTATTTTATTCTTTACGTAATACATGTTGGATTAACTATGTGGGTTATTCCATCTGTAAGAGTGCATGTAAGAGTGATTATATGGGTGATTTAGAGAATATATATGAAGGTGATGACATGGTTTTTTTATACATATAAATTATTTCTCATTGATATATTTATATTTCCTAAGTTATTCTAATATGAATATGATAAAATATATATTTATTTAAATTTTATGGGAAAAATTATACTTTTGCGGAGAATAACTTCATGAGTGCTCATGTTTTTCATGAAACACTAAAGATTGTGATTTTTAACTTTAATAATTTTTATTTAAATATTTATGGTTGAGTTTACATTATTTAATATCCATTAGTAATCTTTGTTATTCTCATACCATTTTTTTAAATATATATTTCTATGGAAGAAGGTTGAGAAGGAACTATAGCAAGGTAAATCATTTTGTTATGATGATACACATTACTAGAGGAGAACATGTTTTGAATAAATGTTTTTGAATATAAGTGTTTACTTTTTTTGTGAAAAATGGACATTGAGTGGAAGTCTGTGATTTTTTATAAAGCTAATATTTATATGTTTTTTTTCTAATTATCTAAAACTAGAAACCTAACGGATCATGGGAATGAAATAAAATTCAATTCTTCCTATTAAACTCAAAATTATTGGTTGTTAAAGTCATGGGCTATTACATATGGTATTATATATTAGGTCGTGAACTAAAACACTAGGTTCAAGATGGAGATACACAAAACCCCATGAATGACACCAATTACAAAAGAGGATTTTGACTAGTAGTGAGGGTCTGGATACTATCAATGGGGAGACTATAACCTTCTGTAAATAATATCCCTACACAAATAATATAAATAATATTATAAATACCATAATATCAATCAAAAATAATTGATCTCAAATGCCATATCTAATCTTCCATAAGCCATACACATAAATAAACAAATCAGGATCCAGTGTGGACTGAAAAACAAGAGTATATAAATTGAATGTAAATAAAAGAAATAATATGAATCATTTTATTTACACCATCGTAACACCACAAAATACATGTTCCTCTACCCAACCATATTCCATGGGATGATTTCCTATTACTAGATACATATACAATAAATATTCATATCCATTGAGATTCCCATGGAAGGTTTGAATAATAAGATCAAGTAGGACACCACAAATGAATCCTTAACAAATGTGTAAAATTATAATAGGTGTATTCCATTGTAATAAAAACTGGGAAAGAAATCATAAGAATCATATGCCAAGAACCAATGGGTTATACAAGAAATCATGAACCCTGAATGTAACTACCTCATATCCATGTCAAAAGGATGATCAATGATGTCAGATGTCATCAAGAACAACACAAAAGGAAGTAGAAATGTTACTATGCATCCTTAATTTATCGATTGAGCATGCTAATCAATATCCACAAGGCAATGAGTTCCATCATGTTATTCGGTTTACCTGAGGCATCGAGTTATTGATGTTCCATAAGGATTTTGTGATCCAACCATTTGTGTGGGTCTAATGATTTCATGACCACGTGGAATCTTCACACCCCCAATAAGGGTAATCATACCACTATGGTCAACCTTATATAAATACCATGACAATACCTAAAAGGCATGGTAAATGAACACATTTTTAAAGATCACAATAACATACTAATGATACATCTTCATGAAAATATTGTAGCATCATGTAACAACATGTGTTCAACATCATGCATGTAAAAAATATTCCCTTCAAATATTTATTGAATTAAAAATCATATATGGATCTTCAGAACAACACAGACACACAAGAAAAAACCATTAGACATAGTCAACAAGCTATGACATCACAATAATCAATCAGGTAAACAAGATTATACATGGTGCTTATAAGGTAAGGATATTTACATCAATAGTCTATCAAATAACTACTCCATTAACCATTATATATTGAAGTTTGAATGCAGTTGTAGACCCACAAAGAACTATCTCACATGACATGGATGCCAATATCATGTTTTGGTTAATCTATAAGTATATTTAAAAGAGACATCCAAGGAGATTACATGTCAAAAAGTAGTTCTAGATTTTGAAAACTCATGGATTATGTCAACAGAACTATTACCATGTTCTGATGAAAGAGAGGATGCCATATCACTTGATCTTTTATCGATTAAATAAAAAAAATTAATTCCCTATTGATTATAGAATTGAATCTTGATCATCAATTACCCATGAACCATTGTTAGGATAGAGATCCATGATGACATTCATGAAGAAGAATGTATCAAGGGAATCAATCTATTGAAACACATAACAACCCGAGATTTTATAAGATATATTCTTTTTAATTTCTTTCATATCGTCTGTTGTACGCTACACCGAGATTATCTTGTACTATATGCGACACTGTATTATCTTGCAGTATACGAAACAATATTTTTTGATCTTGTTACACACAATTTCAAGTTTGCAAAATTGAGTGTATATATATATATATGAATATATATATATATATATATATATATATATATTTAATGTATAATTGAAATAAGGTTTGATTATGTTATACAAAACAACAAAGGAGTCTTGCATTACACGCAACCCTGACTTGGCTTGCATTACACGCAATCACGACCTTCCTCAATAGCATGTGTTGTACGCAATACCAAGTTTCACTAAACAGTGATATATTGTTATTATATTGTTATGGACTAGCCATTATGAATATAATTAACAAAATATTGAATTTTATAACATTATTATTCATCTTAGACATTTTCTAGAACTTGTTTAGTGATCAAAATAAAATTTTTGGGTAAAATAAGTATTTTTAAAAAAATGCAATTTTGCTGCCTTTTGATGGCGCACCCACATTAAATCTAGTTTTTTACACGTTTATAAGTTCAATTTTACAAAATAAAATT
The DNA here is from genome assembly GCA_963277665.1 of Viscum album. Classification (NCBI taxonomy): domain Eukaryota; kingdom Viridiplantae; phylum Streptophyta; class Magnoliopsida; order Santalales; family Viscaceae; genus Viscum; species Viscum album. The sequence continues at coordinate 255,178 of CAUJRU010000715.1, read as the reverse complement.
ATTCTTTAGAATCAGTATATAAAAATATACTTTGGATAAATTTTTGATATTTTTCTGATAACGTTCACGTTTTGATGAAAAGTAAAAATACGATAATCTTTAATTAAAAACAACTTTTTTCATTGAGATAATTTATATGGTTAAATTATAATATTTAATGGTTTTAAAGTATAAATATAATATATTTTTACCATTTAATATAATGTATGTCATTATCATTGATTGTACATTGAATTCGTATGTTAAATCAATTCAATATTTTGCAATGTTTTAAACAAAAACCCGTTTTCTTTCAATAATGGGATTAATTATAATTTAATTTATGCAACTTTTATGTATTGAATTTGGAAAAATGGATTCCATATTTGGAATTAGTGGGTCTGAATTATGTTAATAAGCTACATTGTATTTTTGGGCATTATGAATAGTAACTACGGTAAATTTTATTTACCATAGTTAAAGGTAAATCGGGTAATTAAGGGTTAAAATAAGATTATAAAATTACCCTAACATTTGCCAAAATCCTATTGGATGAATAAAAGTCGACCCAGATCACCAAAGGGTTGGACTAGATTAATTTCATATAATTTTGACCATGAAATAATATAATTATTATTAAAACCAAAGAAAGTGACAACATGTCACTCTTTTAAATCTCATAAGTATATTAATTTTAATTTACTGATAAACATCATCAAACTTCATACATGAATATTCTATAGAAATCTAATAAAATTATCTACATCATATTAATTTATTTATAATCTTTAGGGATTAAATAATTATCGCTAAAGGTGACATAATAGTGATGTTGAAATTATTTTATTAAGAGAAATATCAAATAAATGGTTTTAAAATTATTAAAATAAATATTATATAAACTATTTAATGTGCTCCTATAATTTTATAGATAAGTATGAAATGTTATGAATCTATTAAATTTTTTATTTATAACATATCTATTTTATAATTTTTATTTAAATTCAAGTAAATGAAAAGTGTCAAAATTGACACTATTGTTATTTTATAAAAATAATATATTATAAAATTGTTTAAAAATCACAAAAAAAAATTACAAATTATAAATTTAAATTTATATGGTCTAAAATTTTATAAAGTATCCAATTATAGAAAATTCACAACAAATAATCAATTATTTATAATAATTTAAAATTTATAATGTTATTACCACAAGTAAAATTAAATTGATTAAATATGGATAAATCATGTTGATATTGTTTAAAATAAATTCCTAAAATCTCTAAATTTTATTGGTTGATGAGATTACAACCCTCTCTCATATAATCTTTGGATTTGTGTCATTTTGTAAGTTATTAAGTGGGGTTGAGATTTAGTATAAATTAATATTTTCTTATATTTCCAAAGGTGCCCTTCTCCTCCCTTATAAAAGGGCATCTCCCCCCTCTTCTCCTCAAACCAATTTGAGCCTTCAAGCTAGGACAACCCCTGAATTTTTCACTTCCAAACTTCCCTAGAGACATCTTAGAGGTCTTGGTCTTCTTCAAAGACCAATTTTAGGTCCCTAATAGTAGGTCTCAAAGAGGCGCTTCAAAGAAGAGGTAATGTCTGTTACCGATTCTTTCAACATTATTTCTTCTTCTACTCCCTCTTATTTAGTTGTTTCATTATGAAGTAATAAGATCAGTATACATAATATACTGATATGTAATTATAAAAATGAAACAACCATATTTCACCTTCTATCCATCCTATGGAAAACAAAATCATCATGTGTGCGTACATTCAGAATACCGTCTCCACGCCGTGGTGTAATCTGTTTTACCACCAACACCTTAAATGGATGGGTATAATGGTGTAAATAATAACTATATATGGTTATTATAACATCATAATGATTCTGATATATTATACCATCCACCCCAATTCTATTCAATAATTATGGGAACGATATCATCACTTGTGCATACGTATGGACTACCGTCTCCACGAAGCGATGAGATTCATTCTCCATGATAACCATTCATAAATGATTATAAAGTATAAATAATAAGTAATCATGAAATATATGACATAATAATGACACTGTATTTATGTATATATATATGTATGTTATCTACTTAATTCCATTCAATTCAATAAGGAAACGAAAACAGCGTTCATGCGTACGTACATTCTACCGTCTCCATGAACAGTGTATTTCATTCCATTAATTGATCTATAATATATATTTATATATAAATCATGTTTTACATTATGTAATTATGTAAATCAGGATATTAGTAATAATATCAAGAACGACAAGTCAAAACACATACGATAAATGAAATGATTTTACCCAAAACGCTGCTTTAACGTGGAATTTAAAAAAGAACGGGTAATAAAAAGCCATAAGTGAAACATATATGATATCAAAACAATGAATATGATTATTTAATAAGTCAATGAAATTATTTAAATCATTATACAGGAGGTTCAGATCCATATAAATCATATTGTACCTAAGGTAAGGGATAACTTTTCCAATCTCATTCTAATCCGAGATTTTTTATTCCAATGTATTTACTGGGGTTATTGTTCTCATCCATGTCCATGTTTTATAAAAGTTTTTTCAAGTATGTTAAAAGTCCTTTTTACCCATTTTTGACTTTTACAACATGGCATGTAAGGAATCTCTCTTTTGTTTACGTTACGAGGTACTTTTTTTGACATTTCTGGAAATATTACAAGAAGAATGTTTTTTTAACATATACGGCATGAACGGATTTTTACAGTTTTATAAGTCATTATTTTCATAAAGCATACTCCACAAGATTGCATGATTATTTTCAACAGAACAATTTTCTTTAAAAATTCCATGGCAGTTCATGAAAAGAAAGTGATTTTGAAGAATAAATGATATTTTCCTTAAGAATTTATTTCCAATGTTTTATCAAAACCATTTTTCCATCTAGATGACATTATTTAATAAGTGTATGGTTCAGGTATAATGCCTCTATGATTCACATGTTTTTACTTTTTATTATGAAATGATATCCATTTATTTTATATGGATTATGTGATGATGGGATGATGTTTATGAAACCCATTTTATTCATTGGGTTATTATGAATGATGTTTGTTTATTTTGTGGCACAAGTAAGAATGATTTGATTATGAGAAGGGTGGGACCTATATCTCACTCTAATCCATTGGGTAATGATTTATATCTCATGAGATAGACATGGCTGGAATGGTAAGTTAATCTGGTTCAGTGTTACAGGACTGAAACGAGGAGTGAACTTGATTCAGAAAGGGACTTTGTCCACTAAGATGGTCTTTGTAACAATGACTTGGCTACTTTGGAAATATTAACATATGATGAATGGTATCCACAATTACATGTTTTATTCCCATTATATTTGATCGTGATTGATGTTCCATTATGATATATGCATTACGTACTTCCACAATTTATGTCTTTGCTCAAGGTTTTGATGTTTAAATTTCATGATCATGTTTTTGCTTTCAAATGTTTACGGATTATTTTATGTTCACTATGTTTGACCTTAATGTGTATATGAGCTCACCATTTTTATGTTTTCTTTTCCCCAGGATATGAGGAAAGGTTTTAGGTATGAAAAAAATATGGATGATCTTTATGGGAGATGTTGAGGATCTTTCACCAAGATTAGAAGATTATGTTCCAAGATTCAAATGGCACTAAACTAAATGATCTTTGTGTGTCTGTTTTTGTTATGTATTAGGTATTCCTCAAATGTAATGTAATGTCCATGTAAGTCAAGCTTTGGTTCTATATAGTTGGTATCAGAGGAAAGGTTTAGTCAACCTTTGGAAACTAGGATGTGAAAGTGTTAGTGAGATCCCTAGAGATATTTCTAAGGTATGTCAAGGTATGTCCCTAAGGTTAAGTATACGTATAGGTTATAGTCCTACAATTGTGCTAATGATCTTAGAATTAATCCTATGATGTTAGATATTGAAGGTAATTCCCCTTAATTATGTTGTTTTCCCTAGCATGGTATTTCCCTCTCACACTATTATTTTTGGGATTTAGACGATGGCTAGAACCCGAAGGAACCGTGTTGATCAATGTAATGGAAAATGCAATGATTGTCCTCTTGACCAAACCAATTTCATTGGAGATGGAGTGTAAAATATTATTTTTATACTTACACAAGCTATGAATCATTCTGGACTTCAAAATGAGCATAGAAAGTAGCAACATTCTGTTGAATCCTTCATGAGGCAGCATCCACCTTCATTCAGAGGGTCTTCTAATACCTTAGTGGCTGGATAATGGATTAATACTACTAAAAAGAAATTTTCGGTTCTACAATGTTCTGATCATGGTAAAGTCATCTTAGCAGTATATCGTTTGGAAGGTGATGCTGATCAATGGTTGAATATTATCAAGAATATGAGGCAAAGATATGAAATTGAGTCCATGGAATGAGATGAGTTCAAGAACATGTTTTTTAGTAAGTAATTCACTCATATTCTTCGAACAAAGATGGAAAAGGAGTTTCTTGAGCATAAGCAGAAGGATGATGAATCTGTTGGTATATATGAAGCGAATTTTACAAGACTTGCAAGGTATGCATCTGGCATTATCATCCAACCTGAAAGTGAAGTTGATCGATTTTTCAGTGTCTTAAAACCAAGTCATCAAAGGAAATTAGCTATATGAGACTTCAGTAGCTATGAAGAAATTGTGCATTTGGAAATAAAGGTAGAACTGGAGGTTGTTGTAACATATCCATCACATGGTTTTGACAAGAAACGAAAGATGGAGTTCAAGGAGAAATCTCAGAACAATGGTGAAAAGAAGTTGAATGGTGCAGATTGCCTAAAAGGTACAAGAAAATGTTTTAAGTGGGGAAAAGAATGTCATCGAGTAGTTGATTGTCAATGTAAAGGAAATAATGCTGCTAATGATGTGAATAGAGAAAATACTAAAAATAACTCTCCACCAACACTTCAATGCTTCAAGTGCAAGGAAATGGGGCCTTATGCTAATAAATATCCTAATAAACGGGTTAATGATGATCAACGTGAGAATCCTCTTGAAGGAAAGGATAATGGGAAGTCCCTTGTGATCACTATTTGTGATGTTGAGTATGAAAATGATGTTGTGTAATGATTAAGTGTTTATGTAATGGGATATCAAAATAGTATCATGGAATCTCATTTATGGGATTGTGGAATTTTGGAATATCTATGTATTGGTTTTCAATAATTATATGCTACTGGTAACCATGAAAAAGTGATTGAAATATTTTTGGAAAGCAGATGAAATGAGCTTAATAAAGGGATAAGGAGAAAATAATATGATAGTAATCATGATCTCATGACTTATATAAGGACTAAGTGATATTATGGTTTGTGTATATAGAATTTTTGTGATTTTGGTATGTGGAAATAGTTACCTTTTGACAGTATTCATGTTTTCACTAAGGTTATATGGTAATTTATGTTTCAAGATAATATATGAATAAGATATTCATGTGTTTGGAATACAAACAACAAGTTATATCTTATTATATATGTTGGATAAATGCTTGTATTCGCATTCTTGGTAGATAGCCTTTCTAGTAATTGTTTTCTTTATACTATGAGCATGGACCGAAGTATTTTAGATAAGCCTAAAGATTGGAATTGATTATGTTGGAAATAAGTTACTACTGTTTAAGGATAGAAATTTTTTCAATATTATTGATGGGATGTTATAGTAATGTAGTTTTAGAAAAAGGACAAACTGCAGGACGAGCGATAGCCCATCACGTCGGACAAGGCTATGGGAATCAAACCCACAATCAAAGTGCCACAGGCCTTTATCACCTACCACTGGCCTACATGAAGTCCATGTTTAGTAGAAACTAGTTTTATTATATTAGGTAGTATGATATGTGAATTATAAGTCCTTTTTATGAACCATATATGATTAATCTCCCTATAGATGGACTTATGTATTTTTGATAACTTTTTCTATCCTTTTGTTTGAGATAGATGGAATACCCCATAATTCTATCACATGATCTTCTAACACTTCATGAATGACAAATTCAACATCATTTCATTAAGAGATGAAGTGGATATTTTCCATGGAATGACCAACGGTGAGACTATACCAAAATCACAAAAATATTTCATATAATTCAAATTTCACCAACTTTATGGAAATGATCATGAATAACAAAAATGTTGTCAAAGTTCCCTTATATCTGATGAATCAGATGGTACCTTATATCTTCGCAAATCTATGGCTTTGTGTTTGTTGTCTTTTTCATAACCATGTTCTCTACCACTATCCATTAGAACATGACGGTTAGGTTTCTCTTCCATATCCATATTTTCACCTATGTTCTCTTATGTGGAAACCCAGTGGTTAGTTAATTTTTGGTAATCCTTACATTTCATACTTTAGTTTTTAAAATTATGTTTTTGTATTCCTTTCTACGATGTGGGTTTCTATGAATAGTAAATGATTTACAACGCTGATGAATTTCGAGGGAAATATTCATTTTAAGGGGGGTAGAATGTAACAAAACTAGATTTTAAAAAATATATTCTTTTTAATTTCTTTCATATCATCTGTTGTATGCTACTCAAAGATTATCTTGTACTATACGCAACACCGTATTAGCTTGCAGTATACGCAACACTACTCTGGGATCTTGTTACACACAATTTAAAGTTCACAACATTGAATGTATATATATATGTGAATATATATATATTCAATGTATAAATGAAATATTGTTGGATTATGATATAAAAAACAGTAAAGTAGTCTTGCACTACACGCAACCTTTACTTGGCTTGCATTACACGCAATCACGACCTTCCTCGATAGCTTGTGTTGTACGCAGTACGGGGTTTCTATAAACAGTGATATATTGTTATTATATTATTATGGACTAGCCGTTTTGAATAGTATTAATGACATTTTTAATTTTATAAAATTATTATTCATCTTACACATTTTCTAGAACATGTTATGAGGACAAAATAAATTTTTCGGGTAAAATAAGTATTTTTCAAAAAATGAAGTTTTGCTTCCTATTGATGGCTCACCCACATTAAATCTAGTTTTTGAAACGTTTATAAGTTTAATTTGACAATATAAAATTCTTCTTTGAATCAGGATATAAAAATTTACTTTGGATATATTTTTGATACTTTTCTGATAACTTTCATGTTTTGATGAATAGTAAAAATACGGTAATTTTTAATTAAAAACACCTTTTTTCATTGAAATAATTTATATGGATAAATTATAATATTTAATGTTTTTAATGTTTAAATAGAATATATTTTTAACATTTAATATAATGTATGTCATTAGCATTGATTTTACATTGAATTCATAGGTTAAATCAATTCAATCTTTTGCAATGTTTTAAACAAAAACCCGATTTCTTTCAACAACAGGATTAATTTTAATTTAATTTCTGCAACTTTTTGTTATTGAATTTGGAAAAATGGATTCAATATTTGGAATCACTGGGTCCAAATTATGTTAATAAGATACTTTTATTTGGGCATTATGAATAGTAACTACGGTAAATTTTTGTTACCACATTTAAAGGTAAATCAGGTAATTAAGCGTAAAAATAAGATTATAAAATTACCCTAACACTTTCCAAAATCCTATTGGATGAATACAAGTCGACCCATATCACCTAAGGGTCGGAATAGATTCATTTCATGGAATTTTGAACATGAAATAATATAATTATTATTAAAACCAAAGAAAGTGACAACATGTCACTCTCTTAAATGTTATAAGTATATTAATTTTAATTTAGTGATAAACTTCATGAAACTTCAAAAATGAATAGTCTCCAGAAAGATAATAAAATTATCTACATCATATGAATTTATTTATAATTTTTAGGGATTAAATAATTATAATTAAAGGTGACATAGTATTGATGTTGATATGATTTTATTAAGAGAAATATCAAATAAATGTTTTTAAAAATATTAAAATAAATATTATATGAAATATTTAATGTACTCCACTAATTTTATAGAAACATATGACATGTTATGAATCTATTAAATCTTTTAGTTCTAACATATCTTCTTTATAATGTTTATTTAAATTCAAATAAATGAATAGTGTCAAAATTGACACTATTGTTATTTTATAAAAATAACATATTATAAAATTTTTTAAAAATCACAAAAATATTTAAAAATTATAAATTTAAATTTATATGGTCTAAAATGTTATAAATTATCCAATTATGGACAATTCACAACAAATAAGTAATTATTTATAATAATTTAAATTTTATAATGTTATTACCACAAATAAAATGAAATTAATTAAATAGGAATAAATCATGTTGATAATGTTTAAAATAAATTCCTTAAATGTCTAAATTTTATTGGTTAATGAGATTACGAAACTATCTCAACTAATATTTTTATTTGAGTCATTTTGTATGTTTTTATGTGGGGTTGGGATTTAATATAAATTAATGTTTGCTTATATTTCCAAAGGTACCCCTCTCCTCCCTTATAAAAAGGCATCTCCTCCCTCTTCTCCTCACACCAATTATATCTTTCATGATCGGAAAACCCCTTAAAATTTCACTTCACCACTTCCATAGAAACATCCTAGAGGTCCTTGCCTTCTTCAAAGACCAATTTTAGTGACCTTAGTAGAGGTCTCAAAGAGGCGCTTCAAAGAAGAGGTAATGTCTGTTACCGATTCTTTCAAATTTATTTCTTCTTCTACTCCCTCTTCATTAGTTTTTTCATTATGAAGTAATAAAATAAGTATCCCACAAATAATGATATTTTATTATAAAAATTAAACAACTCTATTTCACCTTCTATCCATCTTATGGAAAACCAAATCACCGCGCGTGCGTATGTACTGAATACAGTTTCTACACCGTGGTGTAATCTGTTTTTCCACTAACACCTTACATGGATGGGTATAATGGTGTAAAGAATAACTATATATGGTTATTTTAACATGATATAGATTATGATATATTATACCATCCACTCCAATTCTATTCAGTAATTATGGGAATGATATAATCGCACGTGCGTACGTATGGACTACCGTCTCCACGACGCGATGAGATTCATTCCCCATGTTAACCATTCATGAATGATTATAAAGTATATATAATAAGTAATCATGAAATATATGACATTATAATGATACTGGATTTATGTATATATATATGTATGTATGTCTTCTACTTAATTCCATTCAATTCAATAAGGAAACGAAAATAGTGTCCATGCGTACGTATGGTCTACCGTCTCCATGAATGGTGTATTTCATTCCTTTTATCGATATATAATATATATGTATATATAAATCATGTTTTAAATTATATAATTATGTAAATAAGGATATAAGTAATAGTATCAAGAACTACAAGTCGAAACACACACGCTAAATGTAATGATTTTTCCCAAAACGTTGCTTTAACATGGAATTTACAAAAGAATGGGTAATATAAAGAAATAAGTGAAAAATATATTATATCATAACAATATGTATGATTATGTAATAAGTAAATGACATTATTTAAATCATTATACAGGAGGTTCAGATCCATACGAAGCATATGGGACTAAATGTAAGGGATAACTTTTCCAATCTCTTTCTTATCTGAGATTGTTTATTCGTAAGTATTTACTGGGTTATTTTTCTCAGCCATATCCATGTTTTATAAAAGTGTTTTCATGTATTTTTAAAGTCCTTTTTACCCATTTTTGACTTTTACTACATGGTACATAAGGAATCTATCTTTTTTTTACATTACGAGGTACTTTTTTTTTTACTTTTTTGGCAAAATTACGAGGAGAATGTTTTTTTAACTTATATGGCATGAACAGATTTTTACAGTTTTATAACTCATTATTTTCATAAAGATTACTCGACAATATTGAATGATTATTTTCAAAAAACCCCTTTTCTTTCAAAATTACATGTCATTTTGTGAAAAGAAAATGATTTTGAATAAGAAAGGATATTTTCCTCAAGAATTCATTTCAAGTGTTTTATCAAAACCATTTTTTCAACTAAGATGACATTATTTCATAATTGTATATTTCAAGTATAATTACTCTATGATTTACATAGTTTAAATTTTTATTATGAAATGATATCCATTTCTTTTATATGGATTAGGTGATGATGGGATGATGTTTATGAAACCCATTTTATTTGTTGGGTTATTATGAATGATGTGTGTTTATTTGGTGGCACAAGTAAGAATGATTTCATTATGAGATGGCTGGGACCTATATCTCCCCCCAATGCATTGGGTAATGATTTATATCACATGAGATATACATGTCTGGAATGGTAATTTAATTTGGTTCAGTGTTACAGGACTGAAATGAGGACTGAACTCGATTCAAAAAGGAACTTTGTCCACTAAGATGGTCTTGGCAGCAATGCCTTGGCCACTATGGAAATATTAACATGTGATGAATGGTTTCCACAATTACATGTTTTCATCCCATTATATTTTATCATTATTAATGTTCCATTATGATATATTCCTTACGTACTTCCACGATTTATGTCTTTTCTCAAGATTTTGACGTTTAAAATTCATGTTCATGTTTTTGCTTGCAAATTTTTAAGGATTGTTTTATGTTCACAATGTTTGCCCTTACTGAGCATATGAGCTCACCCTTTTTATGTTTTCTTTTCCCCGGGATATAAGGAATAGTTTTAGGTAAGAAAAAAAGGGAATATCTTTATGAGATATGTTGAGGATCTTTCACCAAGATAAATGATTATGTTCCATGTTTCCAAATGTACTAAACTATTACAGTCCTTGTGTGTCTGTTTTTGTTATGTATTAAGTATTCAGAAAAAGTAATGTACTGTCCATGTACGTCAAGCTTTGGGTCTCTACAAAACATATAAAAAAACATCAAAAATATATGAGTAATTTAACTTCGATCAAGGATATGTCATTGGTACATCAAATCTGCCACTAAATATATTAATGGATCATTTATATAAAATATGTTTATCATCAATATTCCATCAAAAAAATGTTTAGTAATATTATTCATGATCCAATATCTACACAAAATTCATAATCACTAGTAGATCATGAGGTAATTGAGATCCATCATTTATTATCTATATCCACAAAAAATATAAAAAGAGAGGAAGAATTATCCATTATATCAACATATAAGAAAAATATAAATCACTGATCTATAATAATATCTCAAGAGAGAATATGAATTTAGTGTATATCAAGAGGGTCATAATGTTCTAACATAAACTGATCTATCCAACATTGGAGTACCCTGAATAGGTGAAAAGAAGAGATCAAGAGTCAAGGGGAGATGTATATTGTTCGACATATGGAGGTATCAGATAAAATTATTTATTAAAAAATGTATTAAACAGTGTGGAATTAAAAATCATTGGGTTAACATTATGAAACCATTCCTAGGGAACATCAATGAGTTGATGGGCCACACTAGCATCCTAGTGTACCAAGTTGAACCACATATGTTCTTTTAGAACTATCATCTTGACGGTGGGACCAATAGAAAAATTTATACATTTTGTAACTGCACTGGTGAGTCATCGGTGTCCCCCATCTAGCCGATTATAGTTTATATCTTCTATAATGAAATGTCTTAAACCAACTCCTCTAATATTGATTCTCAGACTCATACTCTATAGAAATCGACCTCTTAAACAACTATAAAAGAGAAGAACCTAAAGTGAACGAAGTATATTTTAAGAAACAAATATCATATACATTGAAAAAAGTAATGATATTTGAATTCCACCCCCATAATGACTTTTCATCCTCAAGAAGAACATTCAAAAGTTCGTCTCAGGAAACACATGCCATTGAACACAAAAATTGGCCTCCTACCCAAAATTCACCTCCTAGATCCATCTATAATATCATAGAATCTTTAGAAGTGGTAATATCTTACATAAAAATAATTTCTCACTCAGGTCTATAATATGAATTGGGAGATCCATGTATGATGTATCATTCCTCATATTTACATTTTTATATCTTTATATTTGATGATGTACGTTGGATTAGGATTGTACCACCAAATGTTAGACATATGAAATACATCATGCATACCTCAGTTATGTGAACAAAGATCCATATGGAATTAAAATGTTTCTATACCCTCTATGATATAAAAGGATCCAACATTGAATATTTCAATCTCCCCTCGATTCATCAAATGTTAGGGGCCACCCTAAGGATTCACAATCAGGAAAACTATGTTTCCTATAGAAAAATGCATAAATTTTATCCAACAGTAGGCATAACAGATATTCTATCTCTGAGCGATGATCAACCTCTTATAAAACAACTATACTATCTCATTGGTCTCTTTTACTATAATTGAAACCATAATATTTTCTACCCCAGTATTGTGCTGACAAAGTATTGAGTGACATGGTCTATAATAAAGATCTTTACAATGTTCTATCTGAATAAAATCCTAGTCTCTATTTTTTGTATTTGAAATTAACTAAGGAAAGGTAATCATACCAATATATGTTGAATTTTATATAAATATAAGGAATTTCATCCCCTAATATGTGAATCATCTACTATGACATCATTTCTATATAGGAATCATAAATAGTGTTCAATCTCAGTTGATTCCCTAAGGCCTTCTTCAGGCCCTGCCAAACCCTAAGTATAAAACTTGTGTATCTATTGGATACAATTCTCAATGAAAATACATTAAAGTGTACTTTCTTGTGGATATAAAACATTCCCATACCATAAACAGAGTGAGTCTCATGGATCGATAGGACATGTGCAACATTCGTCAACTAATCAACAATCATCAACATAGAGACATGACTAATTAGGTTTATGGGTAACCCTATTGAAAACTCCATCATGGAGTCCTCCCACATAATCATGTTCACATGATGTGGCTAGAGAAAAGCACCAAAACATTGGTTCATGAATATTATCATATTGATGGAGAGGAATTAAGAAACAGATACAACAATATCCCTCTTCATCCCTATATATAAGAACTCCAACTTGGATTCATGGTATATCTTTTTCACTCTATGATTTAACACCAAATTAATGGTTTGATAGTATCCCACCATCTATTCACTAATATAAGTAGGGAATAAAACTCTTCAATATACTAGGATAATATTCTAATTTTATAATATCCACCTAGGTATTAGGTCACTACATGTTAGTTTTTCCTGGATCATAGTTCACATTGCATTAGTTCGTCGATAGGCCTTCACCAAGTCTACTAAATAGGAGGTCATCAAAGATTGAGAGAAAGTCATTGATCACTGGTCCTTGAAGGCTTCCTCTCCCCATCATCAAATAATCCCATTAAGAACCACTATTCCTCCAAATTTCTTTCACTAAGATCCTAATCTACCAGTTTCTTATTAATAAGAGTAACTATAATGACAATACCTTTACATGGTTCATATGCTATCTCAAAGTTGAACATTGTAAGGTATAACACTCAACCCCATTTCCTAATGTTTAAATCCTAATTGTTTAATATATAGTTATGGTTCTTGTGTTATTTGTAGAAAAAACCTCTATCTAATAATATAGTGTTGCTAACTCTTCAAATCATGGACCATGGCTTCGATTCCATATCATGTTTTGGATTGTTCAACTCATGGGGTCATAGTTTACATTACTCATAAGATACTACCCACTTTCTCTGCATAAAATTCCCACATTCCAAAATCCTATTCCATAGAAATATATCAAATATCTGATCTTTTGACTGGACAGAATCAATATTGGGGTAGTATTCAACCTCCTAATCAGTTAATGAAACACCTATCCACACCAATTTGATGACAAAAACATCACCCATTCTATAATTAGTGTTTTCATGGGTGCTAATAAATTAGTTATGTGCTGGTTAAAACTCAAATATTATACCAAAAAACCCATAAATATATTGATCTCAAACAAATTATTGGGATGTATCCAGGACATACTGCCTCAACATTCTCTAGTTCTATAGATATACTAGTCTCTTGGACCACATGTCCCAATAATTCTTCCACCTAAATCGAAAATTATAACTTTAATATAATGGAATAAATACTATTTTATTGATTTTTGAATAGGAATAAATAGATATGTTTGTAATTATACTACAGGGTTTTCGAGTATATGTGGATATCATAAATGAACACCATAATAAATGAGTCAGGAAATGGATGGGAGATCTTGTTCATGAGATCCATTAATATTTTCAGTGCATTTATTAGTCCAAATTACATCACCAAGAAATTTTCTAGCCCATACAACATTCAAAAAAATATCATTAGGATATCCTCCTATTAAACCTCCAACCTATGGTTTCCTGATCGAAAATGAATCTTTGATAACCATCAAGGTTCCTATAACTAATCAAATAAATAAAAAATCTCTGGAAACAGATATCTATTTATCACCATCAATTGATTCAGATTTTGGTAATCTATACAAAGTCTAAGATTACCATCTTTTTTCATGGAAAACTAGACAAGTTCACTCTATGTTGATGTACTCAGCCAGATAAAACCCTTCATATTCATGTCCTCAAGATTTACATTAATATCCTTCAACATAGATGGTTCCATATGATAAGAGGGTATTGAAATTCACTATATACGTGGTACAAGTTCTATCTCAAAATGAATTCATCTATCAATAATATTTATATTAAGTACATTTTAAAGACATCCTGATACACAACTACAACTTGGTAAAAAGATAATGGGGATTCTACTAGTCCTACTAAAAGAGATCGGTTTGATATCTATGTCATAATCATCTAAATATGGCCCATGTATCAAACCATTCTACATGATCCAACTCCCTATCACTGGTCATTATGAACTTCTCTCCCTCTGGAGATGTAAATGATAACTACCAATGATAACAAACAATGTATGTTTGGAAATTGTTCATTAAGTACTTTCCATGAATCACATTGATTATAAATATTTTTAAATTCATGAATTCTCATAGATTAATTTATCCTATAATGACTATAGGAGTCATTAGGAATCACTAAATATGGTCTACAGTTGTTCCTCACGGTGTATTAAAGGAAAGTAACTCAGATGAAAACATGATTGGTAAGTAAATTCCATCAATAACTTGGGTTGATATAGTGGAATGGGAAACACTGATAAAAAAATTCAGTTTATATCATAATAGTAACCAATATTGTATGTAAAATTGTTGATGGTAACTAAAAACCATTGGTAGAAGAATGATTAAATATATAAACATAGCATGCCTTAGCCCTATGACCATCTCCATGTGGTACATTACCTTATAGATTCTGCTTCATCTTATCCCGCTGTTATGGACCCAATCCATATCCTTGGCTTGTAAATCTTTTCTTTCTAGAACCACTGTAGAACCTCATCCCCAAATATCTATTTAAACACTATTGAAGATTCAATATATTACCACACTATTGACATTATGTATGATGTTCTATAAAAAACTTTTGATAAATTACGACCTTATATTATTAAAAAAGTTTTGAAATCATCCTGAGGGGGATGAATATGTTGTTATCTAGCCTACCTATATACTCGTACCCTTATACATATTCATGTACATTATCTTTTTAATACCCAAAGTGAAACTAACTATAGTAGTATGAGGTCCACCTATATGATTACTAATGGATATTAGAAGATCAGTTGATTTATCTTTTAAAAAACCATACCAATAGTCAAGGATTTTTTCAGAACCTTTGGGTCTGTCATTATGTTGATACTCATGACCCGTCATCTAATGTGGGGATGATGACTAATCTCAATCTTATTGGACTTCTCTACCTTATTCCCAACTAATAGTGAAGAAAAACAGGCATACTTCCTGAAAAATGTGTAGTATGAAAAAACCATCATGGTTTCTTTTTTTCTCCATTAACTCATAGGATTGGTCCATCATCAATTTATCGAGAAATAATTCTATGAATAAATGGACCTAGAGGGCACCCTAGGTGAGAACCTCGGATCTACTTGCCTATCCTCTCATTCCATAAAACCTCTAAGATAATATTTATATAATTAATGATACATGATTCTCCTTTATATCCTTATGTGGCTCAATGGGTCAAAGGGTTTGGAAAAATCTAATATTTATTTTTTCCTATTTCATCATAATGGATGATCAGGGTCATATCACTTGATGAGAATCAATGTTTATTCACATAATATTTTGAATTCATATAAGTATACCTATTTTTTTGATATGAATATTTATAAACAAAATTATATATTCTAAAATTATTTTCAATGTTTGGAGACTGGGGTTTATAATCAATGAACTTGGCCTTTAGTATATGATTTTGGGTTATTTAATTATTTATATTAGTTATTATAAATTCATTTGGATAAACCAATTGTAAAATATCCATCATTAATTACTATCATTTTATGAATTTGTTTTGAACTCTTGAATACCTAATAATACTTAATTCCTACAACTTCTATAATCTGGGATGATGAAAAACCTCAATCCAGAGTGTGGAATTTTTGAGGATTTGGCCCCCTCATATGTCGTTTCATCCATAGAACAACTCTAGTCCATTAAGTGAAGAGTTTATGTTCAATTAAAGAAGGTAAAATTGTAAACAAAAGTATTGAAGTAATGTCGAGTTCCATGTCATGGTTGATGATTTCCACACTAATTAACATGACTGCCATTCACCAAAAATAGATTCCAAACTTTTATGAATTAAAAAACATAAATCAAGAAGAACATGATCCTCCCCTATGTTCAAGCCTTAGTCCAGCCATCCATTATGATAACTAAAAGATCATGGTGGATAGATTAAAATGAATAAATGAAAAACGATGGAGGTAGAGAATTAGAATTATAGAAACAGTGGGACAATTTATCAAAATAAATCATGAATTACAATATAAAATTAACTAAACAAAAACTACAATGAGAAAGAAAGAAAAATACGAAGAAACTATTCTATTGTACCCTGGGACTCTCTCTCCTCCCTCGGTTGTTGGAAGCCTTCCTCATTATTATAAAGGGATGAATACCTATTTCAATATTATTTTAAATATCACATATCCTTATTTTTCACTGTCCATGATTAGATTATACAAATTTAGGATTTAAAATCCTATTTGGATTTGAATGAAGATACCCCAAAAGAAAATATCATAGGGTTGAATAACTGAATATATCATGGGCATTAAGATACATATTCTTATAAATAAGAATATGTGTTGCTTCCTTTTAATGTTAATGGTGTCAATGGATTGTGGAAGATGGAATCATAATGAATGTTCATCTCCCCCTGAGGAGTTCACAGTGGTGAATGGATCTTCCTTTGAGTCATCTAGCCTTCATAGTGGCCAAATAAAGCTTCCCTTGGGATTATTTATACTTGCAGTGTATGGCATAAAGGATTATATAGTAGAGTAGGGTAGGAATATATGCCAAATATCATTTTAAGTTCAAGATGTGTTGACTTGTTGTTTATAATTGAGTGGGTGTATAACCGTAAAATGTAGTACCCACCGGAGTATTCCAATTTCTATCTTTGTGTTCCATAAGAAAATACACTAGCTGACAAGATATTTTTCGATTTAGTTAGTGAGTGTATGAGTTATTAGGAGAAGTATGATCCCACCTTTGTGTGGCTTCAAAAATAATTCACTAAACCCTTGATGTAGAGGGGAATATAAGCATGATTCAGATATATATTCCCTACCAGAATTTCCCAAAGGACCATTGGATTGGAAGAAGTTACATGATCCTCCTTCTATATGACATTTGAAGGATGTGGGTGAAGTCCTCAATTTGTGGTATTGATAAAATTCCCCAATATTATATCTTCTATCAAAATATGTTGAATAATAATTGGATTTATGGAAGTAATATGATCATGTGCTAAGGTAACTACCAGAATATGTTGAATTTCCTCAATTGGAGTACGAATACATGCCCAATATTGTGTTACCATTGGAATAGGCCACTATACTTGGTTGATAGGAATACGCGTATATTCTTGTTCTATTGAATGAGTAACCATGATGGTTACTATTATAAGAGGGTGTGAATTTTAGTTTTAAAGAATTAAACAAATCAACACACAATACCTCATTATGTAAAAAGATCAAACTCATAGATTATCTGACGATATCAGTGTAATAATTTGAAACGAAAATTGGTTGATTTTATCAGAGTACATTTAAATCATTATCACATATACATTGATAAAAATAATAAGAAATATGTATATAAAATAAATTCTATTATAATATTCACATAAGAACAAGGACATGAAAAATAAGATATATAATATCTAGTAAAAGTAGAATGGCATACAATATATATTTAAAAAAATTCACTCTTAACATTAAGAGTAAAGATAGTAAAAAACCGTTACTAAAGGTTTCCATAGTATTATACTTACTGTAAATTCAATCTTTCGTTACTAGGAAATCCCTAAATACATGATCAGAAATATATCTGTCTTTTTATCCTTGTAATAAATCGATATGATGATCAACATCTACCATCATAGCCCCGAAATCCCTTGATAGATGGATAATATTAACCGTCGTGATATCCCCAGATGCCTAAGATGGTAACAATGATCAGACATAGAAAAAAACGAAAATATTCTAAATGAAATACCCATGACATGGGATCCTTAGAAAAAAAATCTCTAAATAATTACAAGGACTAGGAACAAAATGTTCACATAGAGAAGAATTTATAAGACTTAAGCTATTAAATGTATCAGCTCCAAATTATTAAAATGACCTCATATTTATAGGAAAATCTCCAATGGCCGTATTTTAGAGTTTGTTGAAATGAAATCAATTATCTAGATCTTGGAAACTCATCTATAATTGAATGATTGATGTATTTTTTTGGCACAATTAGAATTTTAATGTGTATTCATGACAATAAGAACAAAATATATGTATTATGATTATAATATTTGGATATTCTAATGGACTACCAAGTCATTTTTTAATATGATAAAACTTATAAAGATTAGTCTGATGTATCAGTACCAGTATCAGTCTGATTGTCATGACATTTTTCAGTATAAGATACAAGCCAAATGTCTAGAAACTGGTCCAAATGAAGGTTAACTTAATG
This sequence comes from Viscum album, assembly GCA_963277665.1. Lineage (NCBI taxonomy): Eukaryota > Viridiplantae > Streptophyta > Magnoliopsida > Santalales > Viscaceae > Viscum > Viscum album. Next base: position 236,045 of record CAUJRU010000715.1, on the reverse strand, counting down.
AATCAGACACATATTGAATCCTATGGATCGTATTGAATAATAATAAGTTTACATTCATAATACTCTAGAATTATTTCTATATTAGGTAAACACTAATGTTTTCTGTAGAAATATACTAAAACACATGAGACATAAATATTGATTAAAAATATATTTTAGATGGTGGTTGTGATTTTCAAAACTAATGAAATGAAAAAGTAATATGTAAAACATTTGAATAAAAAATCTTTCCTTTTTGGTAGGCACAAATGAAAATACTTAAATGAAAAATTATAACGTGGAAAAAACTTCATCCATTTGTTCTTTTAAGAACTTTGATCAATTTTTTATCACACACCCAGAGATTAAAACTACTTCATGATACGATGGAAGATATTAAAACATATTCCATTTGGGGAATACTTCCCCCCTTATGAATACTCCTCTCCATATGGAATAATCACCCAAAAATGAATACTTCTCCCACTAATGATAATATCTCCCATTTTATTTAAACATCCTCCATTTTATTGGACTTTATAACACTTTATGATTTTGAAAAAGGAATGGGAAATTATCAATAGTTTCCTCACATTTCAAAAGAAAAAAAAACCAAATATTTTTGAACAATATAATGATATTATAAATAATAGAATGATAACACATCCAAAATTATTTGAAGAAATTCTATTATAAATTATTGGATGAAAATAAAATCACATTAATCAATGATCCAAATTTTGATAAGACTACATTTGTAATTACCTAGACCCAAATGCCTGGAGTCAATTCAATACATGAATACATTAGCATGATTACAAGGAATAAAATCATAATAGACTGAATATCTTATAAGTTTTTGCAAACTAGATTACATAAATCATACCCATAATCCATTGGGAAATAAAAAAACACAACACAAGTAAAAATTAACATCATTGAAACTGATTTAATGGATTCATCATCATATCTTGGGGAAAGGAAACATAATAAGGGTGAGATCAGATTCTTAGTATGGATATGTAAAGTGGAAGAAATAATGAATCAATAAGGAAAAATCAAAATGGAAAGGTGAATAACCAGGAAAAATATATTTAACATGTAACGCCCCAACCACAGTTACCAAGAGTTAGTGCATTATTACATAACATTGGTATTATACAAGGAATCATGTCTCAAAAGACTGATAAGTTTAGTAGCCTTGGAAATACTAGATACATACACAAGTCTTACATTACATCATGATATAAAGAAAAACGAAATTATGTCCCCTTTAAACACACTCATATCATTGGAATATCCCTGTAGGTTAATCATAATTTACTTCTTCACGTCCTAGAAAAAATAAATCATAGAAAGGGGTGAGATCATATGCTCAGTAAGGATAACAATATAGCGGAAAATTTCAAAAATATTCATAAACATTTAAGGTAATGTATAAGACTAAAACAAAGGCCATTTAAAATAAAACATCAGCATAACATGAAAAAGATAAATCAAATAAAACCATTTAATTATTTAGATAGATATTCTACTTGTAGAATAATCACATGTAATGTCAATATCTAGTTTCAAAATGATGGAATGCATAATGTCGGACATCATAACCACATAGTCAAGGCCTCATGTACAAATAAGATTTTGTTGAGGCCTTGTGCCAAGACACTAGTTTGTCTCATGTGACCTACCAATGGATCAAGGATCTATAGAAGGCTCATCCCATAACATACTAAGTACAATTCATTCCTTCTTTGAAATTGGTGAAATTGTATCTAAACATTTGTAGTAAAACTATCAAACAAATTGTCAATACATTAACCACAAACTATGAGTCACATAAAAATAGAACATCCATAGTAAAACATAACTCATTCAATACAATTTGGACGAGTCAAGGGGCTTGAGAGGTGTGTGTAATCGGTTAGAAGTGTTGTCCTTTTATAAGGGGGAGGACGTGCTCTTTAGAAAAGTTGGTAAATATTATTTTATTATATAGAGTTATTTGGATTATAAAGGCCCAAAACTAATCAATGTCGACGATAAGATGACTAATGGTCGAAATAAAATTATCCAATAATAATTGGTCTGGTTTCAAATATTGTATTTTTATTAATACTCTTATTTATTTAAATCATTTATTAATGAGGTAAATACTACATTAGTATCGTGTCATAAATAAATTATCATAGTTGATATCTAAAAACTCAAAAAAATACCATAATGTAGGAAATTATTTTGGTTTAAAATTAATATTTATAGTCTAAATGATGTCTTATATAACACCATGTAAAAATTTATTTACTAAACGATATTTGTTTATGTCATTTTTGCCTTTACATTAAGTTAACTAAAATAAAGTGTCATTATCCTTCATAAGTAGCTCCATGGGGTCCCAAAATCATCCAAAGGACGCCCATGGTCGTCCATGACTCATAAAATAATGTTACGATCAGTTTTAAGGAAATTTTTTATTATTATAATATTCTTTTTTACTTGAATTACCTTATTTACCATTAACCACGGTAAATAAAAGTCAAAAGTTACTCTTCACCAAAAATTATTTTGACCCTATTGAACTAAATTTCACTTACTAATAACAACCATATATGTCATATTTTTCAAATTCAATTTAGATAAGAGGTATAATTTCATTTAAATGAAAAAGATAGTTTTTTAACTACTACTGAGTGGTTTTACTATTCATAAAAAATTGAAGTTTTTTAGAAAAATACCAAAAATTCAGCCTAATCTATATTTGAAATTTTGAATTCAAGAAGGATGTCTATTTTACTAAATTCCAAAAATATAAATTTCATTAATTGATTTAAAATTAATTCTTGTTGTCAAAACAATTAGCGTGTTTTTAAGAAATAAAAATTATCAAAAGATTGTCACTTGTTTATGTATAATTTCAAAGTGAAATAAATTACAATGACTAACATTGGATTAAATTTAAAAAATATAATCAAATTATACTACAATTCCATTCAAATGTTTAATTTGAAACTATAATTTATATTGATTAAAAACAATTTTTTCAATTAAAATTTTATTATTTTTCTCTATTCACCCAAATATGAAGGTTATCAGGAAAGCACCAAAAATTTATCAGAACTAAATTTTTATGTACTAATTATAAATATGATTTTTATTTTGTAAAATTTAATATATAAATGTGTCAAATATTTTATTTAAAAGGGTTCTCCCTTAAAAGGCTGTAAAATCCCATTTTTTTGAAAAATACAATTTTTATCTAAAAATTTTAATTTGTTCTTGTAATATGTCTAAGAAATGCATAATAAAATGGTTAAAATTATATGGAGTATAAGAAAATTTTAAAATATAGTTGATACTATTCAATCATTTTTTTTGAATGTCTAGTTTGGTAAGTTGCCATGCACTCAAACTCAGTGTTGTGTGTGGTGCAAGCTATTGAATTATTTTAAAGAGATAATGTAATATGAAATCCTGGGGTGTTACATTCACCACTCTTTAAATAAATTACGTCCTCTCAATTTATGTTCAGCATTAGAAACATGGGTTTTAATATTTCAAAACATCTTAGTTGAAATCCCACATAGAAAAATGTATTAATGAGCCTCTATTTTAAAATAATGAACGGTAAGTCTAAGGATTACAAAAAATAACACATTCTAGGGATCATTGTAGGAAAAAATGGATATGGAGGAGAAATATAACAATCTAGTTCTGTTGGACAGTGATCAAAAACATTATCAGGAGAAAGTAAATGATCTGAAAACCAAATACACGTGAAGGGTTAAACAATATTTTATTCCACGGTAGGAAAAGTAAACAGAAAACATTTTTGTTCTATGTTCCTTTTCATAAATTTGAGGAATTTATTTATGAGATTTACTAAGAACATAATGAAATATTCTTACTTTTTATGTATAGATTCATCCTTTAATAAATTTATACCACTAACTTTTCTTTTCACCAAAAGATAATTATTCAAGATGACTTGGTCACACCTGAAGCGCTAGAATCAACCTCTAGAGAATCACATAATCCATAAAGGATGAACTATATATTTCCATTATCAATAGACATTAACCAATACCAAAATGGTTAGTACATGATTATATGATCGCCAAAAAGGACAATACATTTTAGAAAGAAATACTAATCTTAATTTCTAAAATTAAACAATCATTTCCCAAAGATCATAAAATACCATTCAAAAAACAAACTTCCATAAAATATTTCATTATAATCCAAACTAATATTGAAACCCAAAACATAGATGAACTTTCTTACATAGTATTCCATGTTAAATTCTATCTCCAAACATCATCAACTACTTTTAAAGTTACATACTTAAAAGTAATTAACCTAATCACATATTCTTTATGATAGGTTAATCGTTTCCATAAATAACCAAAATTTCTATAAATCAAAAATAAAAAAATAGATAAAAATCCCCCATTATTCATCAATTGAAATCTCATAGTAGTCTATTTTATTTAGGCATATATTGTTCCCAACAGAGCAAACATCTTCCAAAATAACATTAATCAATTAATCACCAAATCAATTTCCAATACTAAGGATATCTCTTTGATAAAACACAACATCTTAAATCAACTTATTATTGATCAATATAATCATTTGACAAAAAATTATTAGTCACACTAAGCAGGGACATCACATAGTCCAGTGGTAGGTGATAAATCCTAATCGTACTTTGGTTGTGGGTTCGAATCTTGCAGCTTTTTCTGACGCGACGGGTTGTCACAAAGTCTACACGTTGTCATTTTTCAAAAACTATATTTTATAACATTCCCAAAATGAGATAAATTCCTCAAAATAACTGTAACAAAATTTAACCACCAATGTTATCTCATACCTCATATTTTCATCCAAAAAGTAAAAACCTGTAATTGAACGATTAGTTTGACTAAAACCAGAAAGCATAATGTGAGTCATAAAATAATTTATAGAATATCATGAAACCTAATTTTAAATCTGAAACACCTTAGGATTATCCAAGGTCATTTATTCTCATTTTATATTAAAATCCTTCCATTTGGTTTGTAAAGAAAATATGAATCATCCTATGCATATCCCCTGGGAGTTTCATAACCAAGAGTGCACCAAGGCCTGTTGTTGTGTACCAGGAGATCCCAGGTCAAGACCAAAACTCATTTTCAGAGTTTTCACTCTTAGGTACATTTATGCCAGAGCGGCCTCTACTAGCTTGTATCCAGACATGGATGTATCGCTTGGAAAATACACAAAATCTCTACATTACCAATTTTTTTTGAAATTCTTCTATACTGATCATCAAATTCTATCTTAGGGTAATGTGCTCGAATAAGAGTTTATCTAAATCAAGTTTCCATGGTTTGTACTAAACTTCCTCTGATACCAACTATAATGCCCCGACCCCAGAATCCAGGAGCCAGTACATTATTTTAATACATTTTCATGATTACAAGGAATCAAGTCCCAAAGACCGATCAGTATAATAGTCATGGAAACAAGATGTATAAATAAGTTCAACATTACTACTTGAAAAGAAAAACAACACTAAATTATTCAATTAAAAAAATTAAAGCTTCAAAGATTATTCCTGTAAGTCACTAATAACTAACTTCTTCATATCCTAGGAAAAAGAAACATAAGAAAGGGGTGGGCTCAAATTCTCATTAAGAGTAAGCAATAAAGTGGAAGATAACATAAACATTAGGCATGGTGAATAATTGAAAACACATACCTTTGCAAATAATTAACATGAACATTTTATGGTAGGAATATTAGTTTAGTAACTAATTCCATAATAAAACATAGTCATGGGTATTCTTCTGGTCGAATAACCACATGAAATATCAATATCCACTCTCATAATGATGGAATGCATAATGCCGGACATCGTAACCACATAGTCAAGGCCTCGTGACAAGACTACAAATAAGATTTTGTCAAGGCCTTTTTCCAAGACACTAGTTTGTCTCATAAGACCTACCAATGCATTGAGGAGCTATAGTGGGCACCACCCATCACTTACTAAGTCCAATTAATTTGTTATATGAAATGGGTGAAACATAATCTAAACATTTGTATTAAAACTACCATAAAAAATGTCAATACATTAACTTCAACCCTTGAATGGCATAAAAATAGCAGATCTGCTGTAAAACATAACTCATTAAATACAATATGGATTATTGTATTATAATATATTCACCTCAATATATAATAATGAAGGATATTGATAAAGTTTAAAATAATCATCAAAACTATTTGAGAGAAATATCCACCTTTTTCTTGAAAACATTTAACAGTATCACTATTTGTCATGAAGTCTTATAAAAAATATTTTTGAATCACAATGTCCCATACCACTTGGAAAATTTTAAAATGGATTATAATTTGAAAAAAATAATTTCCATATAAATAAATCCATAAAAACATTTTAAAAACATGGAAATTTTTGAGAATGATTTAGAAGAATAAATCATAAAAACATTTAAAAAATGATATTTTAGTTTGAGTTTCTTACCAAATGATAGATGCTTGAATACAAATAATTGAGGTGATAAAAACATTATAATATCATGAGAATAAATTATTTCATGATATAATATGTCATAGTATTGTATATACACCATATTAAAGTGAATTGGTGCATAACAACAATGAAGTCTCAATGGAATGTAAATTGAGATAAAGTCCCTTATAAAAACAGTATCCTTAGGTTAAGGATAAATTGATGACATAAATATGTTTGAAAAATATAAATACACAAAATATGATTGGATATTTAGTGTAAATCAATTAGAGGATATTCTCACATATTCTTGTAAAAACAACACCAATGAATTGGATATTTAACTAAGTGAATGGGGATTGAATTAAAATTACTCTTATCAAGTTAATATCGATGACATGAGAATTTATCAATGGATTTGTTTTGTGTATAATAATTATATCCACAGAAATGGGAGTGGAAATTACTACACAAATAATAAATAGTGATTCCATACATAATAATGGAGTAAAATAATCAATTAGTATGTGTAAAGCCCAAAGAGTAGAAATCAAAATTAGATATTCCGTTACCGATTTGGTAACTTACAAAACATGCACCCCATTTAAGAAGTATCATAAAATGAAGTTGTAAATGAACATAAATTAAATTAAATTATACCAATAACATGATCATGGGCTTTACATACACCACATGAAATAAATATGTGGTGAACAATGGAAATCTCACAGAATTAAAAGTGAGATAAGAAACCCCTTACCTCAAGTGTTCCTTATCATGTGTATTCTTTGTTCTTCCTGAATAATAAACTTAAGTGAATTTATACTTGATTAAGAAAATTTTAAAAGTCTAATATTCCTTTTTTATCACTTATTACCTTTCTGTAACAACTAGATAATTATTTGAGTTCATATCAGATATTTTATCGGTGTTCAGAACCTAAGTAAAAAATTGAACTTGTTATAATTACAATTTTTCCATGTGGTCAAAAGTCCATTATCTCCAGAATGATATACATGATTTAAGTATTATATATATATATATATTATATATTTGGTATATATATATATGTTTGTGTGATTATAACATTACATAACATTTGGAGATAAGAAATGAAATGCACCGTTCATGGTGACGGTAAGCCGTACGTAAGCATGGACGTTAATTTCTTTTTTTTGTATTTTAATGAAATTAAAACATAATGATATGTAGGTCTATAATAATTAAAGTATAATATCAAATATAATATCACTAAATCAATACTTTATACATCCCACAGAAGTCATTAACGAGTCATATCACTTTGAGGGGAAGGTAGTACTCACTTACTCAAATTACATTATCACATTTTACACATAATGGATGTAACGCCCCAACCCCAGTTACCCAGAGTTGGTGCATTATTATATAACATTGGCATGATCAAAATAAAGATCAAATCTCGAATGACTGATTAGTTTAGTAGCCTTGGAATCACTAGATATATTAATAAAGTTTTACATCATAAAAATGAAAACTACAACAACATAGTGTTAATAGACCACACTCTTATCCCCTCATACTATCCCTGTAGGTTATTCATAATTTACTTCTTCATAATCCTGGGAAAAAAACATTGAAAGGGGTGAGCTCAGATTCTCAGTAAGGATAGTATTATAGTCGAAGCATTCATAGATAAGCATAAACACTTATGGCCATTTATAATTAAAACAAAAGCCTTTTAAACTTGAACATAAGCATAATATGGAAAAGGTAAAATGAAATAATGCAATTTACTTATTCACATGTATATTCTACTAGTCGAACAATAACATGCAATATCAATAACCATTTTTATAATGATGGAATGCATAATGCCAGACTATCATAACCACATAGCCAAGGCCTCGTGCGAAGACTACAAATAAGATTTTACCAAGGCCTTGTGCCAAGACACTAGTTTGTCTCATGAGACCTACCAATGCATCGAGGAGCTATAACAGGCTCCACCCGTCACTTACTAAGTCCAATACATTCCTCATATGAAATGTTTGGAACATAACATAAACATTTGTATTAAAATTATCATACGAAATATCAATACTTATCCACAAACCATGAATGGAATAAAAATAGCACATCCACAGTCAAAAATACCTCATTAGATACAATATGGAAGATTGTATTGTATAATATTAACCTAAGTTGAGAATAATTAAGGATATTGACATAGATGAAAATAATCATCAAAACTATTTGGGAGAAATATCCCCCTTTTTCTTGAGATCATTTAAAAGTCACACTATTTGTCAAGAAGCCATTTAAAAATAGATTTTTGAATCAAAGTTTCCCATACCACTTTGAAAATTTTAAAAGGAGTTTTAATTTTAAAACCTTAATGTCCATATAAATAAATCCTTAAAAAAAATTTAAAACATGGACATTAATGAGCAAGATTTAGAAGATTAAGTCTTTAAAACACTTAAAAAGGGTATTTTAGTTAGAGTTTCTAACCAAAAGAGAGACACTTGAATACAAATAATTGAGGTAATCAAAACATTGTAATATCATGAGAATAAAGGAATTCATGATATACTATGTCAAAGTATATTATTCACTACATAAAACTGATTTGGTGTATAACAACAAAGAAGTCTCAATGGAATGTAAATTGAGATGAAATCTCTCATAAAGGATGTATCATTATATTAAGGATAAATCAACGACATAGTTATGTGTGAAAAATATAAATACACTAAATATGATTGGATATTTAGTGTCAAACAATAAAAGGACATCCACACATAATCTTGTAAAAACAACACCAATGAATTGGATGTTTAACTCAACAAATGGAGAATGAGTTAAAATTACTCTTATCAAATTCATATCGATGACTTCAGAAATTATCAACGGAGTGATTATGTGTATCAATAGTATATCCACAGGATGTGGAGTGGAAATTATGACATAATCAAATGAATAGTTATTCCACACATAATCTTAGAGTGAAATAATCAATGAAGTTTGCGTAAAGCCGAATAAATGGAAATTGAAATTTCGAATTCCCTTATCGATTAGGAAACATACGAAACATATAACCATGAATGAAGGATCATACAATGATGATGTAAATACCCATAAATTAAATTATAATACATAATGGATACAATCATGGGTAGTCGTATACACCACATGCAATAATTAAGTGGTGAACAATAGAATTCTCACGAAATTAAGAGTGAGATAAGAAACCCCTTACTTTGTACTTTTTCCTTGGTCGACGGTAGGTTAACCTCCTGTATAATGGTGAAATAATTGTTATTTAATTATAAAATAATCATTTACATTAATATGATATCATATATGATCTTTTAACATTGATTTGTTAATAATATCTTAGAATTATTGTCATTTCGGGTGTTAACGGGTTCATTTTACTTTATATTCTTTGTTATGTGAGCCATATTTGTTATTAGTGGGATGTATAGGATTCATATCCAGAATTATATCAAGTACTTAGATAATATTTTTAAATCTTCAAATGATAATTATACTTGAATGGATATGATGGAGAATGAATCTCATCGCGTTCATGGAGACGGTAGTCCGTACGTACGCACGAGCAACAATATCATTCTTTCGATATTAAAATAATATATAATTGGATGGTATATCATATATACAGAATAATTATCATGTTATATTTATTATTTACATGAGTTACACATCATTATTACACCCATCCAAATAATAATATATTGAATAACAATTACACCACGACGTGGGGACGGTAAGCTGTACGTACGCACGTATGGTGACATGTTAATCAAAGGGTGGATAGAATAATTAATATGGTTGTACCATATTTATAATAACATCACATTATATATATTATACTGGATTTATTATTTTATAATGGTAATAACAAAGAGAGAAGAAGTGGAAGATGAAAGGAACTTGAAAAGGGGTGGTGAAAACATCACCTCTTCTTCGGGTTCTTCCTTTTGATTTGATCAAAAGTGCTCTTTAGGATGGCTTTCTGATCAAACTAATGCCTCCAGGTTGTAGTGAGATATGTTGAGATAGTATATGGGCAGGGGTTCGTCGATCAAAAAGGATTTGAAGGTGTGAAGAAATGAGGAGGAGTTCCCTTTTATAAGAGGGGTGAGGGGCACCTTTGGAAAAGCTAGAAATATTAATTTATAATAAATTCATATTTGGTTTATAATAGCATAGAAGTTGATTATTTAAATTTTAATGTCGGTATGGGTCGAAAACCACTCAACCAATAGAATTTAGATAGGTTTGGGTCATTATATTACCCTTATCTTTAAGTATTAACTCTTAGTTTATTAGTTTCACTTTTACAATGTCTCTTTGTATTTTTATATTATATGGTTAACAAACATAATATATACATCCAAGAGACCCCAAGTGGTCCATTAATGATATAAATATCATTATACAAGTCTCTTGGACGAACCGTAGATTATTAAGAATTTAATATCAATTAATAATATAATAATTGTTTTAAAAACTCTTTTATGTCAATTTTGAAACTATTCAATAGTTGATTTTTTGAAACTCATAAAAGAATGATTACTTCAAATAATGTTTCTTAAATCAATACTAATATGTCATATTAACCTATAAAATTAGTTTAATTCAATATAAGTCTCAAATTATATTTATTTGGGTATTTATAATATCAATTATTCTAATTGTTCAATATTATGGTAATTACTGCATCACCATTGTGTCATAAATAAATTAAATTATTTAATGTATTAAAATTATAAATAAAATATAATTATTTAGGAAATCTATTTATGTTTCTAATGAATATTAATAGACTAAATTCCAATATATATTACCCTATGTAACAACTGTTTTTCTAAAAGATATATGCTTGTGTCATTTTTGTATTCATTTTAACTTAATTAAAATAAAGTGTCCCTATCACTTACAAGTGGATCCATGGGGTCCAAAAATCATCCCAAAGATTCCAATGGTCGACCATGTATCAACAAATAGGGGTAAGACACGTTTTAGGATAATTTAGTATTATTATAATATTATATTTTCAACCCTTATTTAACGGATTTACCCTTAATCATGGTAAATAAAATATTTACCGCAGTAATTATTCAAAATGTCTAAAAATAAAAGTTACCTATTTACACAATTTGAACATCTTGATTCAAAATATGGAATCCATTTTTCCAAATTCAAAACAAAGAAGTGGCAGAAATTAATTTAATATTAATTCCCATTGTTAAAACAAAAAGTGTGTTTTTAAGAGATAAAAACTATCAAAAGATTGACACTGGTTTATGTCTAGTTTAATTGTAAAATTATGTACAATGAACCAAATTGTATTAAATGGTAAAAATATATTCTAAATATAATTTAAAACCACTGAAATTCATAATTTATCAATAGTAATTATTTTGATTAAAAAAGTTGTTTTTAATTAAAATTTAGTAATTTTCACTATTCATCAAAATATAAAAGTTATCCGAAGAGTACCAAAATTTCAGCCTAGGCTAATTTCGATATTTAGAATCCAAAAATTATGTCTATTTTAACAAATTAAAAACATTAAAGTTTCATTTATTAATTTAAAATCAATTCCCGCTTTCGAAACCAAAAGGCATATTTTTAAGAAATAATAACTATCAAAAATTTGACACTTGTTTATGTCCAATTTCAAGGTGAAATTACTTAAAATGACCATCATTGGATTAAATAGTTAAAATATAATCTATTTATACTTCCAATCCATTAAAATATATAATTTAACAATATAAATTATTTTGATTGAAAAAGTTGTTTTCAGATAAAATATAGTATTTTTCACTATTCACCAAAATATGAAAGTTATCAGAAAGACACCAAAACATTATTGAAACTAAATTTTTATGTCCCGGTCCTAAAAAATAATTTCACTTTGTCAAATTGAATATATACAAGTTTCAAATATTGGTTTTTAAAAGGCTTCGCCATTAAAAGGTGGTAAAATTTCATTTTTCAAAAAAATACTTCTTTTATCTGAAAAAAATGAATTTGTTCATATATCATGTCTTAGAAACTCATAATATTGATTAAAATTATAAGGATAATATAATAATTAATATTTAGTTAATACTATTAATATCCTCTTTTGAATGGATAGTTTGGTAAGTCATGTTGTAATTAAACTCAGTGTTGCGTACAACAGATGCTATTGTGTTATTCAAAGAGAAGTGTACCGTGGAAGATTGGGGTGTTACATTCACCCATCCTTAAATAAATTGTGTCCTCATAATTTTAAAAATTGGGCTTGAGAATATAATGTAAAGTCCCACATCGGAAAAAGAGTCAATAAAACTATTACATTAAAAGAACGAAAGAGATGTATAAAGGTCACCCAAGATAACCCATACTAGGATTACAAGTAGGAAAACATGGATATGGATGATAAACTAAGGGTCAAGTTCTGATGGAGAGGGATAGAAATCATCATCGGGAGAAAGTTAACAATAAGAAAACCACAAAATTTTGTTGGGACAAACTATCATTAATCTCCTAGTAGGAAAAGTAAACGAACAACATTTTTTTGTTTTAAGTTACAATACATAAGGATGAGGAATTCATTTATGATATTGACTAAGAATTTAAAGATATATACTTACTTTTTAATTAGAGTTTCATTCTTTAATAAATTTTCACCACTAACTCATTTTTTTTAACGATGAGTATTCAAGAAGACTTGGTCACACTGGAAGAGCTAGAATAAACTTCTATAGAATCACATGATCCATGCATGATGAACTATATATTTACATTGTCTTTAGAGATTAATCAAAATCAAAATGGTTAGTACAAGATCTAATGATCCCCCAAAAGGATATTCCTTGAGATAAATAATCACTAAGCATAATTTCTAAAATTAATCCAACAATAACTTAAAGTTAATTAAATACCATTCAATAATCAATTGTCTATAAAATCCTTCAATATAATCCAAATTAATATTTAAACCCAAAACATAAAAGAATTTGATTATGTAGTCTCCCATGTTAAATTGTATCTCCAAATGACATCAAATACTCTTAAAGTCACATACTTAAAAGTAATTAACCTAATCACATATTCTATATTATTGGTTAATCATTTCCATAAATAACCCAAATCACTATAAATCCATAATAAAAACATAGATTAAAATTTACCATTACTCCTCAAATGAAATCCCATAGTATTTTATTTTCCTTGGGCATATAGTGTCCCCAACAAAGTAAACATATTCCAAAATAACATTTATCACTTATTCACCAAATCATTTTCCTATACCAAGGGTATTCATTTAATAAGACATAAGAAACCAAATAAACTTATTATTGATCAATAAAATCATTTAACTTAAAATTATTAGTCACACTATCCAGGGACTTCACATAGTCTAGTGTTAGGCGATAAATCACAATCGCACTTTGGTTGTGGGTTCGATTCCCACAGCTTTGTCCGACGCAACAGGTTGTCACACGGTCTACATGTTGTCCTTTTTCAAAAACTATATGTTATAACATTGCCAAAATGAGATAAATTCCTCAAAAAACCATAACATAAATTTAACCACAAATGTTATATCATACCTTGAATTTTCATCCCAAATTATACTAACTTATAATTCACTCAAACCCAAACGATCATATAATACCAAATGGTTATTTATAACTATATCCACAAGAGAAGAGATAATTATTCCTCAAATATCATTCTCACATGGAAAACTGTGGGGTTACAAATTCAAGAGAATATTATTTCAATGAAAACCCATCAACAAGGAGCACTAATACTTTTTAAACATTTCTCCAACCATTTATTTCTACATAGCATCTTCTTTGACCACGAAAATATCCTATAGAATAGGGCATTCACTCGGGTAATGGCCAGGTCCCCTACATTTATGGCAAATGACTGTAAATTGATTCTTGGGACCATTTTTATCTTCTTATATAGTACTCTACATTTTGCTTCGGCAATTCTTCACTTTATGTCCTTCCTTCCCACACGTAAATCATTTCTTGGTCCCATTGAGACACTTTCCTGGGATTCTCCATCCACATTTCCTACATGATGGAAATTGAGGATTCCTTTCTCCATGGTCTCCACTGCTGGAATTCTTATCATTCATCACCTTTCTCTTCCTTGTTGAGTCCGGGAGTTGGTTAATATATATGTTGTTGATCATATTTTTGGAAAAATGATTGGCATAAATATGATATCTTTTATGCCTATCAACATTACATTTTTTTGCTCATTGCCACCATTATTCCCACCATGTACATCATTCTCAAAGTTACTAGGACTTCCTTGGAATCCGGTGATTGTCTAAAACAAGAAAGCAATGTGTGAGTAACAGTAGTCATAAAATTATTTAGAGATTAACATGTCACCATATTCTCAATTTGAAACACATTAGGATTAACCAAGGTCATTTACTCTCATCTTATATATATAATACTTCAAATCAGTTTGTAACGAAAATGTAAATTATCCTAAACATATCCCCCGGGAGTGTTGTAACCAAGAGTGCAGCAAGGCCCGTTGTCGTGCACCAGTTCCCGTTCAAGTCTAGCTCAAAGTGGTGTTTTTGGGTATTACCCCTAGGTACATCTGTGCCAGAGCCGCCTCTACCTGATCGTATCCAAACAGGGATCTATTGCTCAGAAAACTCACAAAATCTCTACAATACCAAAATTCTAGTATGTTATTCTATACTAATCCTTAAAATTCATCTTAGGTATACATGCTCTAATCCGTGTTTATCTAAATCTAGCTTCCAAGGTTTGTACTAAACTTTCTCTGATACTAACTGTAGCGCCCCGACCCCAATTATCCAGAGTCGGTGCATTATTATATAACATTGGAATGATCAAAAGAAAGATCAAATCTCGAAAGACCAATTAGTTTAGTAGCCTTGGAAACACTAGATATATTCATAAAGTTTTACATCATAAAAATGAAAACTACAAAAACATAGTCTCCATAGACCACACTCTTATCCCCTCATACTATCCCTGCAGTTTATTCATAATTTACATCTTCATAATCCTGGGAAAAATATAACATTGAAAGGGGTGAGCTCAGATGCTCAGTAAGTATAACATTATATCCGATGCTTTCATAGATAAGCATGAACACTTAAGGCCATTTATAATTAAAACAAAAGCCTTTTAAACTTCAACTTCAGCATAATATGGAAAAGATAAAATGAAATAATTCCATTTACTTATTCACATGGATATTCTACTAGTCGAACAATCACCTTCAATATCAATAACCACTTTCATAATGATGGAATGCATAATGCCAGACTATCATAACCACATTGACAAGGCCTTGTGCCAAGACTACAAATAAGATTTTTCCAAGACACTAGTTTGTCTCATGAGACCTACCGATGCATCGAAGAGCTATAGCAGGCTCCACCCGTCACATACTAAGTCCCATTCATTCCTCATATGAAATGTTTGAAACATAACATAAACATTCGTATTAATATTAGCATACGAAATGTCAATACTTATCCACAAACCATGAATGGTATAAAAATAGCACATCCATAGTCAAACATAACTCATTCAATACAATATGGAAGATTTTATTGTATCATATTATCCTCAATCAAGAATAATGAAGGATATTTACATAGATGAAAATAATCATCAAAACTATTTGAGAGAAATATCCCCCTTTTTCTTGAGATCATATAAAAGTCACACTATTTGTCAAGAAGCCATTTAAAAATAGATTTTTGATTAAAAGTGTCCCATACCACTTTGAAACTTTTAATAGGAGTTTTAATTTTAAAACTTTAATGTCTATATAAATAAATCGTTAAAAAATTTAAAACATGGACATTAATGAGCAAGATTTAAAAGAATAAGTCTTTATAACATATAAAAATGGTATTTTAGTTAGAGTTTCTAACTAAAAGAGAGACACTTGATTACAAATAAATGAGGTATCAAAAAATTGTAATATCATTAGAATAAAGGAATTCATGATATACTATGTCAAAGTACATTATATACACCACATAAAAGTGATTTGGTGTATAACAACAAAGAAGTATCAATGGAATGTAAATTGATGTTAAATCTCTCATAAAGGCCATATCTTTAGATTAAGGATAAATCAACGACATATTTATGTGTGAAAAATATAAATACAATAAATATTATTGGATATTTAGTGTAAAACAATCAAAGGACATTCACACATAATCTTGTAAAAACAACACCAATAAATTTGTTGTTTAACTCAACAAATGGAGAATGAGTTGAAATTACACTTATCAAATTCATATCGACGACTTAAGAAATTATCAATGGAGTGATTATGTGTATCAATAGTATATCCAAAGGAAGTGGAGTGGAAATTAGGACATAATAAAATGAATAGTTATTCCACACATAATCTCAGAGTAAAATAATAAATGAAGTTTGTGTAAAGCCGAATAAATGGAAATTGAAATTTTGAATTCCCTTATCGATTAGGTAACATACGAAACATACACCCACTAAAGAAGGATCATAAAATGATGATTTAAATACCCATAAATTAAATTATAATACATAATGAATACAATTATTAGTAGTACACATACACCACATGCAATAAATTAGTGGTCAACAATAGAATTCTCACGAAATTAAGAGTGAGATAAGAAACCCCTTACTTTGTACTTTTTCCTTGTCGACGGTAGGTTAATATCCTATATAATGGTGAAATAGTGGTTATTTAATTATAAAATAATCATTTACATTAATATGATATCATATATGATCTTTTAACATTGATTTGTTATTAATATCTTAGAATTATTGTCATTTCGGGTGTTAACGGGTTCATATTACTTTATATTCTTTGTTATGTGAGAAATATTTGTTATTAATGGGATGTATATGATTCATATACAGAATTATATCTAGTCCTTAGATACTATTTTTAAATCATCAAATGATCCTTATACTTTAATGGATATGATGGAGAATGAATCTCATCGTGTTCGTGGAGACGGTAGTCCGTACGTACGCACGAGCAACAATATCATTCTTTTGATATTATAATAATATATAATTGGATGGTATATCATATATAGAGAATCATTATCATGTTATATTTATAATTTAGATGAGTTACACATCATTATTACACCCATCCAAATAATAATATATTGAATTACAATTACACCACGACGTGGAGACGGTAAGCCATACGTACGCACGTATGGTGACATGTTATTCAAAGGGTGGATAGAATACTGAATATGGTTGTACCATATTTATAATAACATCACAGTATATATATGATACTGGAGTTATTGTTTTAGAATGTTAATAACATAGAAAGAAGAAGTGGAAGAAGAAATGAACTTTAAAAGGGGTGGTGAAAACATTACCTCTTCTTCGGGTTCTTCCTTTTGATTTGATCAAAAGGGCTCCTTAGGATGGCTTTCTGATAAAACTAAGGCCTACAGGTTGTAGTGAGGAAAGTTGAGAGAGTATTTGGGCAGTGTATGGCTGATAAAAAATTATTTTAAGGTGTGAAGAAATGAGAAGGGAGAGTGCCCTTTTATAAGAGGGGTGAGGGGTACCTTTGGAAAAGCTAGAAATATTAATTTTTAATAAATTCATATTCGGTTTCTAATAGCTCCAAAGTTAATTATTTAAAGGTTAATATGGGGATGGGTAGAAAACCACTAAACCAAAATAATTTAGAGAGGTTTGGGTCATTATATTAACCTTATTGTTAAGTATTAACTCATAGTTATTTAGTTTCACTTTTACAATGTCTCATTGTATTTTTATATTATATAGGTAATAAACATAATATATACATCCAAGAGACCCCCAAGTGGTCCATTAATGATATAACTATCATTATATAAGTCTCTTGGACGACCAATAGATTATTAGGAATTTAATATCTATTAATAATATAATAATTGTTTTAAAAACTCTTTTATGTCAATTTTGACACTATTCAATAGTTGATTTCTGTGAAACTCATAACATAATGATTAATTCAAAAAAGTTAAATAAATAAATCCTAATATTTCGTATTATTATATAAAATTATTTTAATTCAATAGAAGTCTCAAATTATACTTATTTGGGTATTTATAATATCAATTATTCTAATTTTTCACTATTATGGTAATTACAGCATCACCATTGTGTCATAAATAAATTAAATTATATAATGTCTTCAAATTATAAATAAAATATCATCATGTAGTAAATATATTTATCTTTATAATGAATATTTATAGTCTAAATTCAAACATATATTACCCTATATAACAATTGTTTTTCTAAAAGATATATGCTTGTGTCATTTTTGTATTCATTTTAACTTAATTAAAATAAAATGTCCCGATCACTTACAACTGGATCCATGGGGTCCCAAAATCGACCCAAAGATTCCCATGGTCGACCATGTATCAACCCATAGGTTTAAGACACGTTTTAGGGTAATTTAGTATTATTATAATATTATTTTTTCAACCCTTATTTACCGGATTTACCCTTAACCATGGTAAATAAAATATTTACCGCAGTAATTATTCAAAATGTCTAAAAATAAAAGTTACCTATTTACAAAATTTTAACATCTTGATTCCAAATATGGAATCCATTTTTCCAAATTGAAAACACAGAAGTGGCAGAAATTAATTTAATATTAATTCCCGTTGTTAAAACAAAAAGCGTGATTTTAAGAGATAAAAACTATCAAAAGATTGACACTGGTTTATGTCTAGTTTAATTGTAAAATTATGTACAATGACCCACATTGTATTACATGGTAAAAATATATTCTAAATATAATTTAAAACCACTCAAAGTCATAATTTATCAATATTAATTATTTCGATTAAAATAGTTGTTTTTAATTAAAATTTATTAATTTTCACTATTCATCAAAATATAAAAGTTATTCGAAAAGTACCAAAATTTCACCCTAGGCTAATTTCGTTATTTAGAATCCAAAAATGAAGTCTATTTTACCAAATTCAAAACATAAAATTTTCATTTATTAATTTAAAATTAATTTCGGCTTTTGAAACCAAAAGGAATATTTTTAAGAAATAATAACTATCAAAAGTTTGACACTTATTTATGTCCAATTTCAAGGTGAAATTACTTAAAATGACCATCATTGGATTAAATTGTAAAAATATAATCTATTTATACTTCCAAACCATTAAAATGTATAATTTAACAATATAAATTATTTTGATTAAAAAAGTTGTTTTCAGATAAAATATAGTATTTTTCACTATTCACCAAAATATGAAAGTTATCAAAAAGACAGAAAAACATTATTGAAACTAAATTCTTATGTCCTGATTCTAAAGAATAATTTCATTTTGTAAAATTGAATATATAAAAGTGTCAAATATTTTTTTTAATGGGCTTCACCATTTAATGGCGGTAAAATTTCATTTTTTGAAAAATACTTCTTTTATCTGAAAAAATAAATTTGTTCATAAATCATTTCATAGAAACTCATAATATTGATTAAAATTATAAGGATAATATAATATTTAAAATTTGTGTAATACAATTCATAACCACTTTTTAATGGCTAGTTTGGTAAGTCGTGGTGTACTTGAACTCAGTGTTGCATACAACACACGCTATTATATTATTCAAAGAGAAGTGTACCATGGAAGATTGGGGTGTTACATTCACCTCTCCTTCAATAAATTGTGTCCTCACAATTTTAAAAATCGGGCTTTAGAATATAACGTAAAGTCCCACATCGGAAAAAGAGTCAATAAAACTATTACATTAAAAGAAAGAAAGAGAGGTATAAAGGTCACCCAAGATAACTCATACTAGGATTCCAGGTAGGAAAACATGGATATGGATGATAAAATAAGTGTCAAGTTCTGATGGAGAGGGATATAAATCATTATCAGGAAAAAATTAACAATAAAAAAACCACAAACTTGTGTTGGGAGAAACTATCATTAATCTCCTAGTAGGAAAAGTAAACGAACAACATTTTTTTTTGTTTTAAGTTACATTATATAAGGATGAGGAATTCATTTATGATATTGACTAAGAATATAAAGATATATAAATACTTTTTAAGTAGAGTTTCATTCTTTAATAAATTTCCACGACTAACACATTTTTTAAACGTTGAGTATTCAAGAAGACTTGGTCACACTGGAAGAGCTAGAATAAACTTCTATTGAATCACATGATCCATGCAGGATGAACTATATATTTACATTGTCTTTAGAGATTAATCAAAACCAAAATGGTTAGTAAAATATCTAATGATCCCCCAAAAAGATATTCCTTGAGATAAAGAATCAGTAATCATAATTTCTAAAATTAAACAAACAATACACCAAAGTTAAATAAATACCATTCAATAATCAATTGTCCATAAAATCCTTCAATATAATCCAATGTAATATTTAAACCCAAAACATAGAAGAATTTGATTATGTAGTCTCCCATGTTAAATTGTATCTCCAAATGACATCAAATACTCTTAAAGTCACATACTTAAAAGTAATTAACCTAATCACATATTCTCTATTATAGGTTAATCATTTCCATAAATAACCCAAATCACTATAAATCCACAATAAAAACATAGGTAAAAATTCACCATTACTCCTCAAATGAAATCCCATAGTATTATATTTTCCTTGGGCATATAGTGTCCCCAACAAAGCGAACATATTCCAAAATAACATTTATCACTTAATCACCAAATCATTTTCCTATACCAAGGGTATTCATTTAATAAGACATAAGAACCCAAATCAACTTATTATTGATCAATAAAATCATTTAACTAAATATAATTAGTCACAATATCCAGGGACCTCGCGTAGTCCAGTGGTTGGTGATAAATCCCAATCTCACTTTGGTTGTGGGTTCGATTACCACAGCTTTGTCCGAAGCAACGGGTTGTCACACGGTCTACATGTTGTCCTTTTTCAAAAACTATATTTTATAACATTTCCAAAATGAGATAAATTCCTCAAAATACCATAACATAAATTTAACAACAAATTTTATGTCATACCTTGAATTTTCATCCCAAATTATAATAACTTATAATTCTCTCAATCCTAAATGATCATATAAAACAAAATGGTTATTTATAACTATATCTACAAGAGAAGAGATAATTCTTCCACAAATATAATTCTCACATGGAAAAATGTGGGGTTACAAATACATGAGAAAATTATTCCAATGTAAACCCATCAACAAGGAGAACTAATACTTTTTAAACATTTCTCCAACCATTTATTTCCACATAACTTCTTCTTTGACCAAGAAAATATCATATAGAATAGGGCATTCACTCGGGTAATGGCCAGGTCCCCTACATTTACGGCAAATGATAGAAAATTGATTCTTGGGACCATTTTTATCTTCTTCTATAGTACTCTTCATTTTGCTTCAGCAATTCTTCACTTTATGTCCTTACTTCTCACACATAAAGCATTTCTTGGTCCCATTGAGACAATTTCTTGGGTGTCTCCTTCCACATTTCCTACGTGATGGAAATTGAGGATTCCTTTCTCAATGGTCTCCATTGCTAGAGCTCATATCATTCATCACCTTTCTCTTCCTTGTTGGGTTTGGGAGTTGGTAAATATATATGTTGTTGATCATATTTTTGGAAAAATGATTTGGCATAAAGATGATATCTTTTACGCCTATCAACATTCCATTTTGTTGCTCATTGCCACCACTGTTCCCACCATGTACATCATTCTCAAAGTTACTAGGACTTCCTTGGAATCCGGCTATTGACTAAGACCAGAAAGCATTGTGTGAGTAACAGTAGTCATAAAATTATTTAGAGATTAACATGTCACCATATTCTCAATTTGAAACACATTAGGATTAACCAAGGTCATTTACTCTCATCTTATATATATAATACTTCAAATCAATTTGTAAATAAAATGTAAATTATCCTATGCATATCCCCTGGGAGTGTCGTAACCAAGAGTGCAGCAAGGCCCGTTGTCGTGCACCAGTTCTCGTTCAAGTCTAGCTCAAAGCGGTGTTTTTGGGTTTTACCCCTAGGTACATATGTGCCAGAACTACCTCTACCTGCTCGTATCCAGACATGGATGTATTGCTCAGAAAACTCACAAAATCTCTACAATACCAAAATTCTAGATAGTTCTTCTATACTAATCCTTAAAATTCATCTTAGGTATACATGCTCTAATCAGAGTTTATATAAATCTAGGTTCCAAGGTTTGTACTAATCTTCCTCTAATACCAACTATAACGCCCTGACCCCAGTTACCCAGAGTCAGTGCATTATTACATAACATTGGAATGATCACAAGAAAGATCAAATCTCAAAAGACTGATTAGTTTATTAGCCTTGGAAACACTAGATATATTCATAATGGTTTACATCATAAAAATGAAAACTACAACAACATAGTCTCCATAGACCACACTCTTATCCCCTCATACTATCCCTGCAGGTTATTCATAATTTACTTCATCATAATCCTGGGAAAAATAAAACATTGAAAGGGGTGAGCTCAGATGCTCAGTAAGGATAACATTATTGCCGAAGCTTTCATAGATTTTAGTAAACACATAAGGCCATTTACAATTAAAACAAAAGCATTTTAAACCTGAACTTCAGCATAATATGGCAATGATAAAATGAAATAATTCCATTTACTTATTCACATGGATATTCTACTAGTCGAACAATCACATGCAATATAAATAACCACTTTCATAATGATGGAATGCATAATGCCAGGCTATCATAACCACATAGCCAAGGCCTTGTGCCAAGACTACAAATAAGATTTTGCCAAGTCTGTGTGCCAAGACACTAGTTAGTCTCATGAGACCTACCGATGCATCGAGAAGCTATAGCGGGCTCCACCTGTCACTTACTAAGTCCAATTCATTCCTCATATGAAAAGTTTGAAACATAACATAAACATTCGTATTAAAATTACCATATTAAATGT
Source organism: Viscum album (assembly GCA_963277665.1). Taxonomy (NCBI): domain Eukaryota; kingdom Viridiplantae; phylum Streptophyta; class Magnoliopsida; order Santalales; family Viscaceae; genus Viscum; species Viscum album. Next base: position 212,523 of record CAUJRU010000715.1, on the reverse strand, counting down.
CAATACTTATCCACAAACCATGAATGGTATAAAAATAGCATATCCACAGTCAATCATAACTCATTCAATACAATATGGAAGATTGTATTGTATCATATTAACCTCAATCCAGAATAATGAAGGATATTGACATAGATGAAAATAATCATCAAAACTATTTGAGTGAAATATCACGCTTTTTCTTGAGATCATTTAAACGTCACACTATTTGTCAAGAATCCATTTAAAAATAGATTTTTGAATCAAAGTTTCCCATACAACATTGAAACTTTTAATAGGAGTTTTAGTTTTAAAACATTAATTTCCATATAAATAAATCCTTAAAACAATTTTTAAAACATGGACATTAATGAGCAAGACTTTGAAGAATAAGTCTTTATAACATTTAAAAATGGTATTTTAGTTAGAGTTTATAACCTAAATAGAGACACTTGAATACAAATAATTGCGGTAATCAAAACATTGTAATATCATTAGAATAAAGGAATTCATGATATACTATGTCAAAGTACATTATATACACCACATAAAAGTGATTTGGTGTATAACAACAAAGAAGTCTCAATGGAATGTAAATTGAGATGAAATCTCTCATAAAGGCTGTATCCATAGATTAAGGATAAATCAATGAAATATTTATGTGTGAAAAATATAAATGATTGTATATATTTTTTAACACAATCAACAGACATTCACACATAATCTTGTAAAAACAACACCAATGAATTGGATGTTTAATTCAACAAATGGAGAATGAGTTAAATTTACTCTTATCAAAATCATATCAATGAATTGAGAAATTATCAATGGAGTGATTATGTTTATCAATAATATATCCACAGTAATTGTATTGTAAATTATGACATAAGAAAATGAATAGTTATTCCACACATAAGGTCAAAGTAAAATAATCAACGAAGTTTGCGTAAAGCCGAATAAATGGAAATTGAAAATTCGAATTTCTCTTATCGATTAGGTAAAATAAGAAACATACACCCATGAAAGAAGGATCATAAAATTATGATGTAAATACACATAAATTAATGTATAATACATAATGAATACTTTTGTGGGTAGTACACATACACCACACGCAATAAATAAGTGGTGAACAATAGAATTCTCACGAAATTAAGAGTGAGATAAGAAACCCCTTAATTTGTACTTTTTCCTTAGTCGATGGTAGGTTAACCTCCTTTATAATGGTGAAATAATTGTTACTTAATTATAAAATAATCATTTAAATTAATATGATATCATATATGATCTTTTAACATTGATTTGTTAATAATATCTTACATTTATCGTCATTTCGGGTGTTAATGGGTTCATTTTACATTATATTATTTGTTATGTGAGCCATATTTGTTATTAATGGGATGTATATGATTCATATCCAGAATGATATCAAGTCCTTAGATACTATTTTTAAATCATCAAATGATAATTATACTTGAATGGATATGATGGAGAATGAATCTCATCTGGTTCGTGGAGACGGTAGTCTGTACGTTCGCACGAGCAACAATATCATTATTTTGATATTAAAATAATATATAATTGGATGTTATATCATATATACAGAAACATTATCATGTTATTTTTATTATTTAGATTAGTTACACATAATTAGTACACCCATCAAAATAATAATAAATAGAATAACAATTACACCACGACGTGGAGACGGTAAGCCGTACGTACGCACGTTTGGTGACATGTTATTCAAAGGGTGTATAGAATACTGAATATGGTTGTACCATATTTATAATAACATCACAGTATATATATGATACTGGAGTTATTATTTTAGAATGGTAATAATAAATAAAGAAGAAGTGGAAGAAGAAAGGAACTTGAAAAGGGGTGGTGAAAACATTACCTCTTCTTCGGGTTCTTCCTTTTGATTTGATCAAAAAGGCTCCATAGAATGGATTTCTGATCAAAATAAGGCCTCCAGGTTGTAGTGTGGAAAGTTGAGAGAGTATTTGGGCAGGGTTTGGCCGAACCAAAAGGCATTTAAGGAGTGAAGAAATGAGAAGGAGGAGTGCCCTTTTATAAGAGGGGTGAGGGGCACCTTTTGAAAAGCTAGAAATATTAATTTATAATAAAGTAATATTCGGTTTCTAATAGCTCAAAAGTTTATTATTTAAAGGTAAAGGTATGGATGGGTCTAAAACCACTCAACCAATAGAATTTAGATAGGTTTGGGTCATTATATTAACCTTATCTTTAAGTGTTAACTCTTAGTTAATTTGTTTCACTTTTACAATGTCTCTTTGTATTTTTATATTATATGGTTAATAAACGTACTATATATATCCATGCGACCCCCAAGTGGTCCATTAATGATATAACTATCATTATATAAGTCTCTTGGACGAACATTATATTATTAGGTATTTAATATGAATTAATAATATAATATTTGTTTTAAAAACTCTTTTATGTCAATTTTGACACTATTCAATAGTTGATTTTTTTGAAACTCATAACAGAATGATTACTTCAAAAAAAGATAATTAAATAAATCCTAATATGTCATATTAACCTATAAATTTTTTTTAATTCAATAAAAGTCTCAAATTATATTTATTTCGGTATTTATAATATCAATTATTCTAATTTTTCACTATTATGGTAATTACTACATCACCATTGTGTCATAAATAAATTAAATTATTCAATGTCTTAAAATTATAAATAAAATATCATTATGTAGGAAATGTTTTAATCTTTCTAATTAATATTTATAGTCTAAAATACAACATATATTACCCTATGTAACAATTGTTTTGCTAAAAGATATATGCTTGTGTCATTTTTGTATTCATTTTAACTTAATTAAAATAAAGTGTCCCTATCACTTAAAAGTGGATCCATGGGGTCCCAAAATCGACCCAAAGATTCCCATGGTCGACCATTTAACAACAAATAGGGTTAAGTTATGTTTTAGGGTAATTTAGTATTATTATAATATTATTTGTTCAACCCTTATTTACCGGATTTACCCTTAACCATGGTAAATAAAATATTTACCTCAGTAATTATTTAAAAATGTATAAAAATAAAAGTTACCTATTTATAAAATTTGAACATCCTGATTCCAAATATGGAATCCATTTTCCCAAATTCAAAACACAAAAGTGGCAGAAATTAATTTATTATTAATTCCAGCTGTTAAAACAAAAAGCGTGTTTTTAAGAGATAAAAACTATCAAAAGATTGACACTGGTTTATGTCCAGTTTAATTGTAACATTATGTACAATGACCCACATTTTATTACATTGTAAAAATATATTCTAAATATAATTTAAAACCACTCAAATTCATAATTTATCAATTTTAATTATTTCGATTAAAAAAGCTGTTTCTAATTAAAATTTAGTAATTTTCACTATTCATCAAAATATAAAAGTTATCCGAAAAGTACCAAAATTTCACCCTAGGATAATTTCGTTATTTAGAATCCAAAAATGAAGTCTATTTTACAAAATTCAAAACATCAAAGTTGAATTTATTAATTTAAAATTAATTCCTGCTTTCGAAACCAAAAGGCGTATTTTTAATAAATAATAACTATCAAAATTTTGACACTTGTTTATGTCCAATTTCAAGGTTAAATTACATAAAATGACCATAATTGGATTAAATAGTAAAAAAATAATCTATTTATACTTCCAAACCATTAAAATGTATAATTTAACAATATAAATTATTTTGATTAAAAAAGTTCTTTACAGATAAAATATAGTATTTTTCACTATTCACCCAAATATGAAAGTTATCAGAAAGACACCAAAACATTATTGAAACTAAATTCTTATGTCCCGATTCTAAAGAAGAATTTCTATTAGTCAAATTGAATATATAAAAGTTTCAAATATTGGTTTTTAATAGGCTTCTCCAGTAAAAGGCGGCAAAATTTCATTTTTTGAAAAATACTTCTTTTATCTGAAAAAATTGAATTTGTTCAGAAATCATGTCAAAAACTCATAATATGGATTAAAATTATAAGGATAATATAATCTTTAAAATTTAGTTAATACTATTCATAACCTCTTTTTAACTGCTAGTATGGTAAGTCGTGGTGTACTTGAACTCAATGTTGCGTACAAGACACACTATTGTATTATTCAAAGAGAAGTGTATCGTGGAAGATTGGGGTGTTACAATGGAAACCATAAAGGATTCATATAAATGAAAAATACATAAGCACAAAGAAAAAAAAAATATATATCATATATAAATACAGTTCCATCTTAATTTCCACCATGAGAGGTCGTAGGAGATAATCAAACAATCATCGTTTCATGAGGCGTTAGTTTTCCAACCACCGAAACAGTATGTTTTCACCCATTTTCTAGAGGGGTGTGTATATGTAGTTTGAAACGTTCTTATAACAACATCCTAGTATATTAAGGATAACATTTTTGTCATAAAATAAAGGAATAAATATAGTTTAGTGGGTTGGAGAAGTAAAATAAAAAAATATAAAACAAAAGAATTTAAGAGAAACTATTACCTTTAATTTGGGTAACTTCCATTTGTTTGAACCAAAAGTACTTATTGAAGTGACTTTTTCCTAAGGTAAGGCTTTTGATTTTAAAAGAGGGATTTTGAGTGCTTATTTGGTCAGGGGTTTGATGAGTTAAGGGGCTTGAGAGGTGTGTGGAATGGGTTAGAAGTGGTGTCCTTTTATAATGGGTAGGAGGGGCTCTTTAGGAAATTATGAAAATGTTATTTTATTATATAGTGATATTCAGTTTCTAAGTTCAAGAACTAATTAAAGTAGAAAATAAGATGATTCAAGGTCTAAATAAAATTATCTAATAATAATTGGATAGGTTTTGGATATTTTTTTAATATTAATAATCTTATTTATTTAAATCTTTTATTAATGAGGTAAATACTACATCATTATTATGTCAAAAATAAATTAATTTATTTGATGTCTAAAAATTATAAAAAAATACTGTAATGTAGGAAATCTTACTATTTTTACAATGATATTTATAGTCTAAATTATTACTTATATAACCCCATGTAAAAATATATTCATTGAAATATATTTGTTTATGTCATTTTTCCCTTTACATTATGTTAATTAAAAAAAAGTTTTATTATTATTCGTAAGGGGATACATGGGGATCCAAAATCAATCCAAGGAGTCCCATTATAGTACATGACTCATAAAATAAGTTTAATAAAAGTGTTAAGGTAATTTTGGTATTATTATAATATTCCTTTTACCTTAAATTACCCTATTTAACTTTAACCGCGGTAAATAAAAGTCAAAAGTTACTATTCATCAAAAATTATATTCATCTTATTGAACCACATTTTACTAACTAATAACAACCATGTATGTTGGATTTTCAAAATTAAATTAAATGAAGTGGTAATATTTCATTTAAATGGAAAAATAAGTTTTTTAACAACTACTAAGTGGTTTTAATATTCAACAAAAATTAATTTTTTTTTCAGAAAAATTCCAAAAATTCAGCCTAAGATATATTTGACAATGAAAATTCAAAAATGATGTTTATATTACCAAATTAAACACATATAATTTTTATTAATTGAATTAAAATTAATTCTTGTTGTGAAAACTAATAGAGTGTTTTTATGAAACAATAACTATCAAAAGATTGACACTTGTTTATGTATAATTTCAAAGTGAAATTAATTCAAATGACCAACATTGGATTAAATGGTAAAAATTTAATATAATTATACATACAAACCATTCAAATTTTTAATTGAACACTATAAATAATTTTTATTAAAAAAGATTTTTTCAATTAAAATTTAGTATTTTTCACTATTCACCAAAATATGAAAGTTATCAGAAAAACACCAAAAATTTATTGAGACTAAATTTTTATGTCAAGATTCTAAATAAGAAGTTTATTTTGTCAAATTTAATATATATAAGTGTCAAATATTGTATTTAAAAATTGTTCTCCATTAAAAGGCGATAAAAATTCATTTTTTTGAAAAATACAATCTTTATCTGAAAAATTGAATTTGTTCTTGTAATATGTCTAAGAAACACATAATACATAAAGTTAAATTATTTGGAGTATAAGAAAATTTAAAAATATAGTTAATAATATTCATAACCATTTTTTGAACGGCTAGTTTGGTAAGTCGCCATGCACTCAAACTCGGTGTTGTGTGTGGTTCATGTTATTGAATTACTTTAAATAGATAATGTACTATGAATTCCGGGGGTGTTACATGACCAATAAACTAAAATTGTAATGAATCCATAGATTTTATAATAGAAAAAATATCATGTATAAATATTATAACTAAAATGATGGCAATTCATAATTATCATACATCGTGTCTCTAAAACATGAAATCCTCTACATTTAAGGTCCATAATCTATATAGTATCAAAATATATATAGAAATCTATATAATTATTCCATATTATTTATCACATGGTAACCCACTGATGTATTGAGAGGATATATAAAGTCAAGGCCCCACCCATCATTATATGTCCAAATAATTCCTCATATCAATTAATCGATTTAATTAATAAACATTACATGTTATCAAATATTCTTATTGAATAAAGTGTACTGATTTATCAATATTTCTTCAGATAATCAAATAATCATAAAAGTAAACACCATAAGAAAAAATGGTATACGATTTCGGAAATAAAATTATCTAGCACCCAAAAATATAGATATTTAAGTAAAATTACAATAAAAATGATTTTAATAAAGTGACTGTTTCAAGAGAATGTTAGTAATCACAAAAGAATGTAAGATTTCATTGATAACTTTTACCACTTGGTAATTTTAAAACTAAACCTATTGGCTCATTTTTTCAATGGGAAACATGAAATACTATGAATTATTAGTGAATCGTGATATTAATTGAGAAGGGATAGTATATACACCACACTAATGTGAATTTCATTATAATAACAAATAAGTATCATTGAAATGTAAATTGAGATAAAATCACATACCTTGAATTCCTATTTGCGGGAAATTATTTTAACCTCAAGTTTAATGGTTTTAAGAATGTTATTAAATATTACTATAACCATAATAATTTTCAAAATATAACCTATAATCTTTTTATAATATCATATTATTTTTTTGAAAATTATTTGCCCTATTTTGGGTGTTAACTACATAGTTTTTTAGTATGTTTTCTCTTGTTACCTTTTGTTCTTATTAATTAGGTCATGATTTAATCATCCCAAAAATATAAAACATTATGTAATTATAATATATATTATTTATATAAGTATTTATTAAAATCCATAAAATTTTGAGATAATAAATTAAACGAACCGTTCAAGGAAATGGTAGGTCGTATGTACGCATGAACGATACTTTCATTTGTTTGTCATATCTAAAAGAATGATTATTAAATGATATATATTTATATATATATATTATAATTCAAGTATAATATTTATGTTATATATTTCATAAAATTTTATTAAAACCATCCTTTATAAATTCAATGTATAGTATGAACGAATCACTTTGATTTGAGGTGGCAGCAGTCCATATGTCCAGAAAAGATGTTATCATATCCCCACAAAAAATAATTTATGAAGGTAATATTTATAAAAGAATAAAATAATTATAAGAAATTATAAAATTCATATATAAAATAAAAAAAATATTTACATCATAATTCCCACCACGATAGGTGGTAAAGGAAGAATGAATAATCTTTTTTTGAGAGGTTATAGTCCTCCATTCATGCGAAAAATAGGTTCGTTACCCATTAGATGGGTGTGTGTGTATGTATAGGTTTAACCCTTAGAATAAAAATATCTAAATATATTTAGGATACTGATGTTATTATATATTCATTTAATAAGGATAGTTTAGAGGGTTTACAATGAAATAAAATGAAAGTGATTGTTGTAGAATACTATATCATTTTCGGGTAACTTGTAACGACCAAAAGTTTCATTAATGAAAATACCTCTTGATCCAGTTAAATGTCTCTTTATGAAAAAAAAAATTTATAAGATGTCAACTTCTTTAGTTATACGTTAAGATTTGTGACCGTTACTTTTATAGCCGTTGAACAGTGATCATCTGGGTAGTTTAAATATAAGGCTTTAACGAACCAATTTTCTACTCAGACAAAGGAAGTGATGGCCTCATCCAGTAGAGTTGCCCCTTATGAAGCCCATTTGTCGGATCTCGGAAAAGAGGTGGTGTCTTTGGGATTTTCCATTGACCAAGCCCAATCTGAGATTCATCAAGTCAAGCTCGAACGTGATCGTGTACGGGAAAATGGAGGTTGATTGAAATTACAACTCGAGCGATGTTATCCGAGAAACCCCAAGATTCTATCACCATCTCACACCTTACCCTTAGGTCTTATGCGGCTATTTTAAGGGGTTATGTAACAAATAAGTAGCACCATGTTCATGTACATTATTTTTGTATATAATAATGAATACAATTTCTAGCCATTTTTGATACATTCTAATTAGTTTTTAAAGTTCAAATGGTGTTTTTTGTTATTATTTAATTAAGAATTATATTTTATTAAATTAAAGGAATTTTGAATTAAATAATATTTTAATAAAATATTATTATTAATATTAAATTAATTTTTTATTAAGTATAAATGATATTATAATTTTATGAATGCAATTAAAATTTTTATTTAGGTTTGAAAGCCATTTATGTCAAAACCCGTGAATTTTTTTTATAAATATCGGTTTTTATTTTAAAAGTGAAAATTCACATATTTAGAAAATTATTTAGATAAAATAAATATTATTTTTGGAATCAGGACGTCGAAATTATCCAACGGTGAATTTTTCATAATTTTCTGAGACAGTCAAATTTTTGGGTAAAAATTAAATACCATTTAAATATATAATGTGTTTTATGACATCATAATGACCCAATGGTGATGTAATAAAATACCAAAATCCTTATGTTCGGACAATATGTGTTTTATCATTAAAATAATGAGGTTTTGGGTTTGTTTGACTTAATTTTCAAAGCATTAATGGAGACCTCAAGACTTATTCAACACTTTGCCTATTTAAATTAATTTCCATTGGAGTGTGGCTCACCTCCACATAAGCAACCCTAATTTTTTAATACGTTCTGTCCTTGGACTTGTAAAATATTGTTTTCCTCTTTCCTTTTCTAGAAACCATGGGAAAATACCATGGGATAGTTTGTGTTTTGGATTATTTTAATATAAGGGGTCCCAAACCTAAATAATAAAGAAATCTCTCACCTTTCCTATATAAACCCACCCAAGCTTCGACTTCCTCCTCACTAAAATCCCTTGGAGTTCGTCCAACCTCTGCCCTACTCTCTCTAGAATCCTCCCAAGGTGCCCTGAGCTCCCAAGAAGCCTCTCACAAGCCTCTCTCTAGCCTTTGGAAGCACACTTCTAAGTAAGGGTTTTTTTCTTCCTTTCTCATTTTTGTCAATTTTCTTTAAGTTGTATTGCCCTTTTAATTTCAATTATGAATGTTGGGGTATGGTTTCTCACCTCCCCCATACTTCCCTCTTATTGTTTTAATGATGGGATACCCCTTTCTCTCTCATTAAATGCCTCCCATGTACACCCGTTACTATGCCGAAATTCTGAAAGAAACCTTTTTCTCCTCTTTTATATTCAAGCAATACTTTTGTATCATGAATCTAAATTCCTTTTCAATTGTTGGGACATGTATATATATGACCTCCTTACTGTACATTACATGTAAATATGATAAGGAACCCCTTTCACTCTCATCAACCTTTTTTATGAATTCTTATGTCACACCGTTACGCTGCCGAAATCACACCGATTTTCTAAGCCAATATCATTGTGTAGTGAATACCATACCCATTTATCCATCAAGGGTATTCACCTTTATGCACATTTACTTTTTGATTATAATGTTTCATGTATGAATTCCACATCCCTTTATCGTGGAATAAATGATTATGTTTTACGAATCCATGTTTTATGATCCATGTGGCACACTTATGCATGTAATGAAATGTTTAAGAAGGGTGCGCCCTTTATAGTGCTCCAATGCATTGGGTAAAGTATAGTATCATGATACGTCATGTGCAATGAGTGTTGACTCATTCTAATTCAAGTGCAACGAGGGTTTACTCGTGCTTCAAGTGCAATGAGGGTTTACTCATGCTCCAAGTGCAATGAGCCTTGGCTCATGCTAATTCAATGTTAAGTGTTGTTGCCACATTTCCATGTTATGATTATCATGCTTTATCATTCCTTTATGTTCATGTTTTTCTTATGATCTATTGATATTCCTATTGCATAACATGTATTGTACTCCTCATGTTATTCATTGTGTACTCCCTTACTGGGCTTTATAGCTCACCCATTTCTTATGCATGTCCTCAGGTTACCCCATGCAATGCTAAGTATGAAGGAATGTAGTGGTCATGTAAAGGATGTTTTCTATAAAGATTTGGTATTTCAAGTTTAAAGTCTTTATGTAATGATCCTAAGCCCCAAAGACACTAAACCTCTCGATCCTTTTGTTGTATCAAGTGAAGTTTTATGTTTTAAAGCATGTTTAAGTTGTAATAAAAAGCAGGGTTGTCATAGTTGGTATCAGAGGATAGGTTTAGTTATTTTTGGGATTCGGAAACCCAAGTAAAGCCTTAGATACAAGACTAAGCATAATAAAAACATCCCTAAGTTTTGGAAAATACTATGTAAGTGGTTTATCAAACAAATACATCCCTGTCTGGATACGAGCAGGTAGAGGCGGCTCTGGCACAGATGTATCCTAGGGGTAAAACCCGAAAACACCGCTTTGAGCTAGACTCGAATGGTAACTGATGCACGACAACGTGCCTTGCTGCACTCTTGGTTACGACACTCCCGGGGGATATGTTTTGATAAATTCACAATCTTAGTATGAACCCTTATTAAGGGAAAAATGCCCCTAAGAATATATGTTAGAAGGAAGATCATGAAAATCCTGGATTGAATCCTATAGACTCATGAGTTAAAGAGATTAACGTTTATTTATAAGTCATCAACTTTTGTCTTTGGATTACCCTTTATGTGTTACCCCTAACTTTCTTTTATTCCAGCCAATGGCCAGTAATAGGAGAACTCGGGCTAACAACCGTTGTGAAGATCAGTGTGATGATTGTACTTATGAGATGCCCAATCCAATGGGAGCGGGAATCTCGAACATTGTCACGCTTCTCTCTCAGCTAACTCATGTTTTGAATAGAAACACTGGTCAAGAGGAACGTTTAACCCCCCCTAAAAAAGAAAAAGTCGATATTGAAAGCATAACGAGACAAAGGCCTCCTACTTTTAGTGGATCATCTGATCCCACGATCGCCGAACAATGGATCAACTCCATTGAAAAGATATTCTCCATCCTCCAATGCTCTGAAAAAGAGAAGGTTCTCTTGGCGGCTTATCGTATGGAGGGTGAAGCTGATCAGTGGTGGACGTTGATCAAAAATACGAAGCCTGAGGAGGATATCGAGGCTTTGGAATGGAAGGAATTCTGGAAGATGTTTTTCGATAAATATTTTCCGCACACCCTCCGTCTTAAGATGGAAAGGGACTTCCTTTCCCTCAAGTATAAAGATGAAGAATCTGTGGGAGCGTATGAGGCAAACTTCACAAGGCTTGCATGATACGCTTTCGGCTTTGTCGTTACCCCCGAATGCAAGGTTGACCGCTTCTTTGGTGGGCTGAAGCCTAGCTTGCGGAATGCATCAGCGATCCATGACTTCGACAGCTATGCGGAAATTGTCCGATGTGCCCTCAAGGTTGAAATGGAGATCGGAGAATCACAGGGGTATCATGGGGACAAGAAGCGTAAGGTGGAATTCAATGCTGGTGGTCCGATGGATAAATCCAACGGCGCTAAGAAATTCCAGCACCCCACTTGCCAAAAGTGTGGAAAAAAGCACCCTGGAAATTGCCTTAGGGGGACAAGAAAATGCTTTAAGTGTGGAAGAGAAGGGCACCTAGATGTTAACTATCAGAAAAAAGGACCCGCGGCTGTGACAGAGGGGAGGAACGCTCCGTTCGAACCTCAACGCGTTGTTCAGTGCTAAAAATGCAAAGAACCGGGTCATTTTGCAAATCAGTGCCCTAATCCAAGGGTTATCGGAGGCAACCAGCAACCTCCAAGACAGCAAGGAAGAACCTTTTCCATCACTTCTGCCGAAGTGAACCCCGACGACGAAGTGGTGACAGGTACGCTAGTTATTCATTCAAGAATAGCGAACGTACATTTTGATTCAGGTTCTACGCATCCTTTTATATCTCAAAAGTTTAGTAGAACAATCCCTGCACCACCAAAAATCATGGACGTGAATATGTCGATGAGTACGGCAAATGGGGCAATCATTGCATCCCATGAGTATAAGTCATCCCCTGTTATAATCTGTGGATTGAATTTCCCGGAGAACCTCGTCATACTCCCTTTGGTGGAATTTGATGCAATTCCTGGGATGGATTGGCTTTCCTTATATAGAGCCAACATAAATTGTCGAGAGAGGGAAATCACACTCCATATGGAGAATCGACCCCCGATTCTTTTCAAGTGTCAGGAGGAAGATGAATCTCCTTTAGCTCCATCATCCCAAGCATGGATATTCCTGCCTTATGAGCATGCATATATGGCTCAGATGTTTGAGTCGAAGGAAGAAACCACCCTTGAAGAAATGCCTATTGTGAGGGACTTCTCTGAAGTATTTCCCGAGGAACTTCCTAGTCTTCCTCCAAGAAGAGATGTTGAGTTCTCAATTGAACTTATACCTGGGGCACTACCAATATCCCAGACTCTATATTGAATGGCTGTTGTTGAGCTTGAAGAGCTGAAGAAACAACTACAGGAGAATCTGGATAAAGGGTTTATACACCCAAGTGCATCACCATGGGGTGCAGCAGTCATCTTCGTCAAGAAGAAGGATGGGTCAATGAGGCTTTGCATCGATTATCGTGAACTTAAAAAAATCACAAAAAAGAACAAGTATCCTCTACCAAGAATCGATGACTTGTTTGATCAGATGCGTGGAGCACAATACTTCTCCAAGTTGGACTTGCGGTCGGGATATTATCAAGTAAGGGTGAAGAAGGAAGATATCCCTAAGACTGCTTTTCATACAAGGTACAGGCACTATGAATTCATAGTAATTCCTTTCGGACTCACCAATGCTCCAGAAATATTCATGGACTTGATGAATAAAGTCTTTAGAGATTACCTAGACAAATTTGTGGTAGTCTTTATAGATGATATTCTAATATACTCCAAAACCAAGGAGGACCATGATGAGCATTTAAGAACTGTACTGGAGACTTTATGCAAGGAGAAGCTCTATTCCAAGTACAGCAAGTGTGAGTTATGGTTGAAGGAGGTCTCATTCTTGGGCCATATCATCACAAGCAATGGGATATCTGTGGACCCCTCCAAAACAGATGCAATTGAGGGGTGGCCGAGGCCAACATCGGTAACTGATATCCGTAGCTTATTGGGGTTAGCTAGATATTATCGACGATTTGTGAGAAATTTCTCACAATTGTCCAACCCTCTTACTAAGCTAACTTGAAAGGGAGTAAAGTTATCTTGGAGTGATGAATGCGGAGAAAGCTTCAAGGAGTTGAAAAGGAGGCTTATCACTCCACCCGTACTCACTTTACCCACAAGTGGGGAACTTTTTGTGGTATTCAGTGATGCCTCAAAGAAGGGATTAGGATGTGTGCTAATGCAGAATGATAAAGTGATATCCTATGCCTCAAGGTAGTTGAAAATCCATGAGCGAAACTATCCAACGCATGATCTGGAGTTGGCGGCGGTGATCTTTGCCTTGAAAATCTGGCGGCATTATCTCTATGGAGAGAAATGTGAGATATATACTGACCACAAGAGTCTTAAATATATATTCAGATAGAAAGAGCTTAATATGCGCCAGAGAAGATGGATAGAGCTCATCAAGGATTATGACTGTTCAATACATTACCACCCTGGAAAAGCAAACAAGGTGGCGGATGCCCTAAGTAGAAAGGATCCAGCTATTCTATCAATGATGAGAATTGAAAAGGATACAATCTTCTTAGACTTAATGAAGATGGATGTGGGAATCATAAAGAAGGGAACATCATCAATCCTTTCACAAATTATTTCTCAACCATCTCTTTTGGAAAGGTTAAAGGATGCTCAAACGGATAATGCGGGAATCCAAGAAAAAGTGGAAGCTATCAAAAAGGGAAAATCCTCAATGTTTAATGTTAATGAAGAAGGAATTGTGCGGTTTGGGAAAAGACTATGTGTCCCATCAAGTTCGGAGCTGAAGAAGGAACTTTTGGATGATGCACATAGTTCAAATTTCTCCATTCACCCAGGGAGCACAAAGATGTATCGAGATCTCTGAGAAAACTTCTGGTGGGATAATATGATGAAGGAGATCGCTGAATATACATCAAAGTGCCTGGTGTGACCGCAAGTGATGGCAGAGAGGCAGAAGTATAAGGGGATGATGCAACCATTGCCCATACCAGAATGGAAATGGGAGAACATCACCATGTACTTTGTCACTGGACTTCCAAGGACATCCAAAGGCAACAATGCAATCTGGGTTGTTGTGGATCGTCTTACAAAGACTGCACACTTCATTGCTATTCAAGAGGATTTCTCTTTGGATCAACTGGCAGAGATATATATCAGGGAAGTGGTATGGTTGCATGGAGTACCACTATCTATTGTGTCTGACCGAGATCAAAGATTTACCTCTATGTTTTGGAAGAGTCTTCAACATGCTCTGTATACTGAACTGAACTTCAGTATGGCCTATCATCCTCAAACTGATGGCCAATCCGAGCGGACTATCCAAACACTTGAGGATATGTTGAGAGCGTGCTCAATGGACTTTAAAGGAGAATGGGATCAACATCTTCCTCTGGTTGAGTTCTCTTATAATAACAGTATCCACTCGAGCATCCAAATCGCACCATATGAAGCCCTGTATGGGAAAAGGTGCAGAACACCGGCATGTTGGGATGAGGTCGGTGAACGTAAGCTTCTTGGACCAGAAATGGTCGAAGAAATGGTGGAGAAGGTGAAAACCCTTCAGCAGCATATCAAGGCAGCCCAAAGTAGACAGAAGAGTTATGCAGAGAATCGTCGACGAGACCTTGAGTTTAAAGTCGGAGACATGGTGTTTTTACGCATATCTTCGTGGAAGAAGGTCATGAGGTTTGGAAAGAAAGGGAAGTTAAGTCCAAGGTACATCGGCCCCTTCGAGATTCTTGATCGTGTTGGGGCTGTGGCCTATAGACTAGCACTTCCACCTACTATGGCCAAGGTGCATGATGTCTTCCATGTATCCCTCATAAGGAAGTACATAACAGACCCTTCACATGTACTCTCTTCCGAGGTGGTACAATTAGAAGACGATCTTTCTTATGAGGAGAAACCAGTGATGATCTTAGATCGTAGAGAAAAAGTTCTACGAAATAAGACAATGCCCCTCATCAAGGTGTTGTTGAGAAACCACAAGTTTGAAGAAGCAACTTGGGAGTCAGAAAATATGATGAAGCTAAGTTACCCACATTTGTTTTAGTGTGTGAAAAGGAAAATTTCGAGGGTGAAATTTCTTAAGGGGGGAATGTTGTAATGAACCAAAGTTTCATTAATGAAAATCCCTCTTGATCTAGTTAAATGTCTCTTTATGAAAAATGTTTTTATAAGATGTCAACTTCTTTAGTTTTACATTAAGATTTGTGATCGTTACTTTTATATCCATTGAACAGTGATCATCTGGGTAGTTTAAATATATGGCTTTAACGAACCAATTTTCTACTCAGACAAAGGAAGCGATGGCCTCATCCAGTAGAGTTGACCCTTATGAAGCCCATTTGTCGGAGCTCGGAAAAGAGGTGGCGCCTTTGGGCTTTGCCCTTGACGAAGCCCAAGCTGAGCTTCATCAATTCAAGCTCGAACGCGATCGTCTATGGTAAAAATGGAGGATGATTGAAATTACAACTCGAGCGATGTTATCCGAGCAACCCCAAGATTTTGTCACCATCGCACACCTTACCCTTAGTTCTTATGCGGCTATTTTAAGGGGTTATGTAAAAAATAAGTAGCACCATGTTCATGTACATTATTTTTGTATATAATAATGAATATAATTTCTAGCCATTTTTGATATATTGTAATTAGTTTTTAAAGTACAAATGGTGTTTTTATTTATTATTTAATTAAGAATTATATTTTATTAAATTAAAGGAATTTTGAAATAAATAATATTTTAATAAAATATTATTATTAATATTAAATTAATTTTTTATTAAGTATAAATGATCTTATAATTTTATGAATGCAATTAAAATTTTTATTTAGGTTTGAAAGCCATTTCTGTCAAAACTCGTGAATTTTTTTATAAATTTGAGTTTTTATTTTAAAAGTGGAAATTCATATATTTAGAAAATTATTTAGATAAAATAAATATTATTTTTGGAATCAGGACGTCGAAATTATCCAACGGCGAATTTTTCATAATTTTCTGAGACAGTCAAATTTTTGGGTAAAAATTAAATACCATTTAAATATATAATGTGTTTTATGACGTCATAATGACCCAATGGTGATGTAATAAAATACCATAATCCTTATGTTCGGCCAATATGTGGTTTATCATTAAAATAATGAGGTTTTGGGTTTTTTTGACTTACTTTTCAAAGCATTAATGGAGCCCTCAAGACTTATTCAACACTTTGCCTTTTTAAATTAATTTCCATGGGAGTGTGACTCACCTCCACATAAGCAACCATACTTTTTTAATAAGTTCGGACCTTGGCCATGTAAAATATTGTTTTCCTCTTTCCTTTTCCAGAAACCATGGGCAAATACCATGGGATAGTTTGTGGTTTGGATTATTTTAATATAAGGGGTCCCAAACCTAAATAATAAAGAATTCTCTCACCTTTCCTATATAAACCCACCCAAGCTCCCACTTCCTCCTCACTAAAATCCTTTTGAGTTCGTCCAACCTCTTCCCTACTCTCTCTAGAATCCTCCCAAGGTGCCCCGAGCTCCCAAGAAGCCTCTCACAAGCCACTCTCTAGCCTTTGGAACCACACTTCCAAGTAAGGGT
This sequence comes from Viscum album, assembly GCA_963277665.1. Taxonomy (NCBI): domain Eukaryota; kingdom Viridiplantae; phylum Streptophyta; class Magnoliopsida; order Santalales; family Viscaceae; genus Viscum; species Viscum album. The sequence continues at coordinate 195,399 of CAUJRU010000715.1, read as the reverse complement.
TTTTTTCTTCCTTTCTCATTTTTGTCAATTTTCTTTAAGTTGTATTTCCCTTTTAATTTCAATTATGAATGTTGGGGTATGGTTTCTCACCTCCCTCATACTTCCCTCTTATTGTCTGAATGATGGGAGACCCCTTTCTCTCTCATTAAATTCCTCCCATGTACACCCGTTACTATGCAGAAATTCTGAAAGAAACCTGTTTCTCCTCTTTTATATTCAAGCAATACTTTTGTATCATGAATCTAAATTCCTTTTCAATTGTTGGGACATGTATCTATATGACCTCCTTACTGTCCATTACATGTAAATATGATGAGGAACCCCTTCTTCTCTCATCAACCTTATTAATGAATTCTTATGTCACGCCGTTACGCTGCCAAAATCACACCGATTTTCTAAGCCAATATCATTGTGTAGTGAATACCATGCCCATTTCTCCATCAAGGGTATTCACCTTTATGCACATTTACTTTTTGATTATATAGTTTCATTTATGAATTCCACATCCCTTTATCATGGAATAAATGATTATGTTTTATGAATCCATGTTTTATGATCCATTTGGCACACTTATACATGAAATGAAATGTTTAAGAAGGGTGCACCCTTTATAGTGCTCCAATGAATTGGGTAAAGTATAGTATCATGATACGCCATGTGCAATGAGTGTTGACTCATGCTAATTCATGTGCAATGAGGGTTTACTCATGCTTCAAGTGCAATGAGGGTTTACTCATGCTCCATGTGCAATGAGCCTTGACTCATGCTAATTCAATGTTAAGTGTTGTTGCCACATTTCCATGTTATGATTATCATGCTTTATCATGCCTTAATGTTCATGTTTTTATTATGATCTATTGATATGCCTTTTTCCTATCATTTATTGTACTCCTCATGTTATTTATTGTGTACTCCCTTACTGGGATTTATAGCTCACCCTTTTCTTATGCATGTCCTCAGGTTACCCCATGCAATGCTAAGTACGAAGGAATGTAGTGGTCATGTAAATGAAGTTTTCAATAAAGATGTTGTATTTCAAGTTTAACGTCTTTATGTATTTATCCTAAGCCCCAAATACACTAAACCTCTCGATCCTTTTGTTGTATCAAGTAAAGTTTTATGTAATAAAGCATGTTTAAGTTGTAATAAAAAGCAGGGTTATCATATAACTCCTTTTGGGTTATACAGAAAGACTTACTTGTTTGGATTTATTGTAACGCCCCGACCCTATTTACCCAGAGTCGGTGCATTATTACATAACATTGGCATGATCACAAGAAAGATCAAATCTCGAAAGACCGATTGGTTTAATAGCCTTGGAAACACTAGATATATTCATAAGTTTTACATTACATCATAAAATTAAAAACTACTACAACAACATAATGTCTCCATAATCCACACTCATATCCTCACATAATATCCCTGCAGGTCATTCATAATTTACTTCTTCACTTCCTAGGAAAAATAAAACATATAAAAGGGGTGAGCTCAAATGCCTAGTAAGGATAACAATATAGCGGAAACTTTCATAAATAAGAATAAACATTTAAGGCAATGTATAACTAAAACAATAGTCTTTCAAACTTGAACTTTCAACTTGGTATGGAATAAATAAAATGAAATAATGCCATTTACTCATTCACAATGATATTCTACTAATCGAATAATCACATGCAAAATCAATAACTACTTTCATAATGTTGGAATGCATAATGCCAGACTATCATAACCACATAGCCAAGGCCTCGTGCCAAGACTACAAATAAGATTTTGTCAAGGCCTTGTGCCAAGACACTAGTTTGCCTCATGAGACCTACCGATTCATCGAGGAGCTATAGCGGGCTCCACCCGTCACATATAAAGTCCAATGCATTCCCATATGAAAAGGTTTAAACATAACATAAACATTTGTATTAAAACTAGCATACGAAATGTCAATACTTTCACCATAAACTATGAATTGTATAAAAATAGCACATTACAGTCAAACATATCACAAAACCTTCAATACAATATAGAAGTTTTGTATCATAATAAATCAACTTCAAATAAGCTTAAAATCCATCAAAGGATGTTGACATAGATGAAATCAAAACTATTTGAGAGAAATATCTCCTTTTTTGAAATCATTTAAAAGTCACACATTTATAAAGGAAGTAATTAAAAAGATATTTTTGAATCAAAGTGTCCCATACCACTTTGAATCTTTTGAAAGGAATTAACATTTTTAAAAACATTAATGTCCATATAAATAAATCTTTAAAAACCATTTTGAAGACATTAATTAAAATGATTTATAAAGATAAATCTTTAAAACATTTAAAATTCTGATTTTGATAAAGAGTACCTTTCTGAAATTCTGAAATTATTCATTTTAAAATCATTTAAAAGTCACATAATTATAAAATAAAACATTTAATTTGAAAATATCCTTGTAATCTTGTAAGGGAAGCTTTGACAATTTTATAACGGCGGTAAATAGCTGCACCTGCCGTATAAGTTTAAAAAAAACATTCTTACCGTAAAATTTGTCAAAAGGCAAAAAGTGGCTTGTTTGGAAAACGATGGAAATATTCCTTTAAAAACACATAAGGGTATAAATGAATTTAACCCATATTCTTTTTAAATAGTAAAAATGTTTTGAAATACATTTCGAAGTAACATGGATGTGGATGATAAAGAAATCCCAGTAGATTATTACGTATAAACAACCTCGAATAATGAAGAGATTGCGAAATATACCCTTACCTTGTACTTTTCCTTGGTTGGGGTAGGTTAACCTCCTGTATAATGGTGAAATAATTGTTATTAAATTATACAAGAATCATATACATTAATATGATATCATATATGATCTTTTAATATTGATTTGATAATAATATCTTAGTATTATCGTTGTTTCGGGTGTTAACATACTTGTTTTCTTTCATCTGTTTTGTTACGTAACACATGTTTGTAAAGGATAGGTTGTATATTATTCATATCCAGAATGATATCAAGTCATTAAAAATCATTTTTAAATCATCAAATGATAATTATACTTTAATGGTTACGATGGAGAATGAATCTCATCGCGTTCGTGGAGACGGTAGTCCGTACGTACGCACGAGCGACAATATCATTCTTTTGATATTAAAATAATATATAAATGGATGGTATATAATATATACAGAATCATTAACATGTTATATTTATTATTTACAGGAGTTACACATCATTATTATACCCATCCAAATAATATTAAATTGAATAACAATTACACCATGACGTGGAGACAGTAAGCCATACATACACACATATGGTGACATGTTATTCAAAGGGTGGATAGAATACTGAATATGGTTGTACCATATTTATAATAACATCACAGTATATATATATGATACTGGAGTTATTATTTTACAATGGTAACAACAAATGAAGAAGATGTGGAAGAAGAAATGAACTTGAAAAGGGGAGGTGAAAACATTACCTCTTCTTCGGGTTCTTCCTTTTGATGTGATCAAAAGGGCTCCTTAGGTTGGCTTCCTGATCAAACTAAGGCCTCTAGGTTGTAGTTAGGGAAGTTGGGAGAGTATTTGGGCAGAGTTTGGCCGAACCAAAAGGCTTTGAAGGTCTGAAGAAATGAGAAGGAGGAGTGCCCTTTTATAAGAGGGGTGAGGGGCACCTTTGGAAAAGATAGAAATATTAATATATAGTAAATTCATATTCGGTTTCTAATGGCTCCAAAGTTGACTATTCAAAGGTTAAGGTGGGTATGGGTCGAAAACAACTCAACCAATAGAATTTAGACAGGTTTGGGTACTTATATTAACCTTATCATTAAGTATTAACTCTAAGTTAATTAGTTTCACTTTTACAATGTCTCTTTGTATTTTTATATAATATGGTTAATAAACATACTATATACATTCCAGAGACCCCCAAGTGGTCCCTTAATGATGAAACTATCATGATATAAGTCTCTTGGCCGAACCTTAGATTTTTATTAATTAAATATCAATTAATAATATAATATTTGTTTTAAGATCTCTTTTATGTCAATTTTGACACTATTCAATAGTTGATTTTTTTGAAACTCATAACAGATTGATTACTTCAAAAAAAGTCAATTAAATAAATCCTAATATATCATATTATCCTTGAAAATTAGTTTAATTCATTAAAAGTTTCATATTATATTTATTTGGGTATTTATAATATCAATTATTTTAATTTTTCACTATTATAGTAATTATTGCATCATCATTGTGTCATAAATAAAATAAATTATATAATGTCTAAAAATTATAAATAAAAATTGATTATTTAGTAAATCTTTTTATATTTCTAATGAATATTTATAATCTAAAATCCAACATATATAACCCTATGTAACAATTGTTTTGCAAAAAGATATATGCTTGTGTCATTTTTGTATTCATTTTAACTTAATTAAAATAAAGTGTCATTATCACTTACAAGTGGATCCATGGGGTCCCCAAATCGACCGAAAGATGCCCATGGTCGACCATGTATCAACCAATAGGGTTAAGACACGTTTTAGGGTAATTTAGTATTATTATAATATTATTTTTTAACCCTTATTTACCGGATTTACCCTTAACCATGGTAAATAAAATATTTACCGCAGTAATTATTCAAAATGTCTAAAAATAAAAGTTACCTATTTACACAATTTTAACATCCTGATTCCAAATATGGAATCCATTTTTCTAAATTTAAAACACATAAGTGGAAGAAATTAATTTAAAATTAATTCCCGTTGTCAAAACAAAAAGCGTGTTTTTAAGAGATAATAACTATCACAAGATTGACACTTGTTTATGTTCGGTTTAATTGTAAAATTATGTCCAATGACCAACATTATATTAAATGGTAAAAATATATTATAAATATACTTTAAAACCACTCAAATTCACAATTTATCACTATTAATTATTTTTATTAAAAAAGTTGTTTTTAATTAAAATTTAGTAATTTTCACTTTTCATCAAAATATGAAAGTTATCCGAAAAGTACCAAAATTTCACCTTAGGCTAAATTCGATATTCCGAATCCAAAAATGAAGTCCATTTTAAAATATAAAATATATATAATTTCAAAATTTAGGTATTACTGTTCATAACGGCTAGTTTGATTGGTTACGTTGTGTTAGAACTCGGTGTTGCGTACAACACACGCTAGCGTACCGTGGAAGCTTGGGATGTTTCATTTTAAATTTTTGATGTCCCCATTTAGTCAAAAAGTTTAAAATATAGTATCTAAAAAGGGTTCACTATTAAAATTTGGTAAAAATGCAATACTGAAAATCAATTTGTTCTTACATTATGTCTAAGAAACTCATAATATTGATTCTAAAATTATAAGGATTATATAAAGTTTAAAATTTAGTTAACACTATTCATAACCTCTTTTGAACAGCTTGTTTGGTAAGTCATGGTGCGATTGAACTTGGTGTTGCGTGTAGTGAATGTTATTGAATTATTTTGAAGAAATAACACACTATGAAATCTTGGGGTGTTACATTCTCCCCTCCTTCAATAAATTGTGTCCTCGCAATTTGAAATTGTTCTTCGAAAATAAAAGGTTGAAAATAGAAAATATATTTGTGGGAATACCCACATCGGAAATTGGGTTACTAAAATTTAGTATTAATATGAGGAAAAGAGAAATGAAAGGGTCACCACCAAATTATGATCTCGATTAGGAGAACATTGGTGGCAATTAGAGACATATAATTGGAGGAAAAACGTAAATATTTATAGGTAGTGATTGAGGTCATCAATCACAAACAAGTATAAAATTGAGGTCTTTAAACTCATCAATCTATGATGATTTGAAGTACCATCGGTTCAACAAAATATAGGGTATTGGGATAACACATTTTTGACGTTTCAAAATATCTTAGTTGAAATCCCACATCGAAAAATGAATTAATGAGGTCTCTATTTAAAATAAAGAGTGGAAAGTATGAAGATTACCAAAAATAACACATACTAGGGTTCCATGTAGGAAAAGATGGATATGGAAGAGAAATTTAACCATCAATTATCTGATGGAGAGTGGTAGAGAACATGGCTATGAAAAGGCCAACAATCCCAAAGCCATAAATTAGTGATGATTTAAGGTACCATCTAGGACATCTTTTTTGTTCTAAGTTTATTTTATTAATGTTGAGGAATTTATTTATGAGATTGGCTAAGATAATAAGGAGATATACTTACTTTATAATTAGTGTTTTATCCATTAATAAATTTCTACCTCAAACTCATCTTTCACTCTAAAAGATAATAGAACGTAAATATTTTTTTTCTATTTATACTATTCGTACAGGGTTCCAAAATAAATGAATTTATAATTCATCTACCAGATCTTTTTTAAAAAAACTAAATTATTTAATCCAGGACATCTCGTGGGCCAGTGGAAGGTGATACACCCTTGTCGCCCTTCGGTTGCGGGTTCATGTCTCGCAGCTTTGCCGGACGCGACGGGTTGCCGCCCGACCTCCGGGTTGTCCTTTTACGGAAATCCAAAATAATACAAACTAGAACTATCCAAAATACTTCTTTCCAAACTCACAGTCCAACATTTATAAGGAAGGTAATCATAATATAGATCCTTTTTACCCCGTAATAGCATATGAATACCTTCATCTTGTATTCTTTTAATACACTGAAACATCCTGAATTACCATATTCCTTATTGATTACATTCATGCTCCCTTATTCCATATAGAATGCTGGATATACATCATCAATCCAAAAATGTTTTAAACCCCAAAAATGATGGAATATACAAATCATTAATCAGTTTTAAGGAAGTCATGAATATCCAATATAATTTATCCAAATCAATCATGTATTATTCTAAAATCACTAACTTGGTATCAGAACCATATTATGGTTTATCTTTCACTCAACCATATATTTTCCAAAAATTTATCCTGCTATTGAGTCACTTTTCTTTGTTCCACACAATCTCAAGTCCTTAATGAAATAGTACTGCAGTACAATCCTTATATACTCCATAATTATTATAACAAGTTCATTGTTGATACAACACTCAATTGACATAATCAACATAAGAACTCTAATAATTCCTCTTTATCCGTGGTAGTATCATAACTTGGTTATTATCCAATAGCATCATTTGCGGCATAGTCTGATGACTGGGACATAGGTTCGCGTAGTGTCCAAACTCCTTGCAAATGAAGCATTGTATATTTGAAACCATTTTCTTACCCTTGCAGTCACGTACTTTTGCCCTTTTCCTCCACACTTATAACAAACTCCCATTCCATTCAGGCAAGTTCCAGGGTGTTTCTTTCCACAGTTACCACATATGAGAAAATTCTTCTTTTCCCTCTTCCCTTTATTCATCTTTCTCTCTTCTATCCTTTTCTTCTCTTACTTCCCTTCAAAGCCATAGGACTCAGTAAACTCTTTACTTATCTTATCAACACATGATATTATTTCTTCATTTGATGATAATACATGGGAGACTATTTCTCTTATAAATTCTAGCTTAAGACCATGAAAGATATGATCCTTCCTTCTCTTTGGATCATGTGCATTTCTGGAGTTCTCATTCCTTCTACTGGGCGCCATTTCTAAACAATGGAATACACTAGATCAGTTTATGAATCAAAATACATAATCCCATAATTATAAAACACTTAACATAAATTTAACTATTTATGGATATAATCCATAATCATAAAAATGTCTCATTTGAGGATGTATATACTCATAAACCCTTCATAATGGTATGTAATGAAAATGAGAATTATCCTAAGAATATCCCCCGGGAGTGTCGTAACCAAGAGTGCAACAAGGCCCGTTGTCGTGCACCAGTTCCCGTTCGAGTCTAGCTCAAAGCGGTGTTTTCGGGTTTCACCCCTAGGTACATCTGTGCCAGAGCCACCTCTACCTGCTCGTATCCAGATAGGGACGTATTGCTCGGAAAACACACAAAATCTCTACAATACCAAAATTCTAGGAAGTTCTTTTATACTAATCCTCAAATTTCATCTTAGGTCTACGTGCTCTAATCAGAGTTTATCTAAATCTAGCTACCAATGTTTTTACTAAACTTCCTCTGATACCAACTGTAACGCCCTGACCCTAGTTACCCAGAGTCGGTGCATTATTACATAACATTGGCATGATCACAAGAAAGATCAAATCTCGAAAGACCGATTGGTTTAGTAGCCTTGGAAACACTACATATATTCATATGTTTTACATTACATCATAAAATGAAAAACTACTACAACAACATAATGTCTCCATAATCCACACTAATATCCTCACATAATATCCTTGCAGGTCATTCATAATTTACTTCTTCACTTCCTGGGAAAAATAAATCATAGAAAAGGGGTGAGCTCAAATGCCCAATAAGGATAAAAATATTGGGGAAACTTTCATAAATAATAATAAACATTTAAGTCAATGTATAACTAAAACAACAGCTTTTCAAACTTGAACTTTCAACTTGGTATGGCATAAATAAAATGAAATAATTCCATTTACTCATTCACATTGATATTCTTCTAATCGAATAATCACTTGCAAAATCAATAACTACTTTCATAATGTTGTAATGCATAATGCCAGACTATCATAACCACATAGCCAAGGCCTCATGCCAAGACTACAAATAATATTTTGTCAAGGCCTTGTGCCAAGACACTAGTTTGCCTCATGAGACCTACCGATGCATCGAGGAGCTATAGCGGGCTCCACCCGTCACATATAAAGTCCAATGCATTCCCATATGAAAAGGTTTAAACATAACATAAACATTCGTATTAAAACTAGCATACAAAATGTCAATACTTTCACCATAAACTATGAATGGTATAAAAATAGCACATCCACAGTCAAACATATCACAAAACCTTCAATACAATATAGAAGTTATGTATCATAATAAATCAACTTCAAATAAGCTTAAAATCCATCAAAGGATGTTGACATAGATGAAATCAAAACTATTTGAGAGAAATATCTCCTTTTTTGAAATCATTTAAAAGTCACAAATTTATAAAGGAAGAAATTAAAAAGATATTTTTGAATCAAAGTGTCCCATACCACTTTGAAACTTTTGAAAGGAATTAACATTTTTAAAAACATTAATGTCCATATAAATAAATCCATAAAAACCATTTTGACGACATTAATTAAAAATATTTATAAAGATAAATCTTTAAAACATTTAAAATTCTGATTTTGATAAAGAGTACCTTTCTGAAATTCATAAATTATTCATTTTGAAATCATTTAAAAGTCACATAATTATAAAATAAAACATTTACTTTGAAAATATCCTTGTAAGCTTGTATGGGAGGCTTTGACGATTTTATAACGGCGGTAAATAGCTGCACCTGTCGTATATGTTTAAAAAAACATTCTTACCGTAAAATTTGTCAAAAGGTAAAAAGTGCCTTGTTTGGAAAACGATGGAAATATTCCTTTAAAAACACATAAGGGTATAAATGACTTTAACCCATATTCTTTTTAAATAGTAAAAATGTTTTGAAATACATTTCGAAGTAACATGGATGTGGATGGTAAAGAAATCCCAGTAGATTATTACGTATAAACAACCTCGAATAATGAAGAGATTGCGAAATAAACCCTTACCTTGTACTTTTCCTTGGTTGGGGTAGGTTAACCTCCTGTATAATGTTGAAATAATTGTTATTAAATTATACAAGAATCATATACATTAATATGATATCATATATGATCTTTTAATATTGATTTGATAATAATATCTTAGTATTATCGTTGTTTCGGGTGTTAACTTACTTGTTTTCTTTCATCTGTTTTGTTACGTAAGACATGTTTGTAAAGGATAGGTTGTATATTATTCATATCCATAATTATATAAATTCCTTAAACATCATTTTTAAATCATCAAATGATAATTATACTTTAATGGCTACGATGGAGAATGAATCTCATCGCGTTCGTGGAGACGGTAGTCCGTACGTACGCACGAGCGACAATATCATTATTTTGATATTAAAATAATATGTAAATGGATGGTATATAATATATACAGAATAATTAACATGTTATATTTATTATTTACATGAGTTACACATCATTATTATACCCATCCAAATAATATTAAATTGAATAACAATTACACCATGACGTGGAGACGGTAAGCCGTACGTATGCACATATGGTGACATGTTATTCAAAGGGTGGATAGAATACTGAATATGGTTGTACCATATTTATAATAACATCACAGTATATATATGATACTGGAGTTATTATTTTACAATCGTAACAACAAAGGAAGAAGAAGTGGAAGAAGAAATGAACTTGAAAAGGGGTGGTGAAAACATTACCTCTTCTTCGGGTTCTTCCTTTTGATGTGATCAAAAGGGCTCAATAGGATGGCTTCCTGATCAAACTAAGGCCTCTAGGTTGTAGTTAGGGAAGTTGGGAGAGTATTTGGGAAGATTTTGGCCGAACCAAAAGGCTTTGAAGGTCTGAAGAAATGATATGGAGGAGTTCCCTTTTATAAGAGGGGTGAGGGGCACCTTTGGAAAAGCTAGAAATATTAATTTATAATAAATTCATATTCGGTTTCTAATGGCTCCAAAGTTGACTATTAAAAGGTTAAGGTGGGTATGGGTCGAAAACAACTCAACCAATAGAATTTAGACAGGTTTGGGTACTTATATTAACCTTATCTTTAAGTATTAACTCTAAGTTAATTAGTTTCACTTTTACAATGTCTCTTTGTATTTTTATATAATATGGTTAATAAACATACAATATACATACAAGAGACCCCCAAGTGGTCCATTAATCATGCACCTATCATGATATAAGTCTCTTGGCCGAACCTTAGATTTTTAGGAATTTAATATCAATTAATAATATAATATTTGTTTTAAGAACTCTTTTATGTCAATTTTGACACTATTCAATAGTTGATTTTTGTGAAACTCATAACAGATTGATTACTTCGAAAAAAGTCAATTAAATCAATCCTAATATATCATGTTATCCTTGAAAATTAGTTTAATTCATTAAAAGTTTCATATTATATTTATTTGGGTATTTATAATATCAATTATTTTAATTTTTCACTATTATAGTAATTATTGCATCATCATTGTGTCATAAATAAAATAAATTATTTAATGTATAAAAATTATGAATAAAAAATAATTATGTAGGAAATCTTTTTGTCTTTCTAATGAATATTTATAATCTAAAATCCAACATATATAACCCAATCTAACAATTGTTTTTCTAAAAGATATATGCTTGTGTCATTTTTGTATTCATTTTAACTTAATTAAAATAAAGTGTCATTATCACTTACAAGTGGATCCATGGGGTCCCAAAATCGACCCAAAGATGCCCATGGTCGACCATGTATCATCCTATAGGGTTAAGACACCTTTTAGGGTAATTTATTATTATTATAATATTATTTTTTAACCTTTATTTACCGGATTTACCCTTAACCATGGTAAATAAAATATTTACCGCAGTAATTATTCAAAATGTTTAAAAATAAAAGTTACCTATTTACACAATTTTAACATCCTGATTCGAAATATGGAATCCATTTTTCTAAATTTAAAACACAGAAGTGGCAGAAATTAATTTAAAATTAATTCCCGCTGTCAAAACAAAAATCGTGTTTTTATGAGATAATAACTATCAAAAGATTGACACTTGTTTATGTTTGGTTTAATTGTAAAATTATGTCCAATGACCAACATTATATTAAATGGTAAAAATATATTCTAAATATACTTTAAAACCACTCAAATTCACAATTTATCACTATAAATTATTTTGATTAAAAAAGTTGTTTTTAATTAAAATTTAGTAATTTTCACTTTTCATCAAAATATGAAAGTTATCCGAAAAGTACCAAAATTTCACCTTAGGCTAAATTCGATATTCCGAATCGAAAAATGAAGTCCATTTTAAAATATAAAATATATATAATTTCAAAATTTTGGTATTACTATTCATAACGGCTAGTTTGATTGGTTACGGTGTGTTAGAACTCGGTGTTGCGTACAACACACGCTAGCGTACCGTGGAAGCTTGGGATGTTTCATTTTAAATTTTTTATGTCCCCATTTAGTCAAAAAGTTTAAAATATAGTATCTAAAAAGGGTTCACTATTAAAATTTGGTAAAAGTGCAATACTGAAAATCAATTTGTTCTTACATTATGTCTAAGAAACTCATAATATGGATTCTAAAATTATAAGGATTATATAAAGTTTAATATTTAGTTAACACTATTCATAACCTCTTTTGAACAGCTTGTTTGGTAAGTCATGGTGCGATTGAACTTGGTGTTGCGTGTAGTGCAAGTTATTGAATTATTTTGATGAAATAACACACTATGAAATCTTGGGGTGTTACATTTATGCCTAAGGTGATTCTTATAGATTGAGGGGAGTTATGTTGGTATCTTATTTTAGTAGATTTTGGGTGATAAAAAGGGCTATATAGGAGTGCAAAAGTTGCATGGTGAGTACCTTTTTATTGTGGAGGATGAGTCTTATTCAGGTAAATTTTTTTGATGGGAATTTCCCTCGTGATTTTCCGATTTAATTTTGAAAAAATAATGTTATAAATTAGTAAAATGGATAATAATTTCTGAATATTAATATTTAATGGATTTTGGATAGGTTTATAGGTCATTTTGGACTATAAGAGTAAGGATTAGTCATTTGTTAAGAAACTTTTTCTCTTTATCGGAGTAAATAATTTTAAAAACCTTCAATAATATTTTGTGTAAAAAATTATTTTTAACTTTTTAGATATTATAAATTATGTTCACTAAAAATAATGAATCATGTTTGAAAATTTTTTGTTATATATGTGACAGAAATTAATTTAAACTTAATCTCAGAGATGGGATGACAAAGCAGGGTTTTGGAGTTAAAATATTCAAAATATTTTAGGATTTTATAATCTATTTAAATGAGAAATTGATTAAAATGAACTAAATTAGATGAATTTATGTTTAATAAATCTAATTAATATATAAAATAAATCAGTAAATTTAATTTTACCTTAAAAATATATTAGATGACAAAACAGTTTTGAATTAAAATTAAGTATTTTTCCCTATTCATCATAAATTTGAACCTCCCATAAAAATAATAGATTTCAATATAATCTATTATTATGCTCGAATTTAAAAAATGAAGTATATTTCAACATTTAAAATTTCTCAATGTTCCAAAATTTTGATTTAAAATAAGCTCTCAGTTAGAAGGTTGTAAAAATTTATTTTTAGAAAAATACAATTTATAAGAAAAAATTGGATTTATTCTGATCATATATATATATAAGCTATTGGATTAATATAAAAAATATTTTTATTGAATAAAATATATATATATATATAATTAATATCATTCAATAATTTTAATTAATTTAATTTATTACTATAAAACACCATTATAAGCATACAAACATAACATTTATAATCATTTGGTTCTTATATTCATTTCTAAAAAACAAACTTTATAAAAATATGTAAATAATATTTTCCAAATGTAGTTTGTTATTTTCATACATGTCATTAAAATTTATAGTTGATAAATATCATATAAAATAATAATGTTAGTAGTATATTTTATTTTGGTAAAACTCAGTCTTGCATGAATCGCAAGCTATCGAAGGAAGTATTTGTTGTCAGTAACACAATCTATCCTAGTATCGTGTTCATTTCAAGATATAAAATATATAGAAATTATTTTAAAATATTAAATACTACATAAATTCTCAAGAGGTTATATTCTTTTATACATTTTTTTGTCGTGTATCCCACTCACAATTAAATATAATGTTCATACTTTAGAATTTCAGGGTGTTACATTCTCCCCACCTTAAAGAAATTGCATCCTCATAATATAAAATTGATCTCAATAATCAATGGATTTATATTTTAAAATAATATTTTAGAAAAACTAAATCATAAATAGTTTAAATAATACATGTTATTAATAAGAGGTAAAAGGAAATGCAATGGTCCCCTGAAAACTATGCTTTTGAATATGGGAGCATTTTGGAATACATGAATGTGGAAGAAAAATATAACTATGATGTTCTAACTGAGGGTGTTGAGAATAGTTTTTTTTTAATGTTTATGACCTCACAATCCTAAACAATAATTATAAAAAAATTAATTTATGTCATAAAAAATTTGGATAATATGAAAACATTTTTGTTTCAAGATTATTTTTATAGAGGTGAAAAATTATTTCACTATGTAAGAATATAAAAACATTTATGTTTCAACTTCATAAACACAATATTATACTTTATTTTTTTACTTTAACCATTTATAATTCATATCTTAGAACATGTTCATAATGAGTTAATGTAATATACCAATATCTAAAACCACATCCAATGTTAATCTTAGACAATTTAATAACTAATTAAGCCTTCTAGAAGAATATGATCTAACTATTTAGAAAGAAGGTTACTATGTTTCTAAAACAAAATTATTATTTTTATTAACTACAGATAAAGGAAATCCATTTCTACCTTCCAAACATGTGAATACGTTTATATTTTATTCTTTTTAAATACGGTTGTAACATTAATTACCACTAAGTGTTATTTGAAACATGAATTATCCTTTATTACTTAAGTAAAGAACATGTTGTTGAAAATATTTCTTAAATCCAAATGTGTTATAAAATCAATCAATTATTGAATAAGAAACTATTTCAATAAATAATCAATCAGTTCCAAGGTAATAAGAACATATCCAATTTACTTTATCCACATCACTCAACTATTTATCTAGTAATAATAATCTCAAAATCCAGAAAATATTAACGATTATCTTTCTATCAACCATGTATTTTCCAAAAAAAATTACTTGTTATTATTTTTCTAAGTCCCATTGGAAATATGATCTCAAATATTTAATGAAATAATACGGCAGTTATGTACTTATAAATTTTATAATTCATATCATGATAATATCAACAATAAAATATTTTCTGATCATATTTGTTAGATCCAAATATAGAACCTCATTAATCGTTGAACTTATGTTGTGTATATAACATATTATTAGACATTATTTGTTATATTCTACTGAGTTATATGTTTTTTATTCCTAGGGATTTAATTTATACAGTTCCCTATTGCATTTTAGTTTTAACATTGAAAAATACATGTTCCTTGTTTTTTTTGTCGGGTACCCCTTTTATCCACACTTATAATAAACTCCCAATATATTCAATATTTTCCCAGGGTGTTTCTTTCCTCAATTTTCAATTGTGCTAAAATTATTCATTCACCTATTCCCTTTATCATTTATTTTCTATGTCATCCTCTTCTTCCTTTTCTTCCCTTCTATTCCATAATACTTGGAGATTTATTTCTCTTCCTTGATAGCACATAAAACAATTTCATCATATGATGCAATTTTTTGAGACACAAGTGACCTTTAGAGAATAGAATTAAACCCTTAAAATAAATGTAAATAATTTATTTTTATTTTCTTATAAAATCCATATCATACCTTTATAACCTTGTAATTCTATCTTCATACTCCGTAATACATTTTTTCTCATTTTTCTTTAAAGTAAGTAATTCTCTTTTCATCTCTTTTTTTTATCATGAGGGAAATATTTTTTAAATAATATATCCTAAAAAGATATCCATTAAATGATCTCTATTTATTATTCCTCCCTAGTATTCTGGATCAAACACAGTCATTGATCAACATCACCATTGTGAGTGTAAAATGTATCTGGATGCATTTACCTTTACCCACATTGTAATTCCATGATTATCTTCCCAAAAGACATAATCCGTTACTCTACTTCCATTGGGTTAGTATTCCCACTAAATTATGAAATACTGTCTCACATAAAGAGATAAAATATCAGATAATATCATTTAGGAACATGTTCCTCCTTCTGGGAAAGGTTGTGTGACAAATCCTGATTATGTTCCCCTAATATAACAATAGCATGTTCAATTCCAATACAACCTATATCAAATTTCTCAGTTGGGAATCCATTAAATTATCCATGATTATTGATACCAATTTTCTAACCTTGTTCGATTTTTAATAAATGTCATATACTATAATAGATTATAAAAATATGTATCATAATGTATAATCCAAACAATAGTGTAGTACATAACATAAATTGAAAATTTTATGTGTATCTAATCTCATAATCATAAAAATGGTTTCTTGGGGGGTATCTTAACATTCAAATATATCATAATGGTTTGTAACGAAATGTGAATTATCCAAATAATGTCTACTAGGGGTGTCATCCCAGGTGCATAGTAAGGAATGTTGTCGTGTACCAGGTTACGCTTGATCCAGGCTCCACACACCTTTTTTGAAGTTGTTAAAACTAGGTACATCTTTTCTAGATCTGCATACACCATTAGTATCTTGAAAATAATGGATTTATTAGAAGAACAACATAATCATTATCTTACCAAAATTATAGGATGCTATTTTATACTAATCCTCAAGCGCTATCCTAGGGTAATCTTCCCTAATCAATATTTTCTAAATCATGTTATAATGTTTTATACTAAACTTATTTTGATACCAACTTTATCACCTCGACCCCAGAATCCCTATAACACACCAAGATTTCATAGTGTGTTATTTCTTCAAAACAATTCAATAACTTGCACAACACGCAACACCGAGTTAAAGTGCATGATGACTTACCAAACAAGCCGTTCAAAAGAGGTTATGAATAGTATTAACTATATTTTAAACTTTATATAATCCTTATAAATTTAGAATCCATATTATAAGTTTTTTATACATAATTTAAGAACACATTTTTTTCAGATAAAAGATGTATTTTTCAAAAATGCACTTTTACCAACTTTAATATTGATTCCTTTTTAAATCCAATATTTTAAACTTTAATATATTCAATTTGACTAAATAAATTTATTCTTTTGAATGGGGACATAAAAAAAATTACAATGTAACACCCCAAGCTTCTATGGTATGCTTCACTTTGAATAATGTGATAGTGTGTGTTGTACGCAACATTGAGTTCTAACATACCACACCCAATCAAACTAGC
Organism: Viscum album; assembly: GCA_963277665.1. Taxonomy (NCBI): domain Eukaryota; kingdom Viridiplantae; phylum Streptophyta; class Magnoliopsida; order Santalales; family Viscaceae; genus Viscum; species Viscum album. Next base: position 178,284 of record CAUJRU010000715.1, on the reverse strand, counting down.
CGTTATGAATAGTAATACCTACTTTTTGAAATTTTATAAATTCTATATCTCAATATAGAATTCATTTTTGGATTCGGAATATCCAAATTATGCTAGGGTGAAATTTTGGTACTTTTCGGATAACTTTCATATTTTGATGAATAGTGAAAATTACTAAATTTTAATTAAAAACAACTTTTTTAATCGAAATAATTAATATTGATAAATTATGAATTTGAGTTGTTTTAAAGTATATTTAGAATATAATTTTACCATTTAATTCAATTTTTTTCATTGGACATAATTTCAAAATTAAACCAGACATAAACAAGTGCCAATGTTTTGATAGTTATTATCTCTTAAAAACACACTTTTTGTTTTGACAACGTGAATTAATTTTAAATTAACTTCTGACACTTCTGTGTTTTGAATTTGGAAAAATGTATTCCATATTTGGAATCAGGATGTTCAAATTGTGTAAATAGGTAACTTTTATTTTTAGACATTTTGAATAATTACTTCGGTAAATATTTTATTTACCATGGTTAAGGGTAAATCCGGTAAATAAGGGTTAAAAATAATATTATAATAATAATAAATTACCCTAAAACGTGTCCTAACATTATTGGTGGATACATGTAGGACCATGGGAATCTTTGGGTTGATTTTGGGACCCCATGGAGCCACATGTAGGTGATAGGGAAACTTTATTTTAATTAAGTTACAATAAGTAAAAAAATGATATAAGCATATATCTTTTAGAAAAACAATTTTTACATAGCGTTATATATGTTGGATTTTCGACTATATTTTTCATTAGAAAGCTAAAAATATTTCCTACATCATTATATTTTATTTATAATTTTTATACATTAAATAATTTAATTTATTTATGACACATTGATGATGCAGTAATTACCTCTAATAGAGAAAAATTAAAATAAATGATATTATAAATACACAAATAAATATAATTTGATACTTTTATTGAATTAAACTAATTTTACAGTTTAATGTGACAAATTAGGATTGATTTAATTAAATATTTTCAAAGAAATCATTCTGTTATGATTTTCACAAAAATCAACTATTGAATATTGTCAAGATTGACATAAAAGAGTTTTTAAAACAAATATTATATCATTAAATGAGATTAAATTCCTAAAAATCTACAGTTTGTCCAAGAGACTTATATCATGATAGGTGTATCATTAATGGACCACTTTGGGGTCTCATGGATGTATATAGTATGTTTATTAACCATTTAATATAAATATACAAAGAGACATTGTAAAAGTGATACTAATGAACTTAGAGTTAATAATTAATGATAAGGTTAATACAGTAACCCAAACCTGTCTAAAATATATTGGATGAGTGGTTTTGGACCCATCCCAACCTTAACCTTTAAATAATCAACTTTGGAGCCATTATAAATTGAATATGAATTTATTATAAATTAATATTTCTAGTTTTTCCAAAGGTGCCCCTCACCCCTCTTATAAAAGGGCACTCCTCCTTCTCATTACTTCACATCTTTAAAGCCTTTTGGTTCGTCCAACTTCTACCCAAATACTTTCCCAACATCCCTCAATACATCCTAGATGCCTTATTTCGATCAAAAAGCCAACCTAATGAGCCTTTTTGGTCAAATCAAAAGGAAGAACCCGAAGAAAAGGTAATGTTTTCACCACCCTTTTTCAAATTCATTTCTTCTTCAACAACTTCTTTATTTGTTATTACCATTCTAAAATAAGTATCTTATATATACTGTGATGTTATTATAAATATGGTATAACCATATTCGGTATTCTATCCACCCTTTGAATAACATGTCACCATACGTGCGTACGTACGGCTTACCATCTCCACGTCGTGGTGTAATTGTTATTCAATATATTATTATATGGATTGGTATAATAATGATGTGCAATTAATGTAAACAATAAATGTAACATGATAATTATTCTGTATATATAATATACCATCCAATTATATATTATTTAAATATCAAAATAATGATATTGTCGCTCGTGCGTACGTACAGACTACCGTCTCCATGAACGCGATGAGATTCATTCTCAATCGTATCCATTCAAGTATAATTATCTATTGATGATTTAAAAATAATGTTTAAGGACTTGATATCATTATTTATATGAATAGGATACATCCTATCCATGAAAAACATGGCTTACGTAACAAATAATATAAAATAAAATGAGTATGTTAACACCCGAAATGACGATAATACTATGATATTATTTACAAAGAAATGTTAAAAGATCATATATGATATCATATTAATATATATGATTCTTGTATAACGTAATAACAATTATTTAAACATTATAAAAAATGTTAACCTACCCTCAACCAAGGAAAATTACATGGTAAGGGTTTATTTCGCAATCTCTTCATTATCTGAGGATGTTTATACGTAATAATCTAATGGGATTTCTTTATCGTCCACATCCATGTTTCTTAGAAATGTATTTCAAAACATTTTTAATATTTACAAAGAATATGGGTTAAAGTCATTTATACTCCTGTTTGACTTTTTATAAGAGGTTTATAAAATAATCTTTCCGTCGTTTTCCAAACAAGGTGTTTTTAACCTTTTCGACAAAATTAAGGTAAGAATGTTTTTTTAACTTACATGGTGGGTGCAGCTACTCTACGCCATTATAAAATTGTTGAATCTTCCCATACAATCTTATACAAATATTTTCAATGTAAATGTTTTATTTTATAATTATGTGACTTTTAATGATTTTAAGATGAATATTTTAAGAATTTGTGAAAGATACTATTTATCAAGATCATAATTTTAAATGTTTTAAAGATTTATCATTCTAAATATTTTAATTAATGTCCATGTTTTTAAAATTATTTAGGATTTATTTATATGGACATGATTGTTTTGAAATGATATTTCTTTTCAAAAGTTTCAAAGTGGTATGGGACACTTTGATTCAAAAATTTCTTTTAAATTACTTCATTTATAAATGTGTGACTTTTAAATGATTTTACAAAAAGGATATTTCTCTCAAAAGGCCATACTCGTCATTTTCATCTATGTGAACATCCTTTGATGGATTTTAATCTTATTTGAAGTTGATTTATTATAAAAAACTTCCATTGATGGTTTTGTGATATGTTTGACTCTGGATTTGTTATTTTTATACCAGTCACGGTTTATGGAGAAATTATTGACATTTTGTATACTAGTTTTAATACGAATGTTTGTGTTATGTTTAAACCTTTTCATATGGGAATTCATTGGACTTATTAAGTGATGGGTGGAGCCCGCTATAGCTCCTCGATGCATCGGTTGGTCTCATGAGACAAACTAGTGTCTTGGCACAATTCCTTGGAAAAATCTTATTTGTACTCTTGGCACGAGGCCTTGGCTATGTGGTTATGATAGTCTAGCATTATGCATTACATCATTATAAAAGTGGTTATTGATATTTCATGTGATTGTTCGACTAGTATAATATCTATGTGAATAAGAGAAAGGTGTTATTTCATTTTATTTTGGCTATATTATTCTGAAGTTCAATTTTTAAAGGCTTTTGTGTTAGTTATACCGTGACTCAAATATTTATGCTTATTTATGAAAGTTTCCTTGTATTGCTTACCCTTACTGAGTGTTTGAGCTCACCCCTTTCAATGTTTTATTTTTCCCAGGATTCCAAGAAGTGTATTGTGATTGATATGCAGGGTTAAAACAAGGGAATAATGTCATTCATAAAAGATTATTTATGTTGGATTGTATGCTAAGAAGTGTAATGTAACATTCATGTTTGTAATCTATATTCCAAGACTACTAAACTGGTCGGTTCTTTGGTACTTGAATCCTTGTAATCATTCCAATGTATTAAAATAATGCACCGAATCTGGTTCACTGGGGTCAGGGCGTTACAGTTGGTATCAGAGTAAGTTTAGAAATAACCTTGGAAACTAGATTTAGATAAACTCTGATTAGAGCACATAGCCCTAAAATAGACTTTTGAAGATTAGTATAGATGAACTTCCTAAAATTTTGATATTGTAGGGATTTTGTGAGTTTTCCCAGCAATACATCCCAGTCTGGATACGAGCAGGTAGAGGGGGCTCTAGCACATATGTACCTAGGGGTAAAACCTGAAAGCACTACTTTGAGCTACACTCGAATGGGAACGGGTGCACGACAATGGGCCTTGCTGCACTCTTGGATACAACACTCCTGGGGGATATGCTTAGGACAATCCTCATCTTATTTACAAATCATTATGAAGGGCTTATGTGTATATACTTACTCAAAGAATTTTTTTTATGATTATGGATTATATCTATAAACTATTCAATTTGCAATAGGAATTATTTATTACAATTCATAAATTGACCTAGTTTATTATATTTTATAGAAATGACCCCCAGTAGAAGGAATGTGCACTCCAGTAATACGTATGATCCAAATAGTAAGAAGGATCGTATCATTCATGGTATTAAGAAATCATTTATAAGGGAAATAGTCTCCCACATATTATCATCATATGATGAAATAGTAACATGTGTGGATAAGATAACTAAAGAGTTTACTGAGTCCTATGGCATTGAAGGGAAGCAAGAGAAGAAAAGTATGGAAGAGAGAATGATGGATAAAGGGAAGAGGGAAAAGAAGAATTTCCCTATATGTGAAAATTGTTGGAAGAAACACCCTGGAACTTTCCTGAAAGGAATGGGAGTTTGTTATAAGTGTGGATAAAAAGGGCACAAAGTACGTGACTGCAAGGGTAAGAAAATGGTTTCAAATATACAATGCTTCATTTTCAAGGAGTTTGGACACTACGTGAACCTATGTCCCAGTCATCAGACTATGCCGCAAATAATGCAATTGGATAATAATAATTTTATGAAACTACCACAGATGAAGAGTAATGATTAGAGTTCTTATGTTGATTATGTCATTTGAGTGTTGTATCAACAATGTACTTGTTATAATAATTATGGAGTATATAAGGATTGTACTGCAGTATTATTTCATGAAGGACTTGAGATTGTGTGGAACAATGAAAAGTGACTCAATAGCAGGATAAATTTTTGGAAAATATATGTTTGAGAGAATGATAAACCATAATATAGTTCTGATACCGAGGTAGTGATTTTGGAATAATACATGATTGATTTGGATAAATTATATTGGATATTTTTTACCACCTTGAAACTGATTAATGATTTGAATATTCCATAATTTTTGGGGTTTACAACATTTTTGGATTGAAGGAGTATATCCATAATTATTTAAGGAATAAGGGATCATAGATGTAACCAATAAGGTTTTATGGTAATTTAGGATGTTGTAGTGTTGTAAAAGAATACATGATGAAGGTGTTCACATGTTATTACGCAGCAAAAAGGACCTTCATTTTATGGACTAATGCATTTTGGATAGTTCAAGTTTGGATTATTTTTGGATTTCCATAAGAGGACAACTCGGAGGTTGGGCGGCAACCTGTCGTGTCCGGAAAGGCCGTGGGACTTGAATCCACAACCGAAGGGTGACAAGAGTGTATCACCTACCACTGGCCCACGTAATGTCTGGGATTAAATAATGTAGTTTTTTTAAATGATCTGGTAGATGAATTATAAAATTTTTTTTAACCCTATACGAATTGGATAAATATAATATATTTTTTACATTTTATTATCTTTTAGAGTGAATGATGAGTTCGTGGTAGAAATTAGTTAAAGTATGGAACTCTACTTGTCAATAATATATTTCTCTTCTTCTCCTATTATATGAAGAAACTAATTCTTATAAATTATTTAAGGAATCCTAAAACAAAAAATTTGTTATCCTAATATCCTATGTTTTGTTGAACCGATGGTATTTCAAATCATCATAGATTTATGAATTTAAGGACCTCAATTTTACACTTGTTTGTGATTGATGACCTCAATCACTACCTATAAATGTTTATGCTTTTCCTCCAATTATATGTCTCTAATTTCCACCAATGTTCTCCTAATCAAGATCATAATTTGGTGGTGACCCTTTCATTTCTATTTTCCTCATATTAAGACTAAATTTTAGTAACCCAATTTCTGATGTGGGTTTTCCCACAAAGATATTTTCTATTTTCAACCTCTTATTTTCGAAGAACAATTTCAAATTGCGATGATGCAATTTATTGAATGAGGGGAGAATGTAACACCCCATGATTTCATAGTGTGTTATTTCATCAAAACAATTCAATACCTTGCACAACATGCAACACCGAGTTAAGGTGCACCATGACTTACCAAACAAGCTGTTCAAAAGAGGTTATGAATATTATTAACTGAATTTTAAACTTTATATAATCCTTATAATTTTAGAATCCATATTATGAGTTTCTTAGACATAATGTAAGAACAAATTCTTTTTTTTAGAAAAAAGAAGTATTTTTCAAAAATGTACTTTTACCAACTTTAATAGTGATTCCTTTTTAAATATAATATTTTAATCTTTTATATATTCAATTTGTCTAAATAAATTTATTCTTTAGAATGGGGACATAAAAAAATTACAATGTAACACCCCAAGCTTCTATGGTACGCTTCTCTTTGAAAAATGCTATAGCGTGTGTTGTACGTAACATCGAGTTCTAACATACCACAACCAATCAAAATAGCCATTATGAATAGTAATACCTACTTTTTGAAATTTTATAAATTTTATCTATCAAAATGGACTTCATTTTTGTATTCGGAATATCAAAATTAGCCTAGGGTAAAATTTTGGTACATTTCAGATAACTTTCATATTTTGATGAATAGTGATAATAACTAAATTTTAATTAAAACAACTTTTTTAATCGAAATAATTAATATTGATAAGTTATGAATTTGAGTGGTTTTAAAGTGTATTTAGAATATATTTTTACCATTTAATTAAATGTTTGTCATTGGATATAATTTCACAATTATACCAAACATAGACAAGTGCCAATCTTTTGATAGTTATTATCTCTTAAAAACACGCTTTTTGTTTTCATAACCAGAATTTATTTTAAATTAATTTCTGCCACTTATGTGTTTTGAATTTAGAAATATGGATTCCATATTTGGAATCATAATTTTCAAATTCTGTAAATAGGTATCTTTTATTTTTAGATATTTGAATAATTACTTCGGTAAATATTTTTTTTACCAGGGTTAAGGGTAAATCCGATAAATAAGGGTTAAAAAATAATATTATTATAATAATAATTACCCTAAAACGTTTCCTAACCTTATTGGTGGATACATTTCCAACCATGGGCATCTTTTGGTCGATTTTGGGAACCCATGGAGACACATGTAGGTGATAGGGTCACTTTATTTTAATTAAGTTGAAATAAGTACAAAAATGTCATAAGCATATATCTTTTAGAAAAGCAATTTTTACATAGGGTTATATATGATGTATTTTCCACTATAAATATTAATTAGAAATATAAAACGATTTTCTACATAATTATATTTTATTTATAATTTTATACATTAAATAAGTTAATTTATTTATGACACATTGAGGATGTAATAATTACCATAATAGAGAAAAATTAATATAATATATAGTATAAATACCCAAATAAATATAATTTGAGACTTTTAATGAATTAAACTAATTTTATAGGTTAATATGACATATTAGGATTGATTTAATTAACTTTTTTTAAAGTAATCATTCTGTTATGAGTTTCAATAAAATCAACTATTGAATAGTGTCAAAATTGACGTAAAAGAGTTTTTTAAAAAAATATTATATTATTAATTGATATTAAATTCTTAAATATCTATGGTTCAGCCAAGAGACTTATATCATGATATGTGTATCATTAATGGACCACTTGGGGGGTCTCTTGGATGTATATAGTAATTTTATTAACTATATAATATAAAAATACAAAGAGACATTGTAAAAGTGAAACTAATTAACTTAAAGTTAATACTTAAAGATAAGGTTAATATAGTAACCCAAACCTATCTAAATTCAATTGGTTGAGTGGTTTTGGACCCATACCCACCGTAACCTTTAAATAATAAACATTGTAGCCATTATAAACTGAATATTAATTTTTTATATATTAATATTTCTAGCTTTTCCAAAGGTGCCCCTTACCCCTCTTATAAAAGGGAACTCCTCCTTCTCATTACTTTACACCATCAAAGCCTTTTGGTTCGGCCAAACTATGACCAAATACTCTCCCAACATCCCGAAATAGATACTAGATGACTTAGTTTGATCATAAATTCAACCTAAAGATCCCTTTTGATCAAATCAAAAGGAAGAACCCGAAGAAGAGGTAATGTTTTCACCACCCTTTTTCAAATTCATTTCTTCTTCAACTTCTTCATTATTTGTTATTACCATTCTAAAATAAGTATCATATATATAATGTGATGTTATTATAAATATGGTACAACCATATTCAGTATTCTTATCCACCCTTTTAATAACATTTCACCATATGTGCGTATGTACGACTTACCATCTCCACGTCTTAGTGTAATTGTTATTCAATATATTTTTATTTGGATGGGTATAATAATGACGTGTAATTCATGTAAATAATAAATTTAACATGATAATTATTATGTATATATAACATAAAATCCAATTATATATTATTTTAATATCAAAAGATTGATATTGTCACTCGTGTGTACGTACGGACTACCGTCTCCACGAACGCGATGAGATTCATTCTCCATCATATCCATTCAAGTATAATTATCATTTGATGATTTAAAAATAATGTTTAAGGAATTGATATCATTCTATATATAAATAATATACAAACTATCCATGACAAACACGGCTTATGTAACAAAACATATAAAATAAAATGAGTAAGTTAACACCTGAAACAACGATAATACTAAGATATTATTAACAAAGAAATGTTAAAAGATCATATATGATATCATATTAATATATATGATTCTTGTATAATTTAATAACTATTAATTCACCATTATACAGTAGTCTAACCTACCCTCAACCAAGTAAAATTACAAGGTAAGGGTTTATTTCACAATCTCTTCATTATCCGAGGTTGTTTAAACGTAATAATCTACAGGGATTTCTTTATCATCCACATCCATGTCTTTTCGAATTTTATTTCAAAACATTTTTAATATTTACAAAGAATATGGGTTAATGTCATTTATACCCCTGTTTGACTCTTTATAAGAGGTTTATAAAGGAATCTTTCCGTCGTTTTCCAAACAAGGTGCTTTTATCATTTTCGACAAAATCAAGGTAAGAATGTTTTTTTAACTTATACGTTGGGTGCAGCTATTCTCCGCCGTTATAAAATTTCTGAAGCTTCCCGTACAAAATTACACAAATATTTACAAAGTAAATGTTTTATTTTATAATTATGTGACTTTAAATGATTTCAAAATGAATATTTTAAGAATTTTTGAAGGATACTCTTTATCAAGATCATAATTTTAAATGTTTTAAAGATTTATCTTTCTAAATATTTTAATTAATGTCCATGTTCTCAAAATGATTTTAGGGATTTATTTATATGTAAATGAATGTATTGGAATGATATTTATTTTCAAAAGTTTCAAAGTGGTATGGGACCCTTTGATTCAAAAATCTCTTTTAAATTACTTCATTTATAAATGTGTGACTTTTAAATGATTTTACAAAAAGGATATATCTCTCAAAAGGTTATACTTGTCATTTTCATCTATGTCAACATCCTTTGATGGATTTAAAGATTATTTTTAGTTGATTTATTATAAAAAAATTCCATTGACGGTTTTGTGATATGTTTGACTGTGGATGAGTTATTTTTATACCATTCATGGTTTATGGAGAAAGTATTGAAATTTCGTACGCTAGTTTTAATACGAATGTTTATGTTTTGTTTAAACCTTTTCATATGGGAATGAATTAGACTTAGTAAGTGATGGGTGGTGTCTGAAATAGCTCCTCGATGCATCGGTAGGTCTCATGAGAAAAACTAGTTTCTCGGCACAAGGCCTTGGAAAAAATCTTATTTGTAGTCTTGGCACGAGGCCTTGGATATGTGGTAATGATAGTCTGGAATTATGCATTCCATCATTATGAAAGTGGTTGTTGATATTTCATATGATTATTCGACTAATAGAATATCCATGTGAATAAGAAAAAGGCATTATTTCATTTTATCTTTGCTATATTATGCCTAATTTCAAGTTTTAAAGGCTTTTGTGTTAGTTATACAGTGCCACAATGGTTTATGCTTATTTATGAAAGTTTCCCTGTATTTCTTACCCTTACTGAGCGTTTGAGCTCAACCCTTTCAATGTTTTATTTTTCCCAGGATTCCAAGAAGTGTATTGTGATTGATATGCAGGGTTAAGACAAGGGAATAATGGCATTCATAAAGGATTATTTATGTTGTTTTGTATGTTATGAAGTGTAATGTAACATTCATGTATGTAATTTATTTTCCAAGAATCCAAACTGATCGGTTCGTCTGGACTTGAATCCATATAATCATGCCAATGTATTAAAATAATGCACCGACTCTGGGTCACTGGGGTCGGGGCATTACAATCCCAAACTCAATGTATTATTTTATTACATTGTCTTGATTACAAGAAATCCTATCCTAAAGGATTTAATATCAAATTAGTTTTGGAAAACCAAATTACATACATAATACACATAATACATTGGGATAATAAAATAAAGCATATCTTAAGTAAACTTTTAAAATATTTAATAATAATTAAAAGGATACTTCTTCATAACATGGAAAATAGAAACATAATAAGGCTATTCTAAAATTCTCATTAAGGTTATGTAATTCAGAATCAATAATTAATCAATAAGGATAAATCAACATGGGAATGTGAATAATTGGGAAACATTCCATTTAAACGGAAAACTGGTAGTTAAGTACATCCATTGATTTTATCACAGTGAAAATATAATGGATTAAATTTATAACTGAAATGTATTCAATGCTTCATTATTAGAAATCATTTCTCATGAACATGATATCCTCTACTATAAATATCCATCATTCAGATAATTTAAAACTCTAGGTAGAAGCCTATTTAATTTGGCCAACTAATTTGACTCATGAGAACCTATCAATGCATCGAGAAGATATATAATGTCTTAGACCCACCATCACTAAATGTAGAGACCCGAAGCCTGATGTACATGGACATTACAGTACTTTTGCAGAATACTTAGTACATAACCAAAAACACACACACAAGGACCGTAATAGTTTAGCGTCTTTAAAAACACGGAATGTAATCTTCCAATCGTGGTGAAAGATCTTCAACATATCCCATGAAGATCTTTAAAAAAAAAACCTAAATCCTTTCTTTATGTCCTGGGGAAAAGAAAACATAAAAGGGTGAGCTCAAATGCTCAGTAAGGGTAAACAAAATAAATATCAATCAAGTCATATTCATAAGAACATATCTCTTGGAAATCCTAACCTGCAAAAGAGATCACAATTTCATAACATGGGATAAATCATAGTAGTGAAATAAAAACCCAATAATCAAAACATAAAACATGAAAATTTGTGTCATACACACATAATCAAAGAGAATCATTTCTTATTAGTCAAGACTCATTTCCAAGACTATCTTAGTGGACAAAGTCCCTTTCTAAACTGAGTTCACTCCTCGTTTCAGTCCTATTTCACTGAACCGGTATAACCTACCGTTCTAGCCATGTCTATCTCATGAGATATAAAATCATTACCCAATGAATTGGAGGGAGATATAGGTCCCACCCATATCATAATTATACCATTCTTATGTGCGCCACAAAATCTTAAATCATACATCATTGCATAACCCATGTAATAAAAATGGGATTCTTAAACAACATGACATCATAAAACAATTCATATAAGATAAAGGAATTCATAAAAATAATTCCATCAATGTAATAATAGGGATAGAAACAGAACCGTTTATTATCATAGATGGAAAATAATTTTGATAAAACACTTGAACTACATTCTTGAGGAAAATATCCTTTCAACTTCAAAAACAGTTTTCCTTTCTTAACATGTCATAAAATTTTAAGCTAAAATAAGTTGTTTAAAAATAAACTTGAAAACTTGTAAAGGGAGATTCATGGAGATTTTGTATTAAAAATCCATTCATGCCGTATAAGTTAAAAAAAATTCTTCTCATACTTTTTTCGGAAAAGTCAAAAAGTACCTCGTACAAGAAACAACAAAACATTCCTTTCATATCTTTTACTAAAAACTCACCGAAGGGTAAAATTGGATTTAAACAATTGTAGGTGGATGGAAATAAATTTACATATTGAGGAAACATGGATATGGATGATAAAATACGCCCCAGTAACTACTGAAGTATAAAAAATCTTGGATAAAAATGAGATTGTGATATTTCCCTTACCTTAGGTCCGATTTGCTTCGTATGTGTCCGAACCTCCTCTTCTTTGAAGTGCTTCTTTGAGACCTCCTTTTAGAGCACTAAAATAGGTATTGGAAGAAGTCAAGAACCTCTAGGATGTTTCTAGGGAAGTGGAGAGGAGAAATTGGTAGGGGTTGGCCAATCTTGAAGTCTCAAAGTGGTGTGAGGAAGAGTGGGAGGGGGTGCCCTTTTATAAGGGAGGAGAGGGGCACCTTTTGAATAACTAAAAATATTATTTTATTATAAAGTCAAATTCGGTTTTAAATAGCTCCGAATTGATTTATTTCTAAGCTAATGTGGGGATGGGTCGAAATCCTCTCATCCAATAGAATTTAGACAAGTTTAGGTTCCTATTTTAACCATATCATTTATATTTTTAACTTTAAGTTAGATAATTTTACTTTTACCGTGTCTTCTTGTTTTATTACACTATAAGGTTAATAAACTTATTATATCAATCCAAACGAACCCCAAGTTGTTTATTATTAATATATATAACCTTATCTAAGTCATTTGGCCGAAAATTAGATTTTTAGGAATAAAATAACAATTAATAATATAATATTTGTTTTAAAAACTATTTTATGTCAATTTTGACACTATTTAGTAATTTATTTTTGTGAAAACCATAACAAAATGATTAGTTCAAAAAAAATAATTAAATCAACACAAACATGTCATATTAACCTATAAAATTATTTTAATTCATAAAAAGTCTAAAATTACATTTATTTGTGTATTTATAACATCAATTATGTAAATATTTCATTAATAATACAATTACTGCATCATCTTTGTGTCATAATAAATGATAATTATTTAATCCCTAAAAATTCTAAACAAATTCTTATGATGTATATAATTGTATTATCTTTCTGGAGACTATTAATTTTCGAAGTTTCATGAAGTTTATCACTAAATTAAAATTATTATACTTATAAGATTTAAGAAAGTGACATGTTGTCACATTCTTTGGTTTTAATAATTATTAAATTACTGTCATGGGAAAAAATCCATTAAATGAATCTAATCATACCCTTAGGTGATATGGGTCGACTTATAGTCATCCAATAGGATTTTTTATATGTGTTAGGGTAATTTTATAATATTATATTTACCCTTAATTACTTGATTTACCTTTAACTATGGTAAATAAAATTTACCGTAGTTACTATTCATAATTCCCAAAAATAAAAAGTATTTTATTAATATAACTTGGATCCACTGATTACAAATATGGAATTAATTTTTCCAAATTCAATACACAAAAGTTGCAGAAATTAAATTAAAATTAATCCCGTTGTCGAAAGAAAACGAGTTTTTCTTTAAAACATTACAAAAGATTGAATTGATTTATCATACGAATTCAAGATAGAATCAATGCTAATGTCATATATTATATTAAATGGTAAAAATATATTCTATTTGTACTTTAAAACCATTCAATATTATAATTTAACCATATTAATTATTGCTATGAAAAAAGTTGTTTTTAATTAAAATATAGCGTGTTTTTACTATTCAACAAAATATAAAAGTTACCAGAATAACATGAAAAATTTATCCAACGTAAATTTTTATTTCCTGATTCCAAAGAAGAATTTTATTTTGTTAAATTGAACTTATAAACAAGTCAAAAACTATATTTAATGTGGGTGCTCCATCAAAAGGCGAAAAAACTTCATTTTTTGAAACATATTTATTTTACCCGAAATATTTATTTTGTTCTTATACCATGTTCTAGAAAATGTGTAAGATGAATAATAATGTTATAAAATTAAAAATTTAGTTAATACTATTCATAACGGATAGTTCAAAATAATATTATAATAATATATCGTTGTTTAGTAAAACCCGGTATTGCGTACAACACAGGCTATTGAGGAAGGTCGCGATTGCATGTAATGCAAGCCAAGTCAGGGTTGCGTTCTGTGTATGAATCCTTCATTGTTTCATATAACATAAACCAACTGTATTTCATTTATAAATTGAATATATATATATACTAAATGTTGCATAGAATAACTATTATCAAAATTGTGTGTAACACGATCCAATAATAGAGTTGTGTATACTGCAAGCTAATACGGTGTTGTGTATAGCGCAAGGTAATCTTCGTGTAGCATAAAACACAAGACATTACTGAAATTAAAAGAATATTTTTCATAAAATCTAGGGGTGTTACATTCTACCCCCTTTAAAATGAATTCTGCCCTCGAAATTCATTGGGGTTATAAATGGTTTACTATTCGAAAGTTTCTTTAATAGAAACCCACATCGTAAACAGGAATACCAAAACCAATCATTAAAAACAAAAGTATGAAACGTAACAGTTACCCAAATAAACTTATCACTGGGTTTCCACATAGGTGAAAATATGTATATGGAAGAGAAATCAAACCATCATGTTATGATGGAGAGTGGTAGAGAACATGGCTATGGAAAATCTAGCAATCACAAAGCCATAAATTTGTGACGATCTAAGGTACCATCTAATTCATCAGATATAAGAGCACTAGGACAACATTTTTGGATTTCAAGATCATTTCCCTAAAGTTGATTAAATTGGAATTAGACGAAATACTTTCTTAATTTTGGTAGAGTCTCACTATTTGTCGTTATTTGGACAATTTCCACTTCATCTCTTAATGAAATGATGTTGAATTAGTGATTTGTTAGCAGGTCATGTGATAGAATGATGGGACATTCCATCTATCTCAAACAAAATGTTAGAAAAGTTATCAAAAAATACATAAGTCCATATATAGTGAGATTAATCATATATGGTTCATAAAATGGACTCATACTTTATATATCATACTGCTCAATATAATAAAACTAGTTTCTAATAAACAGGGACGTCCTGTAGGCCAGTGGTAGGCGATAAAGGCCAGTCGCACTTCGGTTGTGGGTTTGATTCCCACAGCCTTTTCCGACGTGATGGGTTGTCGCACGTCCTTCAGGTTGTCCTTTTTCTAAAGCTATATTACTATAACATCCCATCAACAATATCAAAAAAAGTTTTATCCTTAAACAATACTAACTTATGTCCAACATAATCCATTCCAATCTTTAGGCTTATCTAAAATACTTTGGTCCAAGCTCATAGTATAAAGTAAAAGATCACGTGAACGCCATCATTTATCCCCCATATATCATAAGATATATCTTGTTGGTCAAATTATAAACATGTGAATACCTTAATCATGTATTCTCTTGAATAATGAATATCCATTGAACCTTAGTGAAAACGTGAAAGCAGTTAAAAGTTAACACTTTCCACATACCAAAATCCTCAAAATTCTATATCCTCAAACCATGATATCACTTAGTCATTATATCAATCATGAGCTCATGAATACTATCAAACATATTAGATTCTCTTTATCCCTTCATTATTTGAATATCATCTGCTTTCCAAAAATATTTCAATCACTTGTCATAGTTACCGGTACCTTAAAATTATTGAAAACCACAATAGACTAATACAAAAATATTCCAATACACAATAGATGAACCTCAAAAACATTATTCTTGAATACCAATACATAAACACTTCAATCCATCCTCTTCAATGATTGTCCTGGAATAAGTCCTTCCTTGATTTAGAAGTAACGTTTTAGGTCATGGCATTGCGTTGGGTAATTCCCATGTTCTCCACAAATAATACATTGAACTCCATAACAGTCTGTCACTCTATGACCCTTTTCTCCACACAGATAACATTGGTCCCTCTATTTTAGGTATTCCTCAAGGTTCCTCTTCCCTTCTTTAGAAATCTCAATCATCATTTCTTTATGCTCCTCAACATGCGAACATGCATAATAATATATCTTCCTCTTATTTGTTGAATTAGGCATACCACTAAATTTCACCTTGTTAATGATATATTGCGATGACTGATTCAGCATAATCACAATTTCTTTCTCTCTAGGCATTACACAATATTGTTGCTCATAGTCACCAATTTTACCATTGGATTCAATGTTAACCGAATTCCTTCTGGTTCCCTCCATTAACTAAAACACAAAAAGAATTCTTTGAGAGGCAAAATAACACTAGAGAAAACAACATAGTAAAGGGGGAGCACCCTCAATATCTAACATCTTAGGTTAAATTCTATGATCATTACCGTAGTTCTAGGACTATATCCTATACGTATACTTAACCTTATGTACATCCCTAGATATACCTTAGAAATATCTCTAGGGATCTCACTAAAGTTCTCACATCCTAGTTTCCAAAGGTTGACTAAACCTTTCCTCTAATACCTACTATAAAGACCTGAAACCTGACATACATGGACATTACATTACTTTTGCGGAATACTTAGTACATAACCAAAAACACACACACAAGGATCGTAATAGTTTAGTGTCTTTGGAAACTCGGAATATAATCTTCTAATCGTGGTGAAAGATCTTCAACATCTCCCATAAAGATCTTCTTTTAAAAAAAACCTAAATCCTTTCTTTATGTCCTACGGAAATGAAAACATAAAAGGGTGAGTTCAAATGCTCAGAAAGGGTAATCAAATGAAATATCAATCAACTCATATTCATAAGAACATATCTTTTGGAGATCTTAACTTGAAAAAGAGATCATGATTTCATAACATGGGATAAATCATAGTAGTGAAATGAAAACCCAATAATCCTAACATAAAACATGAAACATTGTGGCATACACACATAATCATACAGAATCATTTCTTAATAGTCAAGACTCATTTCCAAGACTATCTTAGTGGACAAAGTCCCTTTCTGAACCGAGTTCAGTCCTCGTTTCAGCCCAATTTCACTGAACCGGTATAACCTACCATTCCAGCCATGTCTATCTCAGGAGATATAAAATCTTTACCCAATGCATTGGAGAGAGATATAGGTCCCACCCATCTCATAATGATACCATTCTTATGTGTTCCACAAAATCTTAAATCATACATCATTGCATAACCTATGTAATAAAAATGGGATTCTTAAACAACATGACTTCATAAAACAATTCATATAAAATAAAGGAATTCATAAAAATAATTCCATAAATGTAATAATTGGGATAGAAACAGAACCCTTTATTATCTTAGATGGAAAATAATTTTGATAAAACACTTGAACTCCATTCTTGAGGAAAATATCCTATCAACTTCAAAAACACTTTTCCTTTCTTAACATTTCATAAAATTTAAAGCTAAAAGAAGTTGTTTAAAAATAAACTTGAAAACCTGTAAAGGAAGATTCTTGGGAATTTTTTTAAAAAAATCCATTCATGACTTAAAAGTTAAAAAAACATTCTTCTCATAATTTGGTAAGAAAATTCAAAAAGTACCTCGTACGAAAAACGACAAAAGATTCCTTTCATATCTTTTACTAAAAAGTCACCGAAGGGTAAAATTGGATTTAAACAATTGTAGGTGGATGGAAATAATATTACATATTGATGAATCATGGATGTGGATGATAAAATACACCCCAGTAAATACCGAAGTATAATCAATCTCGGATAAAAATGAGATTGTGATATTTCCCTTACCTTAGGTCCGATTTGCTTCGTATGTGTCTGAACCTCCTCTTCTTTGAAGTGCTTCTTTGAGACCTCCTTTTAGGGCACTAAAATAAGTCTTTGAGAATGACCAGAACCACTAAGATGTTTCTAGGGAAGTGGAAAGGAGAAATTGGCAGGGGTTGGCTGAGCTTGAAGGCTCAATGTGGTGTGAGGAAGAGAGGGAGGGGTGCCCTTTTATAAGGGAGGAGAGGGGCACCTTTGGAAAAACAAAAAATATTATTTTATTATAAGGCCAAATTCGGTTTTAAATAGCTCTAAATTGATTTATTTCAAAGCTAACGTGGGGAAGGTTCGGGATGCTCTCATCCAATTGAATTTATACAAGTTTTGGTTCCTATTTTAACCTTATAATTTATATTTTACTTTAAGTTAGATAATTTTACTTTTACCATGTCTTCTTGTTTTCTTACACTATAAGGTTAAAAAACATACTATATCAAGCCAAATGAACCCCAAGTTGTTTATTATTAATATATATAACCTTATCTATGTCATGTGTCTGAACATTACATTTTTAGGAATAAAATAACAATTAATAATATAATATTTGTTTTAAAAACTATTTTATGACAATTTTGACACTATTTAGTAATTGATTTTTGTGAAAATCATAACAGAATGATTAGTTAAAAACGTTAATTAAATCAATAATAACATGTCATATTAACCTATAAAATTAGTTTAATTTTAAAAAAATTCTTAAATTACATTTATTTGGGTATTTATAACATCAATTATGTCAATATTTCATTAATAAGACAATTACTGCATCATCTTTGTGACATAATAAATTATAATTATTTAATCCCTAAAAATAATAAATAAATTCCTATGCTGTAGATAATTGTATTATATTTCTCGAGACTATTTATGTTCGAAGATTAATGAAGTGTATCACTAAATTAAAATTATTATACTTATAAGATTTAAGAAAGTGACATGTTGTCACATTCTTTGGTTTTAATAATAATTAAATTATTTTCATGGACAAAAGTCCATTAAATGAATCTAATATGACCCTTAGGTGATATGGGTCGACTTGTAGTCATCCAATAGGATTTTGACTTTTGTTAGGATAATTTTATAATATTATATTTACCCATAATTACCTGATTTACCTTTAACTATGGTAAATAAAATTTACGGTAGTTACCATTCATAATTCCCAAAAAAAGTAGCTTATTAACATAATTTGGATCCACTGATTCCAAAAATGGAATAAATTTTTCGAAATTCAATACACAAAATTTGCAGAAATTAAATTAAAATTAATCCCGTTGTCGAAAGAAAACGGGTTTTTCTTTAAAACATTGCAAAATATTGAATTGATTTATCCTACGGATTCAAGGTAGAATCAATGATAATTTCATACATTATATTAAATGGTAAAAATATATTCTATTTATACTTTAAAACCATTCACTATTATAATTTAACCATATAAATTATTGCGATGAAAAAGTTGTTTTTAATTAAAATTTAGCGTCTTTTTACTATTCATCAAAATATGAAAGTTACCAGAATAATATGAAAAATTTATCCAAAGTAAATTTTTAATTCATGATTCCAAAGAAGAATTTTATTTTGTCAAATTGAACTTATAAACATGTCAAAAACTATATTTAATGTGGGTGCGCCATCAAAAGGCGGCAAAACTGCATTTTTTGAAACATACATATTTTACCCGAAATATTTATTTTGTTCTTATACCGTGTTCTAGAAAATGTGTAAGATGATTAATAATGTTATAAAATTCAAAATTTAGTTTATAATATTCATAATGGATAGTTCATAATAATATTTTACATTGAATATATATATATATATACTCAATCTTGCGTAGAATAACTATTATCAAAATTGTGTCTAACACGATCCAAGAATAGTGTTGCGTATACTGCAAGCTAATACGGTGTTGCGTATAGCGCAAGGTAATCTTGGTGTGGAATACAACACAAGACATTAATGAAATTAAAAGAATATTTTTTTAATAAAATCTCAGGGTGTTACACTAAATTTCTATATCATTTCTCTTATCGTGTAATTGATTTAATTAATAAATAATATGCCTTATCAAATATCTGTATTTAAAAAAGAATAAATAATTATCAATATTTCTCTAGATAATTAAATAACTATCAATGTAAACATTGTATGTTATAATTGTATATTGTTAAGGAAATAATTACTTCAAAAATCCAAGAATGTTGATATTTATAGAATTTTACAAGGAAATGATTAAAATAAATTTATTGTTTCATTATAAATCTACCAATCAAAAAAGAAAGTGAGTTTTCAATGATAAATTTTTCCACTTTTTAACTTTCATGATAAACATCTTGGGTGATATATTTCAAAGTGAAACATGAAATACCAATAATTATGAGTGAATCAATATATTAAATGACAAGGGGTCTTATATAAACCACCCTAATGTGAATTGGTGCATAATGCAAAATAAGTTTCAATGGAACATAAATTGAGGCGAAATCCCATACCTTGAGTTTCCTTTCGGGTAAAATATCTTTAACCTCCTATATAATGTTGTTAATATATTTATTATCTTATTCCATAACCATAATTATTTTCATAATATCATATATTAACTTCTTGTAATATCTTATAACCCTTCATTTATTGTATTCACTATTTCGGGTGTTAACTTTATAGTTTTTTGAGTTGGTTTTTTCTTGTTAATTGTTTTCCATATTAATTAGACCATGGTTTAATAATATAAATAAATTAAAAAATGATTTTAATATCACATATATTTATTATATATTTATTAAAAATAATACATAATATTTGGAGATAATAAATGCAATTCACTATTCCGGGAGACTGTAGGTCGTACGTATGCATGAACAATACTTCCATTTTTACATATTTAAGAGAATGATAAGTAAATTATGTATGTGTATATTTATAACATAATTAAATTATCATATTTCTTTCATATATTTCACAATTTTTTATTAAAACCACCCTTGTTAAATTTCATGTAGAGCAGGAACGAATCACATTTCATTGCAGAGGAGTTAGTCAACACGTCAAAAAATGATGTTATCATATCCCAAATAAAATAGAATTCATGAAGTTATGTTTTATATAATAATTTTATATTCATATTAAATTAGAAAGATAATATATTACATATGAAAATAGTATATACATCATAATACCCACCATTATAGGAGATTAATGAAGAACGAACAATCATTGTTTTGTGAGACAGTAGTCTACCAAACACACGAATGATAAGTTCATTGCATATAAGATGGTGTTGTGTGTATGTCTAGGTAGAAACCTTAGAATACCAAAGTATTATCATATTGATATTTTTAAATGATATGTAGTTAGGAATGGCCATTCAATTTTAATCAATCTAAACATCTTATTAATGTATTCAAATCTGTCAGAATTAGCGGGTTTAGTAATAATATCAGCATGTTATTCTTGCGTTATGAAAATTTTAAAATTATTTCTCCTTTGGGAATGTATTATGAAATTAAATGGTGTATTAAATCTATGATTTAATCTTGTGAGTTATGTGTTGGGATGTCAATTAATTTAATGTAACTTATTTTATTACAATGTATTCCAGTTCTAGAAAAACTATGTCATAGTCTATGATTATGTGCTACATGTACACCACTAGAGCACAGAAAATATCAGTAGTTACATATTCGGATTCAGTAGGGGAATGTTATAATAATTTTTGTTTCATAAAAGACCAAAAAATAATGATACACCTAAGAAATGACATGTTCAAATGTGCTTTTCCTATCTATTCTATATTCACCAAAGTCAGTATTTGAAAAAAAAATATTTTCAAAAAAAAATATAGAAGAAGAGAATAAGACTAAATCCATTGTTCAAATAAGATGGAGAGAAATTAATTTTAGAGAATTATGATTAGATTATTTTTTATTACAATGATATCTATCACTTAATAATACTTAAAAAAATAAATTTGGATGACAAGCAATTAAGTATAGTAAGATTCCAATCATACCATTAAATGTTTTCTGATAAACTATTTTCCCAGCCTCATCAAGATCTAAAGTATCAAAAGTACGAATGTGAGTACTAATACTTTTATAATTTTTCAAACCATGTTTCTTAACTAAATCATTTATATATGAATTTTGAGATACAAAAGTACCTATTGGTTACTGGGAAATTTGATAGAAAAAAATATGTTATCTCACCCATCATACTCATTTCATGCTAAAAATTCATAACATCCACAAATTAATCAATTTAATATATTTTAGATGATCCAAATATAATGTCATCAATATAAATTTATACAAATGTAATGATTTTTTTACTTATTTTATAAAAAGAGTTGGACTTGTCGCTCCCTTAAAGAAATTATTTTGTAAAAAAATCTAGTTAACCTATGATACCAAGCTATAAGGGCTTGTTTATATCTATAAAGTGTCTTGGTAAAATTATAATCATGTTCTATATGTTTTTTTAATTTCAATAGTAGGGGTTTTTCAATATTAAATTCCACTAGAACAAATCCATGTTAGTAATTATAGATCACATCCATTTGAAATAATTTGAAATTACAGAATTCTATAAATGCTAGTAGTATTTGAATAGATTATGTATTTTTATGGGTGCATAGGATTATTCAAATCATGTTACCTCTTGTTGTTTATATCATTTAGGAACAGACCTATATTTATTTATAACTATTATTCGGTTTTCATCACATTTATTTTGAAATAACCATTTCACTCCAATTATTGTTGTTTCCTTATTTCATTCTCACACATGGTTCCTTTAAAACACATTGAGTTCATGTTTCATTAATATTATCCATTCCTCATCACCAAAATCTTCATTAAGATTCGTATGTTAAAATTGGGATAATAAAGCTAGATTATCAAATTAATTTCTCAATGAAATTCTGGTCTTAACTGGTTTTTCATTAACAAAAATGATACTTTTAAGAGGATGATTCAGAGATAACAACTAATTTCTAGGATTTTCAAAATTATGATCTTAAATAATGGGTAGAAAATATTCCTAAGGAATAACATAAAAAACATATTCCTAAGTTATTTCATTCTGATGACATCATTCGTACAAATTATAAATATATATTTTAAAAATAACATCTAATGATATAGGATGTGGTTGTTTGAAACAATGGGGCCAATTTCATAAAAATTAACATCCACTATTTCCTCAGGAGTACATGAATTTTTATTAAAAACTCTAGAAGCATTACATGTTGTAGAATAACCAAAAAATACACCTTTACCATATTTTGGTGAAATATATGTAATTAATATTTAGAATTTAAGATGAATACATTTTATCCAAAAACAATAATGTAAGAAACTTTTAATTTTCATCCATTCCACAAGTCATAAAAAGTTTTATGAAGAAAATGTCAAACTGAATATCGATTTAGAGTGTAAAAGGATATACTAACCGTTTCAACCAAAAAATGTCTATAAACTATGTATTCAATCAATAGAGTTATAGCAATCCTCTAAAGAACTATATTTATTTATCAAACTATACCATTTTTCTATGGTGTTCTAGGTGACAAAACATTAGGTTCATTACATTTCTTACGGAAAAAATATTGAAAAAAATTTAAAAATTCTTCCCCATGACCACTATGAATAGTTCTCATGAGAGGTTTTTTCAATTAATTACATTGGCTAAAAAAGTTTGGAAATAACTAAAGGCATCACAATTCTGTGTAAGAAAATATACCCTTCTGTATCTAGTGTCATCATCATCTAATACATATAAATATTATTTTCCATAAAATGTTTCTTCTTGTTTAGTTAAAAATAGGACCATCTATACTAATTGTGATGCACTATAAGTTGATTATTTACTAATCGATTAAAAACATGACTTATGTTTCTTACTAAATTTAAATGGGTAAAAAACTTTTGAAGTATCAAACCTTACTTCTATTATATATATAAGAAGTCTTTTTATAGAAAACATAGCTATGTTTCTAACAATACACTGTCCTAACTTTCAATTCCATAAAAATTATTATTCTTTTATTTCATTAAGGATTGGTAATTCTTGGTTCATAATGTTTTTTATGTTTAGTGTGTAAATATTGTCATGCTGATTTGCAGAAATAATAAATTATTCCTTGGAACTATGTATAGTACATTTATCATTCCTAAATTTATCAAGGTAACCATCATCATATTATTTAATTATTTATATTATTTTTTTCTTATGTCCTAATGAAAATAAAACATTTTAAATTATTATTTTTCTAAGAAGTAAAATGTTACTTATGCCAATAATTTCCCCTTCACTAATCCTAAAAGTTACATTACCACCTTTCATCTTGATAATATTAATAAATAAATCCCCATCCTCTGTTCGGAGTAACCACTATACATGTACCAAATGTTTTTGTTGTTGGTTCTATCATTCATTTCAAAAAAAACCAAAGAATTAGTTTTTTTAGAACTGAAAAAATAGTGAGTCTAGTTTTATCAGAAAGTTGACTTTTTAGAATAAAAATTTTACTAAAATTAAATTGTTGAGAAACTTTTATTGCCTTATAACAATAAGATTTATGAAAAAAAGGCTAAAATCTAATCAAATTATAATTTTATATCCAATTTCCAACACATTGGCACTTTTTGAAAAAATGGACCACTTTTCAGAACAAAGTAGCTACCACTAAAAATATGATTTTGATTTATATAACCCATTCAGTATTTATTACCATGAGGATTAATTTTCTTTCACATGTTATCAATGTTTTCCTTCTCATAGGTAAACATGGATAGAAGTTTCTTCAAACTAGATATTTTAGTGTTTATTTCTACCATGAGGTTTTTTCCTCATCCAAAATATTACTAAAACATATTTTTACAAATTCATTTTGTAAACTATTTTTTTGAGAAATATTTTTCTCAGTTTATTTTGAAATAATATCTTTTAAAAACATTTTTTATCAAGATCTATTGTAATATCTCACATTTCATTAGTTATAGTACTTTTTATTGATTGTTCCTTTGCAATTTTATATTTCAAATTATCATGATTTGTATATAATTTACAATTATTATTTTCTAGATGATTGGAAAATCTTGAAACATAATCACAAATATTTAATGTATTATCTTTTATTGAGGATGATTCTTCATCAAAAGATATAAAATTTTTCTCATCATTAGGATTGTTTTCATTTAATGTTATATTGTTATGGGATTCGACAATGTTAACCATTTCTATAAGACATTAATTTACCAAAGGTACTTGTGAAAATAGTCCAATATTCCTTTATTTAAAATTTTCATTCTTTGAATAATTTTATGATGAATATCCTCTAATGGAACTCAATATTTCAGTATAGTTTATACATTTCCTTCCTTTATACATATAATTATTATTTGTATTTTGATCATAATTAATTCCCTTTATATATTTATTTGGGACCTTAAAAAAATTAGGTCAGATGTGTTATGTTCTCTTGTATTCAAAACAAGTAACAACATAATCCTTCTTTTCATTTTTATCCTTAAATTTTTCTTTATATGTATATTGAAAATATTTCTTTCCCACAATATTCATTAACCATTTAAAAATATTATCCAACTCATATTAATAATTTTCTGATGAACATAAATTAGATTAAACTATAAAAATTCCATAACCTCAATGAATGTACAAATTTCTCTTCTATTTGAACACTAGTAGGAATTGTAGATATTATGGAAAAGGCACTCCATCAATTTTCTTTTTATCCTTTTTATATTCTCTTTCTAATCTTCCTTCATATTTCATTAGGATTCCAAAAATATCATCAAGAGTTTGATTATAATATTTATTATTTCATTCACAACAGTTTATTTATATTCCCACTCAATGGGAATTATATCAATAATCATTTCAATCAAAATAACAATAACAAGAAATTTTTTCTCCAAGAGACAATGAACTATTTATAATATTCATAATACATTGGTCAATCTAGGGAACTGATTCACTAGGTAGAAAATAAATTCCATTGTAGCCAAATCTATGAATTGATGTAATTTTTTTCATAAATTTGGATGTAATGAAATTATATACGTCCAAATTACATTGAAAACTATTGGAATCTTCGCATGACGATATTTGAAAACATATATTCCTCATCACATAACAAAATAAATTACATTGGAAAATCTAGATCAAATGATATTCTAACTTCTCAAAAATAGTAAAATAAGAAACTATTTATCATGAATATCATAGTTCTCAGCAAATAATAAGAAATTATCAACTCCACTATTGATCATAAGAGTTTTCCTTCAATATATCAAATACTCATAGATATTCGCACAAAATTTTTTGGATTGGATAGGATTTAGTTCTTCAATTTATAAAATATTTATACCCTCCATATTCATAAATATAGAAACTAGTTTCTATAACTGGACATTAGTGTAAAAATAATTTCTAAAGAATAGATTATAAAAATTCTTTATAAACATGTAATTGTTTAAGATATTCAAAAGTCAACAAGCTATAGTAGCAGAAACTTTTCTAATACCAATTGTTTAATTTATGTAGTATATTATATTGTTACAATTACATATGGGAGGGTGGATTGTAGATTAAAAAAATGAAACAAAATAAAAAACAATACCACTTTAAGTAAAATGATTATAATCACACACCGTCTGATGATTATAGTTTAAGAATTAGAACCACAAATTGGTAGATTATATTATGTAATGTTTTAATTTTATCATAGATTGTCCAATAAAAAAATTGATACGAATTATTTTTAAGACAAAATTTCTTTCATAATATGAATAAAAGAACGAGGACTTGTAGAATCAAGGGAAAAATATCTATTAAATTTAATAATTACATATTAGCTATATTAAAAAATCACTATTTTAACCTTATGAGTAGACATAGTAAAAAAATGACTAAAGGTTTCCATAGTTTAATACTTATTATAAAGCCTATATTTTCTAACTTGGAAATCCCTCAACATGATTTTATGAATAATATACATCTTCATATCCTTAGAAGTACCAATATGATGATTAGTGTTTTTAATCCTAGACATAGAATACCTCAATATGATGGTTCAAATTCACTAAATTCTAATCCCCCGAGTCTCATGATCATTACAATGATCTGACACATAATAAAAATGAAATTTTTTAAGGGATTCAACCATGACAAGGATTCCATAGAATGAAAACACAAAAAACATTTAAAAAAATAAGAATGAGATGATAATATGGAGAAAACATTATAATACATGAGTTATGAAATGTATCAGTTGAAAACTCTTCAAATGACTGACTATTTATAGTTGAAGCTCTAATGATCATATAATGGAGTTTTTTGCAATGACATGAGACAGCTGGGAATTGATAACTCATCTAAAATTGAATGTGTGATGTTCTTTTTTAGCACCATTATAATTATGAAGTTTATTTATTATGATGTATTATATATAGATATATTAATATATATATATATATAAACATATTTCGATTATATACTTAGAATAGTTTGATGGACTTCCTTTTCATATGTTAATAGGTAAAACTGTATAAGGATCAGTCTGATATATTGGTACAAGTATCATCCTGATTTTCATGACTTATTATTATAAGATAAAGGTCAAAGATATAACCTCTACTTTACATAAATTTCATCTTGATGAATCAAAAACATATTTATCATGAGGTATCGTATTGATGAATAAAAAGTTTCAGTCATAATACTATAGAATTTTTTCTATGATAGTGAAAAAGTAATTTTTGGTACAAATACATACTAAAACACTTGACACATAAAATGTTAGTACACATAGTTTTAAGAAGGTTTTTTATTTTAAAATGTAATGAAATGTAAAAGTGAGATGTAAACTTCTAAATCAAAAATCCAAAGCTTATTACCAAAATGGTTGAAAAATCCAAATTCAAAAAGGGATATAAGATCAGTGTTCCACTTAGGCAAGAATGTGATCATTTCCTGAGGTGGTCTCCAAATTGGGTTTAAGAACCCCATTTAGAATGGGGATATGTTCTTGGCCCTATACATCATCATTTACCAGAATTTTTATACAATCCTCCCAGAGGGGAGGAAGATTTTGTGCTTACTCTGATGTATCCATTAAGTCATACTGATCATACTGATATGTATTTATCTGATATAATTATGTGCATGTATGTATGTGATTATTGAAATATTTAATTGAATAACCACCATAGATGTTCAAATATACTGGAACATCAAAAGGGCATAAGAAGGAATATAATCATGCATGTTTTGTATCACTAGGATATTCCAGAAAATATCTTCATTTGAAGTGAAAGTATATTCCTAGTAATTTCCTCCTTATTCCTTCAAAATATTATGATGGGATTCTTTTTTAAGGGTGGGTTATGTTCCTTTACCCTAATCACTACTAGAATATGTTGGAAGACATGGTATTCCTAAGAAGGGATATAATCCTTCCTAGTGAGTGATATGGTTGATTGTTGGTGAAAATTATATAGGTGATAAGGTGTATAAGCCTAGTCAATTAATGTTGTCAAAACATGTTTGGGATATTCGCAAGAAATAGAGGTGATATGGGCCTAATCAATATGACATGTGGCATATTACAACTAATGATATCTCTTTGGTAAAATTTTATTTCTTTCTATAGAGGAATCCTACTGGGTAGAACTATCATTAGGTGACTAAGAGGCTGTAATTTCATGACATTAGTTGCAGTTGATAGGAGACCTCTTGGGAAACTACTGAAATGATATAAATCAATGTTCAATCCTTTGTTGTGAGATAAGTATGGTTATAACTATCACAAAATGGGGATAACATCCTAATATTATTATCAGTGATGAAATGTGTCACTATATTTATTGGAGTCTTCCTCTGGAAAGGTGTTCTTGTGATATTTTGTTCATAAAGGCCTTCACATGCAACCTAAAGGTCTATGTTGCTATCTTACTAGTGATACACCATGACCATCATGTTTTCCATCCAATAATAAAATCAATGAGTATGTGATTTTTTATGTGGTCCACAGAGGTAGTTGATACTACCTATGGACTCGGACACATAGTTTATGATTCAATTGCCTTAGGTTACAGTGAACATAGTGAAATAGGTAATTACGACAAAAAAAGAAAAAATGAAAAAGGACTCCAACCAAGTAAACATCCCATGTAAGAAACGAAATTAATTATCTATAAATGGGAAATGTCATTGTTTGATTTGGTTGGAAGGTGATTCATATCGGTTTCACGATTTTTGTCTTATAAGGTGAAAAATGAAATAGCCCGATGCTTGGTCAACCCATAAATTTTTTTATTAAATTATTTATGTTAGTTGCATCATTTTTGTTTCCTAATAGAGATATTATTTCCAAATGGCCTAATTATTGGTCATGGGAGGTTGATTATTTTTCTACAATCATTCATTTCAAGTTACCTATTTATATTTCTATTGGAAACTCCCAATAGATTCTACACATGTAACATGACATGATCTTTCTTTCAAAGGAAGGTGTTCATTAGGGTTTCCTTCCAATGGAACCTATGAAATTTCATTAGTCGAGATTATTTTAGTTATGGATCATCAGACACTTCTGTATGCTACTTTTTTTCTTTAAGACTCTTTTATATATTTAAGACATGTTCATGGATCTTTCCACGATCCTAATATGGAACTAGATTCCCAAACAATAACAATCTATTAATGAGTTTATCTATTATGATTATTTATAAATTTAATGTTCATCCTATCAGTGACACATATTTATGTAGAAGAGTTTCTCCATTTTTTACACGTTATTGTTTATGATGCTAGTATGGGGATTACTATGTTTTGAATCCAAGAAACATGGAACTGTATAGTTTGTCGTTGCATGGTAAGTTGATTTGTGTTCGCAGTTTTCCTCATATGAAATGTGTACTAATCGCTATGAGTTAGTATCATATGGTATATGTATTTGGAAATATAAATTCCATCAGGGTTATGGAAAAATGAAGATTAATCCCATTGAGATTATTTACCACTGAGGAAAAGTGGGGTTTTCATGTAGGATGGACTTGTAAATGTGATCCCTACCATGAATGTTTATTTATGAGGATGATATAGTAATACATCAAAGGAATATAGAACTTCTATTAGAGGAATGGTACTATCAGGAGTACTTCTTGGCAGAAGATGGTCTGTAGGGAATAGAGACCCAAATGATAGGATTTTTTAACTCACTTGATATAGATAGGTGGGGGAAAATAGAGGATTCACTGATTAGTATATCATAATAAGATTAGTGATTAAATTTTAATGAATTTTCGTCTGAAACAATGGGATGAATCCTATATATCTTCATAAGTATATAATCAAATCCCACATACTTTGAATAAAATTGTTTAGGGTTTTATGATATGACCATATAACATTTTCACAAACTTGTTCGGGAACTTTGGTAACCTAGAAACCATATCAGCCCTGACATAGCCCTAAAGGTGTTCTTGATACCCATGGGTCAGATACTAGCACCTCCTATAACACAACATGCAACTAGGAATTAATATTCTAGAAAACATATTAGAATAAAGACAACCAGGTCAATATGTATACAAAAGAAAATCTACTAGGAGTAATGAACCCAAATTCAATAAGGAATTAAATCCCCAAATACTTAAACCCAAGTACCAAAATAGTGGGAAACACCACATGTACATTAGGATAGAACTCACAATGTCCTAGGTTCACCAACTGGATCCACCTACATGTGATCCTTTACCCTTTCATGAATATGGAAGGAGATAATCTAAAAACACCTGAAGGCACAAGTAGTGTGTGAGATAAAAAGACCAGTAGGGTCTCACTAGGAATTCCACAATAGATTCCAAAAAATATTAACCAATGGAATGCCTTAAATTTTAAAAATGAATAGGTTTGGCATTTTCGAATCACATTTAAACAATCATGCTATACAGTTCAACTGACGGAAAGTAATTTAAGCAATGTCTATAAAAGTGACGAAATATTTTCAAAAAAATGGATTAAATTATAAATTTATATAAAAAAATTTATATAAATTCCGAAGGAATGTAATGTAGTTTTACAACATTGGAAAAAAATTATATCTCAAATATAAAACAAGAAAGAAAGGTGGTCATCTTCTAAATAGGTACAATTTTTTCATGCTATAAGAATCTACACTCATAATGTCATATCAGAAATATGTGTATACACACATGACACTAACACTAGCCAAAAGGCAACTCGTCACCATCCCACAAGGGATGTGATCCACTACATGTATGTTTTAGTACATTGTAATGGAATAAATTGTGTCCAAATAACTCACTAACTACCAAAGGCTTGCATGCACTCTCACACAATCGAGGATGGTAAATTAATTTTAATACTTATTAATATACATTTAAATAAAATTTATCAATATTAATGCTAATTTTAAATTTAATAAAATGAGTTTTAATTAAAAAAACATGCCCCTTTTATAAGATAAAACCATAATGTTTATATCAAAACATTTTAATCCATTTTCACAAATTTGAAATCTGTTCAAAATTAATTTCATCAATTTCAAAATTCATTTCCCCAATTAATTACCAAATTTTAATTGAAATCATTTCAATAAAAATTTAAATTTAAATTAAACAATTTGTATCGAAAAATTTCAGTAAAAACACAATAATTTAATGGCATTGTGTGTTTTCCCAATTCTTATGTGTGAACCATTTCAATTCAAATAATTCACTAGATTGGAAATTATTTCCTAAATTGAAATGATGTTTATGCAGTTGAATTTAAAAAAATCTTTTGAAATAAATCAATCAATTCAATGTTAGTCACTTTGGCTAAATGATATGGAATCACCTACCTTTTCATGAAACTCAACACTATCAATGATACCTATTACTGGACTCACCTGTATTGATAATCCCAAATCATGTTTAAATATTGATCATGATATATTAAGTCAGTTACTAATCTTTTTAATCTAAATTAATAGTTATCTTATCCTCAACAATGTATAATCTTAAGTCTCATGACATTGTTTCATTGGCTTACTGTTTATATTTACCTACATATAAGTTCAACATTAGAGGCTAATGGTATGATAATTTTGTTCAAAGTCACCATTATAGCTCACTGTCACTCTAATTCACTGATTTTAGAAGATCACCATTTAAGATTTACATTCATTGTTGGAAGCTACCGGTACAAGGTTACTGTTATAAGTCAACTGTTGTTCTGGTTATCAAAGCTCACAGACAAAGAGTTATTGTCACAAGGTCACTACTATGACAAGGATTCTGTTAGAAGTTCACTGTCAGACTCTTTCTCTAGTCTTCTGTTGAGAACATCAAAGTTCAAGACTACACTTGGAAAGGTCTACTGTTGAGCCTACCGATGAAGTTCACTGATATGGAGTTACTGTTACATAGAGTAAACAACTACCATTACAAGACATCGACTAACACAAATTCCACCGTTACAAGCCTACAGACAAAGAACCTACCATTGAAGCTCATACATGAATAGTCTACCGATGAAGTCCACAGTTGGAAAGACCACAGTTGAAGTCTACTGTGTGACATGAACCTGCTACCAGTCTAATGATATTTTATTCTTTTCTTCAACAATTTTATTAATACTATTATAACAGTCATTTCTGGACAAATTAATACACCTAACATTATTTAATGCTATTTTCAGGTATATCAGGAAATAGTACGATGTATGATGAAGACCACACGTGGTTGAAATAGTTTTCCTGTCAGACCCTGCTGAACCAAATGAGAAAAAGCCGAATTGTAAAATAGTATATATATAAGAGAGAGACATTTAGAGCTGGAAACCAATATATATGAAACAAAAAAATTGGCATAGATATATTGATTATACACAGAACACTCATAAGACGGAAATGTACACAATATAAAGAAGGACACTCACCACTCATTCTGAAGAATATAGAGCTTCACGATGATCTATTGAAAGAACATTTATCAAGCTATATTGGTGTGCTGCAAAGAACTTAAAACCCAGTAAGCTAATCATCTCTATATCTGGAAGTTAGAACATGAACGTTGCGGCACTCTGTTTTGGAGTCAACTTGCAGAGAAGAACAAAAACTTCATTTCATTCTTTCCAACAAGTCCAGAGCTGATCTGCCAACACAACAGAGCATTTTTAACTCATACCTACCATAATTATCTCTATTGTGTCTCAATACTTTACATTTGTGAGTAGTGTGTATATGTTACACACACTGACTCTTGTTCTTGAACTGAGGTCTACTAAAAATCCCCATACCAAACATTCTTTACATTTGTTTCCCAAGTATAACTGTGGATGATGCCTTGTGTGGCTTGGTAGTTTATTTTCCCACGTAGAACTATGGTAGAGGTTGCAAAACCTGGACAGTTTGTGAAAACTATTGTAATCCCCGATACAGGCTGTGTATCACTTTTAATATAATTTCATGGTGGCAGGTAATCACCAAGTGGAGAGGACTAGGTCTTGTCTTAAGACTGATCCTCTTGTTAAAATTTGTTGTGTTCTTTTTTCATTGCTCTATTTTACATTCATCCGCTGTGCTTATATAAGCAAAGATATAAAATCTGTTTTTACATACTCTGATAGTTAGATCTGGTTAGTCTGTATACTTGATTCATTAAGTAGACTTGTTTCAAAAGTTGAATTAGTTTTCATACTAATTCTATTGAGGAGTAATCAACCATTGAGAAACCTATTGAACAATAAGTCACTTATATCTCTACTGCCTTAATTGACTTGGCTGTTCTAATTTAGGGGATTTTAATCCTAAACGTTTTTAATAGAAATTTTAAATGGAACACATTTCACCCCCCTCTTGAGTATCCACTACGACCAATATTTTGTATCAGAGGAAACATCTTTATATAAAAAGTGTTCAAACCCTCTGTTTTTCAAACTGTGATTTTAGTTTTATCTTAATGATCATAAATTTCTATTAGATCTAAATTTTATCTCTTTAATATATTCTATAAAATCAATTTATGCTCAATAGACTAGAAGGAGCTGCTACTAATAGGACACCTTTATTTAATGTTGTGATATATGCTCAATGAAAAATTAAAATGAAAATTCATTTGGAATGTATTGGTTTTGATATTTGGTCTGCTATAGAATCAGAATATGAGATCCCTAAAAATGTTTGATCCACTTGGGATGATGCTACAAAGTCTTACTATGACAATAACTATAAATATATGAATTCCATTTACATATCCTTAGGAGATGAGGAATTTAACCGAATTTCTGCATGTAAAACTGCTCATGAAATTTGGGACACCTTGGTTGTTTCTCATGAAGGAACAACTAATGTGAAGGAAATGAGATTAAATACTTATACAATTAAATATGATAATTTTTAGATGAGTCCTGATGATCCTATTTCTCACATGTACCTTAGGTTTAATTAGATTTTCAAAAATATGAGTTCACTGGGAAAAGATGTTCTAGAGGAGTAGATCATGAGAATATTGAGATGTTTCCCAGACAGATGGAGGTGCTCTTCTTTGTCTATCCGAGAGTCATGTGACATCAGGAAGCTAGCTGTTAAGGAGTTTATTGGTAAACTAATGATGTATGAAGAATAATTGAAGGTGAACAAAGAAGAATATGATTAACCCAAAAGAAAATATGTGGCATTCATGTCTACTGCTTTAAAGAGCAAAGACAAGGATAAAATACACGTACATACTGAAAGTTCAACTAGTGAAGATTCAGATTCAGATAGTGATGATGAAATGGCTCAAATAGCTCAGAGATTTAAGAAGCTCTATAGGAAGAAGATGTTCTTCAGAAAACCAAACTACAAGGGTAAGTATGATCAACAAGGTAAGTGGAAGAAGGATTGGAAGACGTCTAATAAGGAAGATGATATAGTCTGCTATGAATGCAATAGGAAAGGACGCATCAAGGTTGACTTTCCTAAGATAAAATTAAAAAAGAAATATGACTATAAGTACAAGAAGTACAAGAATTACATGAGAGAAACCTGGAGTGCTTCAGAAGACAGCACAATTGAAGCAGAAGCTACTGATTCTGAAAAGAATCATGTTAACATGTGCTTCATGACTAACATATATGAGGTACCTATTTCCCCTATTCAAAATGATTATTATTTTGGAAATAACTGTGATTTTGATAATGATTGATATATGTCTGAGGATGAACTACTTGAATATTTCAATATGCTAGAAGATACCTACATTAAACTAAAATATAAATATAAATCTTTAAAGAAACAACATGCCTTGACTAGTAATGTTATAACAGATCTAAGTATAGAAATAGAAACGAATGCTCAAGTATTAAAAGAGAACACTAAACATAAACTATCTAATGAACAATTAAGAATGGATATTGAGAATTTCATTGTTGGAAGGGATACCTTGACACAGTTTCTAGGAAAACATATTGCTCTAGAATATACAACTGGTCTAGGATATCAGCCTGCACAGAGACAAATTAGCAAAACCAAATTTGTTCCAAAATCTGGATAGTTCACTGCTAATTCTCTATTACATTTTGAGAAAAAAATTTCAAGAGGACCTAACAAATTATATATGTCTCCAAATATGTTTATTTATTTTAGAAAACCTATAAAGAAAATATGGTTTCCCAAAGATTTATTGGCTAACCTTTCTGGACCCAAGAAGATCTGGGTACCAAAATTATCCCATGTTTAATCTGTTTTTTATGGAAGTTTCTTGAAGAGTTCTTATAAGACCCTATTTTACATGGATAGTGGATGTTCAAGACAAATGATAGGAGACTATTCTTACTTCAAGAGTCTTATTAAAGTTGATGGTGGTCATGTCACCTTTGGTGACAATGTAAAAGGAAAAATCATTGGCTTAGGCCAGATTGGTAACCCTGTTACAATATTAATTTCTAAAGTAATTTTTTTTATGGATTAATGTATAATTTACTTAGCATATCTCAGTTATGTGATGATGTACTTAATTTTAAATTTGAAAATGATTCATGTAATGTTTTTTTTTTCAAAAAATGATTTTGTTTTCACTGCATGTAGAAATGAGAATGTTTATGCTGTTGATTTAAATTCCTCAGCCAAACAAAATGTTTCCTATTTAAATGCTTTTCATAAAGATTTTTGGTTGTGGATGAGAAGATTATGACATTGTAATGTACACTCACTTAGGAAGCTATCTAATAAATGTTTAGTTAGAGACTTGCCTAAATTTTTATTCTCAATTGATTAAGTGTGTAATCCCTGTCAAAAGGGAAAACCACAAAAAGTTTCTTTCAAAAAAAAGAAATAAGTTTCAACTTCACAACCACTTGAGTTGGTTCACATGGATTTGTTTGAACCATAAAGTGATTCAAGTCTAAATGTAAAGTACTATGTTTATTTTCTTGTAGATGACATTTATGGGGATACATGGTTATATATTATAGCTCACAAAAGTGAAGCTTGTTCCTACTTTGTCAAATATTCCAAGTCTGTAGAAAACCTTAGTGGACATAAGATTAAAACCCTGAACAGTGATCATGGTCATGAGTTTGAGAATCATGAGTTTGAATCCTACTGCTCACATAATGGCTATAGTCACAACTTTTCTACCCATAGGACACCTCATGAAAATGGAGTTGTAGAAAGAAGAAATAGGACCCTTAAAAAAATTTCTAGAACAATGCTTATCGAGTATGATTTACCTATTTATTTTTGGGATAAAGCTACAAAACAACTTGTTAAATTGTCAATAGAGTTTTAATTAGACATGTTCTAAAAAGGACCCCTTATGAACTTTTCAATAATAGGAATCCTAAGTTTAATTATTTTATAATTTTTTGCTGCAAAGTCATTATTTTTAATACTAATGTTAATATTCACAAATTTTCCCCCAAAAGTGATGAAGGAATTTTCCTGGGTTATTCTATCTCATGTAAAGCCTATAGAGTGTTCAATAAGAAAACTGAATGTGTGGAAGAATTAGTTCCTATCAAATTCGAAGAGATTTATCCGCCCGAGCCTAAAACATATCTTGAAAATATTGGGAATGATTTGTCAAATCTGAACATTAATGATAAAGATAGTGAATCCACTGTAAAAGTATCCAGTTCTGGAAATTTTCCAGAATCTGCTCCTACCATTTCTGAACCAACAGAAAACAATGAAGAATCTAGTTCAACCCTTCGTAGAGGTATTAGGACTCTGAAGAATCATCCTCTAGATGCTGTTGTAGGTGATATAAATAGAGGAACACAAACTAGAGCTTCTCTGAGAAACCAGGTTGAACATCAATCTTTTCATTCACAGCATGAACCTAAAAATATTAATGATTCTTTCAATGATGAATTTTTTGTAATGGCTATGTAAGATAACTAAACCAGTTTGAAAGAATAAATTATTCTAAATTAGTGGAAAGACCCAAGGACACTTTGACCATAGACACTAAATGGGTGTTTAGGAACAAAGTAAATGAGTCTAGAAATATAGTTAGAAACAAAGAGAGGCTAGTTGCATAGTGATATAGTCAAGAGGAAAGAATATACTATGAGGAGGCCTTTTCTCCTGTAGCTAGATTAGAAGCTATTAGGATACTACTTACATATGCAGCTCATCTGAATTTCAAACTTTATCAAATGGATGTTAAAATTGATTTTCTAAATGAATATATAGTTGAGGATGTATTTGTTGAAAAACCTCCTGGTTTTACAAATCCCCATTTTTCAAATCATGTTCTTAAACTATATAAATCTTTATATGGATTTAAACAAGCTCCAAGAGCATGATATGATAGGCTCATCTCATTTCATATTTCAAAAGGTTTTACCAAAGGGATATCTGATCCTTATCCTTTCAATAAATGGATTTCTAAAGATGTTTTGATAGTACAAATTTATGTGGATGATATTATTTTTGTGTCTTCTAAAAATTCATTATGTGTTGATTTTTCAAAACTGATGCAAAATGAGTTTGAAGTGAGTTTAATGGGAGAACTCAAATTTTTACATGGATTTTAGATATTTTAAAGAAAAAAATAGTATTATTTTTAATCAAAGTAAATATTCTAAGGTTATTTTAAATTTTTTTTCTTTGGATGGTAGTAAAGGAAGAGACACACCTATGAGTACCACATGTATGTTGGATACTGATGAAGTTGGAGAACCAGTGGATCAAACCAACTATAGAGGTATGATAGGGAGTCTACTCGATCATAAAACCAATAAACCTGAAATCATGTTTAGTGTTTGCATGTGCACTTGATTTCATGCCAATCCAAAAGAGTCTCATTTAACTGCTGTAAAAATAATTTTTAAATATCTCAAACATACTCCCAATTTATGATTATTTCATCCAAAAGGATAATAATTTGATCTGTTGAGTTATTCTGATGCCTATTTTTCTGCCTACAAGATAGATAGAAAAAGCCCCTCTAGGAAAAGTCAAATTTTAGGCAAGTCACTAGTATCTTGGTGTAGTAAAAAGCACAACTTTGTTGCATTATCTAATGCCAAAGCTGAGTACATAGGTTCTGGTAGTTGTTGTGCTCAAATTATATGGATGAAACAGACTTTACTGGACTATGGATATCAATTCAAACATGTATCTATAAAGTGTTACAATAAAAGTTCTATTATCATTTCCAAAAATCCAGTATCTCATGCTAGGAAAAATCCTATTTATGTGAGACCTCACTTTTTGAGGGATCATTATCAAAATGGTGATATCACTGTTGAATTCATTGGCCCTGAACTTCAATTGGATGATATATTCACAAAGCCTTTGAATTTTGAGAGGTTAAATTACATTAAACATGAGTTAGGTATTATTAATTTCAGCATAGAAGACCTCATAGTTAAACCTTAGTGTTAGACCTCACTGTTAGACCTCACCATTACACCTCATAGTTAAACCTCATAGTAAAGCCTCACAGTTAAACATCACAGTTAGACCTCATAGTTAAACCTCATAGTGAGACCTCACAATTAAACCTAATAGTTAGACCAAATAGTTAAACCTCATAGTTAGACCTCACAGATAAACCTCACAGTTAGACCTCACTGTTATACCTCATCGTTGCTCCTCACCAGTGTACCTCGCTGGTCATTTCACTATGGGATACTTCATTGTCTGTGTTTATTTATTACAGGAATTCGAACCGTTTTTATTCCTATTTATTATTTCTATTTTTTTTTAATCCCTAAATGATAAAATTAAAGGCAAAAAATATATATATATCCACCTTCCTCTCTGAATCTCGAACCTTTCTCTCGAAAATCTTAAACCATAACCCTTCACCTGAGCCCTCGAACCTCTCTCAATCTCTATGGCCAGAACAAAGCGACCCCCGACTGTCAATGTGGATATGCCAAGGCCAAAGAGGACTCTATATGAATCAAATGTCATTAGTAATACTCTGACGGGACCTGTCAACCTGCGTCTGACCAAGAGTGAAATTTTTGCTGAGAAGGAGTTAAGTGAAGAATGGCTGCTGTCGAGCAAGTCATTA
The DNA here is from genome assembly GCA_963277665.1 of Viscum album. NCBI lineage: Eukaryota > Viridiplantae > Streptophyta > Magnoliopsida > Santalales > Viscaceae > Viscum > Viscum album. The sequence goes on along the minus strand of CAUJRU010000715.1, from coordinate 138,757 downwards.
GTGATGAAAGCACTAGATGCCCAAGGATGGACTGAATGTTTTTCCAACAACAATAGACTGTACTACCTGAATCTTGTGAATGAATTCTAGGAATATATGACGTTCGAAGAGGATTATGATGTGCAAAAGCTAATATCCAGATCAATGGTAATGAAGTCAGCTTTTTGTCTGCTGAGTGGATTTCTTGTTTTAGAGTTTCTCATGAAAGAATATATGATTACTACTCTGGAGTGTCTCCTCCAGACAGTGCTATTTTTCAATATGAAAAAGCTCTGGAAGAACTGAAAGGAGATAGAAAATAAAGGAGGATCATTGCAGCTGAGATGAATGGAGAAGACATGATTTTATTCAAATTCATTCAACATGTACTTAGTCCGAGAAGAGGAGACTTTGTAGTGCTGATGTTCCAGGACATATTCCTGATGTACTTATTGAAGAATGGAAAGAAGATTAAACTATGTAGGATACTGATGGCATAATTGGAGGATATGACCAAGGCAAACTCAAAATCCAATGCCTTATTCCATGCCAAGATTATTTCAGTTATGATAAAGGTAAAGGGTGTGGCTAGAAATTAAGAAGATATTATAGTGCACAAGAACAGTGTTTGTATCTCCAAAGTGATTTTCAAATTCATAAAAATTAGATGGAATCCCTAGAAGAAGGCATGTTTGAATGATGACAGAAAGGTATATGAAATGTTTGACCCTACTACACATCCAACTAGGCCAAAATACAAGAGAGATCCATGACTGATGTCGGATGAGCCAGAACTGGCTTATTCAGATGAAGAGGAGGAGGCAGAAGGTGTTGTGGACCCTCAAAGAGAGAACACCACCATTGATGATGGGAGTGATCCTAATTTTCCTCACAGTCTTGTAAGGACAGTAGCTTTCAGAGAAGCTAGCCCTCCAAAAGAACTGCCATGAATAGAAACTATTCTGAAGGACAGTGATACGGAGACCACTGAAGATGAAGAATCATATCAGAATGTTGTCAAGGACATCTCTGAAGAGTATGGGACAAACGAATCTTTTGATAGGGATAAAGAAATGGAGGATGTTGCCGAAGCTGATGATGAGGACAATGAAGAATAAGAAATTAGTTTGAGCACTCTGATATATAATGAATAAAAGATATTGTCTGGTTAGGAAACATGAGTGGCATCTATTGCCATTGATATGGGAGACACTGTAGACTCAGTGAAGGCTATGACTCAACCCACTGGTTAACCAACAAGACACATTGTTGTTGAATCTGCTAGAGTTGTAGAAGAGGCTGTGGAGTTACCTAGAGCAGAACAAGTAGAGGAGAACACTCAAGAGAGAGCTCTAAGTGAAGGGGATCATTTTGGTTTAGTTTTTGTGCTGTATGACATCAAGGGTTGGTCATCAGATCCAGGGTACATGGTACTTGGAATCTATTATGGAGATTCTAGATGATAAAGACCAGCCCCAAATGGATTCTATTATCCTACATGAAAGTATTCCAATAGTTGTGCCTGAAAATTTGGCAACCAAGGAAGCCATTGATTCCTTAATGGCTGAAATGAAATAGTCCCTATGAGAATCAGTGGAAGATTTAATGAATAGATTTATTGAAGAGATGAAGAATGTAGAGAAATCCCTAGGGATATCTCTAGGAAGTGTTGTGTCTAGTCCAGTGAACAAAATTATAGATGAAGTTAAAGTGTGACATACTCAAATTGAAAGCTAGTAAGGAGCTGTGTTTTATCTAAGACAATCAGTTTCATAATTGACTACCCTGAGCAGTTCTCAAAACCAAGTGAATGATGAGATTTGATATATAAAATAGGTAGTCAAGAAGTTTGTTGATGTTTTTGAGAATTTTATGAAATCATTCAAAGAACATGTTAACAATCAAGATGCACTTGTTTAGAAGGTGATTAGTAACTTGACTCAGCCTTTCAAAGAGACAGTAGCCTTCTCGGTCAAACCCCTTACCTCATCTAGCTCCTCTATGAACACTGACCAGATCAGAACTGTGATCCAGGAAGAGCTTTCTAAGGCCAGTCCCAATGTCACCTCTAATTCTCAGATACTTTCTACCACTAGGGAAGTCATCAGCTTTGTTTGTGACCACTTGTAGGCAGCTACTACTTCTAAATAGGCCAGTAAGAATAAGGTTGATTCTTAATTTGAGAAGGTCTATACCAAGCATCAAATGGCCAAAAACTTCATGCTCTTGATATATATTTTGAAGCTGCCCCCAGTGACTCAGGAATTCACGGAGAAGGTCAACAAACTGAGAGAATTGATCCCTTCTTTGGATAAATATTTGGAGAATAAAGATGATTTTTTATTCGCTATGGAAAGAGGGGGAAGCATTATTATGGATTTCATAAACATTCTTCTACCCTTTTACCATGTGGACTGCACCCCTGTTATCATCCCTTCTGCCTTACCTGCATCTCAACCTTGTGGTTCTTCGACAATGTCTCCTGCTGAGTCGATCAGAAGCCATACTCCACTAATACCTCAGCGAGCCACCCACTACAGATCAACAGAAGCTTATGTTGCTTCCCCTACAGTCATTCCTGCAGTAATTCCTAAACCTACTAATTCACCAGCTCCTCCTCCCTCATCTTCTTCCAAAGGGAAAGATCACATGCCTGAGGCTGATGTGGATTGAGTATGTTCATGTCTTTTGATAGGGCTTATGTATTTTTTTGGGTCATGTAATTTAATTTCATTAATACAATCTTTCTATGTTCTCTCTATTTGGGCTTCTTTTTGATAATCACAAAGGTTAAGAAATACTTTCTAATTCTAGAATAATCATGTCATTTGTGATTGGGGAGAAAAGTTATAATATACTATAATTTCATGTTGAATCTTACCTTCCTTTCTCTCTGATACTAGGTACCAATATTTTCTGGTTTAACACTATTATTAATCTCTGATACTTGTGAAATTTGGGATTTTTGTTTAGTAACTATACTATATATGATATTTATCTTTAATACATAGTGGAATAATTTGTGATTATAAAAAATGGGGGGATTTTTAGACTTGCCTGTTTTGATAATCCCAAATCATGATTAAATATTGATCATGATATATGAAGTCAGTTACTAATCTTTTTAATATACATTTATAATTATCTTATCCTAAAAAATTTATACTCTTATGTCGCATGACTTTGCTGCATTAGCTTACAATTTTTATTTATCTAATTATAAGTTCACTGTTAAAGGCTACTGGTAAGAGCCTTCTATTCAAAGTCACAGTTTTAGCTCACTGTCACACTATGTCACTGATGCAAGAAGATCATCATTGAAGATTTACAGTCACTGTTGGAAACTACCGGTACAAAGATACTATCATAAGTCTACCAATGATTTACTAATAAAATCTCAGAGACAAAGAGTTATTGTCACAATGTCACTGCTGTGACAAGGCTTCTATTAGATGTTCACTATCAGAATCTTTCTCCAATATTTTGTAGAGAACTTCACTGTTCAAGTCTACAGTTGGAAAGGTCTACTGTTGAGCTTACCGATGATGTTCACTGATAAGGAGTTACTGTTACATAGAGTAAACAGCTTCCATTACAAGACATCCACTAACACAAAATCCACCATTACAAACATACAGACAAAGATCCTACCATTGAAGCTCTTAGTTGAACAGTCTACTGATGAAGTCCATAGTTGGAAAGACCACAGATGAAGTTTACTGTGTGACATGAACCTGCTACCAGTCTAATGATATTTTATTCTTTTATTTATCAATTTTATTAATACTATTATAATGGTCATGTATGGACAAATAAATACACCTGACATAATTTAATGCTATCTGCAGTCATATCAGGAAATAGTATGATGTACGAGGAAGACCACTTGTGGTTGAAACATTTTTCCTGTCTGCCCCTGCTAAACCAAATGAGAAAAAGCTGAACTGGAAAATAGTATATATATAAGAGGGAGACATTTAAAAATTGCGGCCATTATATACAGAAATTAGAAAAGTGGCATAAATATATTGAATATAAACAAAACACTCATAAGAGAGAAATGTACATAATTTGAAGAAGGACACTAACCACTCATTCTGAAGAAAAGAGAGCTTCACAAAGATCTATTGAAAGAACATTTTTCAAGTTGTAGTGGTGTGCTAAAAAGAACTTAAAAACCAAGAAGCTAATCATCTCTACATCTGGAAGTAAGAACCTGATAGTTGCAACACTTTGTTTTGGAGTCAACATGTAGGGAAAGACCAAAACTTAATTTCATTCATTCCAATGAGTTTAGAGCTGATCTTCCAACACAACAGATCATTCTAAACTCATCCCTACTATCTTTATCTCTACTATGTCTGAATTTTTTACATTTGGGAGTAGTTTATATGTGTTACACACACTGACTGTTGTGCTTGAACTGAGGGATACTTAAAATCACCATACCAAACTTTTGTTACATTTGTTTCCCACGTATAACTATTGAAGAAGCCTTGTGTGGCTTGGTACTTTATTTTCCCTCATAGAATTGTGGTAGAGGTTGCAAAACCAGGATAGTTTGTGAAAATTGTTTTAAATCCCAATACAGATTGTGTATTACTTTTAATATAATTTCATGGTGGCGGGTGATCACCAAGTGGAGAGGACTAGGTCTTGTCTTAAGACTGAACCACTTGTTTAACATTTTTTATTCCTTTTTCAATACTCTGTTTTACATTCATCTGCTGTGCTTATATTAGAAAAGACAGAAAATCTATTTTTACATACTCTGATAGTTAGTTCTAGTTAGTGTGTATATCTTCTTCATTTAGTAAACTTGTTTAAAAAGTGGAATTAGTTTTCATACTGATTCTAATGAGGGGTAATCAACCTTTGAAAAACCTGTAAAACAATAAGTCACTTATATATCTACTACCTTAATTGGCTGGGCTGTTCTAATTTGGGGGATTTTAATCATAAAATTTTTTAACTGAAATTTTAATTGGAACTCAATTCACTCCCCTCTTGAGTATCTTCTCTGACCAACGCCTGTCAATTAGAAAAAATGTGTATAAGACCATAAAAAAACATATAGTTGAGATCTAACAACACAAAGAATAGATCCATAAATTCTTGGATGATCTACTAAAATTTCAAAGGAGGATAAATAATGAAAGTCAAATAATGAGTGATAAATCATACCTGGGAATCACACCGCAAGCACAATGATGATCAAATTCCAAACGAGAGGATTTGGAAGGGTTGGAAAGCTCCATGATCACCATGGGAAAGCCTTAGGTTGAGGGATAAGAGAATAGAGTGTAGGAGAAAATATATCTTCGATGTTATGCCCTTTTTAAAAACCACAGGTAGGGTATTACATGACATGTAATCCCACTACACATCGTGAAGTAGTTATGTTTCATAACTGTAGAACACAACATTGATTTAAATTGAAAATTGTTAATTAAATAACTTAATATGTGTAAATGTTTGTCACATCTTGTAACCATTCATGGTTTCAATATTCTCATGACATGAATAATCTTATGGTATCCTCTTAGTGACTATTACACATCATGTAACCTTTTTACATAGCGTGTAACCCTCTCCTAGAATGTTGAAATAGGATGTTAATGTAGAGAGTCAAACAAATCTCTAACTTCACCATTATAGGTATCCTCCAAATTTATTCTCAACCCTACAAAGTAAATGGAATGGAAATGTCATGACAAGGCTAAAGGAATACTTATCAGATCGATAATGGGATGTTACAACCTCCCTACCATAAAAATATTCTATTCTTGGGAAACCTATGAAAAATATTCAATGCCATAAAGATGAAGCCACTATTCTCTCAAAAGTGTATCTCATTCCTATGTATCTTGACTATCATATCTACGTTACCATAGAACACAAACCAATGTTATCATACTCCCATGATGTACCTTGGTGTAATGACTCGTCCCTTGGGATCTGTGCCATTACTATCCCAAGCACGACTTCCATAGGCCAGGGGATGGAGACTAGCATCGATAGGAATATTCCCTAAAACGGGAAGGAATTGTCTTTAAACCTTTATAATCACGTAGTCTGAGAATATAAAAAGATGAAACTTTGATGTAAACTATTGTAGTAAAAGTGTGATGAATGAAAAAAGGGGGCTGGAATATAAGCCCAATTGTAATGGTACAAGTACAACTGAAAGAACAATACAACTAAAAAAAGGAAAATAGCTACCAAGTCATCCTTCGAGGATCCAACCTAAAGGGTATGTACAGATCGCCTCCTCATTACTCTATGTCTACACGTCTCTTACCACATACCACCTAGTCCTAACTCCCTCAAACCACAGCCCAGATGCTCATTGTATGTATAAGAAAAAATAAGGTGCAGGTAATGCCAGTATAGAGGTGAGTATAAAAATACCCAGTAAAGACCCTGAGACCGACAAAGGTATCTCAGAACTCCATAATAGAAAAACACAAAGCATGATCTCAATCACAAAGAACAATGCAATAGACACAACTCAAACTAGGTATACAGCTCAGATAAAAGGATTATGATGTTGACCAACACTGGATCGTTATGAATGCTGATAGCTAGTCACAGAATCTCTGGGCCTAAGAACATATAACATTCATATTCACAACATCTAACACCTCGAATACTGGAGAACGCCTCCTCTAATGAGTATAGTGGGATAACCTCATCACACCACGGTGCTTCCCACTAACCATGGACTACTGAGTTACTTTTCTTGTCGATTACCGTGGGTCTTCCGTGTAACACAATGGTGATCCCCACCATGGGTCTATAGAGTCACACAGAGGCTCACCCCCTCGTATACTGCTGAGATACTCCTCCTGTCGAGTACCTTGGGTCTGCCGCGTCAAACAGAGGCGCTCACCACCATAGGTCTACTGCGTCACACAGAGGTGCTCCCCATAGGGCCATCGAGTAACTCTGAGTCATAATTTCAGCAGTCGTCTTGTCCCAGCCACTCGTAGGGTCCCGTATGTAGCATTCTTGGGGGAACCAATACCTATGAAATTGGCTATATTAAAACAAGAATGAAGACATAAAAACACTTAACCCAATGATTTTATTTACCATAAGGGTTCCGACGCAACAGACGGTGCATCAATCAGATGCTCGTTCTGTGCGTTATTGGCATTTCAGTACTGAGGGCCTAGTCGGATTCAGGTGCGATCCAACCCAGCCATACTCCACTTTTTTTCAAAACTCCCATGGAGTAAGAAAAATAGCACCGTCTCACTCTAAGGATCCCAAATCTACAGACAGTTCGTAAAATGGACATCTAGTTCTCAAGATAAAGCCCTTTATGTGATTCTGGTCCCAGTGGGGCCCAGGATAGGACGGACACGGTCGGAATGACCAGGCCTGACCCGGTAAGGGTGGGTCTGAGGGATGGCCTAGCCTGTATGGGGGAATCTTGAAAAGGGGAGGCCATTCCATTATAGGATGCCACTCATGTGGGGGTGACGGCCAGGGAAGGCGCGACACGACCGCACGAGGCCCGACCCGCAAGGGGTCCGCCCAAATAGCCACAGTGGTAGGGACCCCTATTTTACCCGAATAGCCAAATGGCGTTTGGTTTTTTTCACATTGGAAATTACACTTCGTTCAGCAAGGTGGGACAAAGGACCAGTAAGGGTGGGTCCTGTTGGTTCAATCACGGTCGGTCGGCCTCTTGACCGATCTCTCCAGGGGCATGCATATATGGCCCCAGGCATAAACATTACTTAATCATGAGTTATTACAAGATTACACATTGATGATCTTTTTAGGTTTAGTGTTTTAGAGAATTTGATCATAAAACATGCATTACATTCCACATTTAAACAAAGTGGTCACATAAAAGATTGTATTCATTTTTCCCATCAACAGAAACATATTTAAAATTAAACATGGATTATTTCTTGACACTTCCTTGACACTATCATCATATCATGTACCATTCCCTTGACCTGTGAAAAACATTTCAAAAACATGGGATGAGAATAAAAAGCTCAGTAAGGGTTATAAAAAATATAGAAAGAAAACATGAGTTCATAAATATATAAGAATGAAATCATACTTTTCCCATAAAACCCAAGCACTTTAACATACCTCACCAAATCAGGAATAAATCATATAAATCATAAGAAATAAAGGTAACATGACACATTCATAACATTCTTACGTAGGGAGTAACCCTCTTGGTTATGTTTGGAATACCCATAACAATATATTCCCTAAATCTCTTATGATAAACCTTAACGTTAAACCCCTTCGCATTACCCAATGCATTGGAGAGCTATATCGGGCTCACCTGCCATTAGTTTATCACTGAACCACCCACCTTCATAACAATTCCCAAGAACCATAACATAATCGTATCACAAAAAACAAGAATAAAGGAAACATAACATTTCCACATTTCAATCACAATATATTAATACAACACATTGATATAATAAAAATATTATGAAAACCATTTTCAATACCAAAATAAAAGAAAAGTAAAACATGGTATTTATTTTTTATTTTAAAAATGTATGGCTTGTAGAGGAAGCCGAAACTCAAATAATGTTCACGGCGACAGAGAAGTCATTGTCGCCGCATTCATATGACCAAAAAACATTCCATTTTGTCGATTAGTAAATGCTTCGTATAAAAAAAGATTCCTTTTAAATAAATGTAAAAGTCAAAGGGTTTTATACACCATATAATAGAAAGTTGTGTATAAAACAAAATATGCCTCAATGAAAGGTGATTGAGATGAAGTCCCATACCTCGGGTCTGACTTGACACGATCATTTTTTATCCTCCTGAATAATAAACTTGAGTTATTTTCTACGTGCTTAAGAACCTTTTTAAAGTTCATTATTCGTTTTATATCACTTATTACCATGTCATGAACACTATGTAATTATTTAAGTTAATAACGGTCGTTTTAACGATCATTGGTACTTGAGTAAAAAATAAACTCTTTATAATTACAAGTTGTTCATGTATCCATTATATCCAGAGTTATAAACATGAAGTAGATGTCATATATATCATATATATCCAGTATATACATGCATTTATAATATTACATAACGTTTAGAGGTAAGAAATGAAATGCACCGTTCATGGAGACAGTAAGCCGTACGTATGCATGAATGCTAATTTCATTTCTATTTCGTATTTTATAGAATGGAATAATAATGATATAAATATATATTATAATTATACTATAATATCATATATAATATCATTAATTCCATCCATTATACGTCCCAAATATGGCATTAACGAATCAAATAACTTTGAGGGGGCGGTAGTCCACACTTCCTAAAATGAAGATATCACGTTTACCCATAATGGAAACCATAATGTTATGCCATAAATGAAAAAATACAGAAGCTTAAGTAAAACATAAACATATAATATATCATATATAAATATAGTGACATATTAATGGCCACCATTGAAGGTGTCAAAAGAATATTGAACAATCATCATTTTGTGAGGCAGAAATTCGCCATCCACGGAAACACTATGTTTTTAACCAATAGATGTAGGTGTGTGTAAGTGTATCTCAAATGATTCTTATAAAAATATCCTAGTATATTTAAGATACTGGATTTGTTACAAAACAAATTAATAAAAAGAGTTTAGGGGGTTGGAGAAGCAAAATAAAAGAAAAGAACACAAGTGAAGACATTACCTTAAAAACAGGTAACTCTTTTTGATTTGAGCTCAAAGGCTTCCTTGGGAAGACTTCTGCCCAATTTGAGGATTATAGAAGTAAGAGAGGTATGTGGAGAGACTAAATAGGCAGGTGTTGGCCAAGACAAAGGCTTGAGAGGTGTGGGTACGGAGGTAGAGGTGGGGGCCTTTTATAAGAGGAGAGGAGGGGCACTATTGGAAAGTAAAGAAATGTTACATTATATTACAATGAGTTTCGGATTTAAAAGGTCCCACATTGATATAATTCTAGGATAAGGTGATAAGAGTTCGAAATATACCCATCCAATAGGTTTTTGACAAGTGTAGGTCTTATATTTTACATTATCTTTTCATTTTATTTTAATTGTAAAATAATGAGGTAATCGCTACATCATCACGATGTCATAAATAATTTAATTTATTTAATGTATAAAAATTATAAACATAATAAAATTATGTATGAAATATTTTTGACTTTCCAATGAATAATTATTGTCGAAAATCTGACTTGTACAACCCCATGTAAAAATTGTTTTAGTAAAACAACTCATGTTTGTGTCATTTTTACTTTTACTTTAAATAAAAGGCATTAATGTCATTATCTTACCCAAGTGGCCCCATGGGGTCCCATAAATCGACCCAGGGGTTTTCATGGTCGGCCATGACACATCCAATAAGAGTAGGACATGTGTTTAGGTCATTTCATATTATTAAAACATTATTTTTATCTTAAATTACACCCTCTAATCGTGATTAAAACTTAAAACATACTATTCACCAAAAAATTATTTTAATCCCATTGAACCACATTTTACTTCTTATTGACAACCACGTATGTCGGATTTTTGAAATTCAAAACACAGAGGTGGTTAAATTTCATTTAAATGAAAAATCAGTTTTTTAAGTACCACTTAGTGGTTTCACTATTCCTCAAAAATTGAATCTTTTCAGAAAAACACCAAAACATCACTGTAATCTATATTTGATATTCCGGATTCAAAAATGATGTCTATTTTAAAAAATTCAAAACATATAAGTTACATTAACTAATTTAATAATTCATTCCCGCTGTCAGAGCAAATCACGTGTTTTTATGAAACAATAAGTATCAAAAGATTGACACTAGTTTAAGTCCAATTTCAAAGTGAAATTAATTCAAACGACCACTGATGGATTAAATGGTAAAAATATATTATAATTGAACTTCAAAAAAAATTCAAAATATACTCTAGTCATATAAATAAATTAGATCAAAACATGTTTTGAATTAAAATACATCATTTTTCACTATTCATTAAAAAAAATGAACATTATCAGAAAAATAACAGAAATTTATCCAAAGTAAATTTCGATTTCCTAATCATAAATAATAAGTCTATTTTGACAAATATAGATTATAAAATTGTCAAAAGATAGATTTAAAAATGGCTCGCCATCAAAAGGCGGTAAAATAATCTTTTGAAAATATTAGAGTATTTCATTCTTTAGGTTGGATTTATTCTCATTTTAAGCCTCTAAAACACTATATAGTTCATAAATAGACATAGATAACAATATATATTATTCATTACTTACATGGGATGTTACATCCTTCCACCTTTAGAAACTTTCGTCCCCGCAATCTATTTACTTATCGAATAAGTGGGGGTATTTATCCCTCTTTGCATTTTCAGATTCCCATGTTGACGCTTGAACTATATGGTTGTTCCAAAAAACCGTTACTTGATGAATCACCTTATTCCGCAACACTTGCTCCCTTCAGTACAGAATCTGGACTGGTTGTTCTTCATAAGAGATATTCTCTTCAAACTGAACTACCTTTGGGCTAAAAACATGAGATGGATCTGGAATATACTTTCTCAACATCGAAACATGAAAAACATTGTGTACCTGAGATAAACTCAAAGGTAAAGCCTCTCGGTATGCAACTGATCCAACTCTATTCAAAATTTCATATGGTCCAATGAACCTTGGACTCATCTTTCCTTTCATACCAAGTCACATCACACTTTTCCATTGTGAGACTTTGCGGAAGACACGATCACCTACCTCAAAAGAGTGATCCTTCCTCCTATTATCTGCATAAATCATCTGCCTGCTTTGAGATGTTCTAATGTGTCTCTGTATCAGCTGAACTTTTTCTACCATCTCTTCTACCAATTCTAGTCCAATCAATTTAATTTCACCCACATCATCCCAGAATGCTGGAGTTTGAAACCTCTTCCCATATAATGCCTCAAATGGTCCCATCTATATACTGGAATGAAAACTGTTATTATATGAAAATTCAACCAAAGAAAGATGTTAGTCCCAACTTCCCTGATAATCCATCGAACAAGCACGTAGAATATCCTCCAATGTTTGAATTGTTCATTCTGACTGACCATCTGACTGAAGATGAAAAGTTTTACTAAAATTTAATTTAGTACCCAATGACTTCTGAATGCCATTCCAAAAGTTAGAAGTGAACCTGGGATCACAGTTGGATACATTGGAGAGAGGAAATCCATGTTACCTGACTATCTCTTTAAGATATAAACGAGAACTTTTATCTTGAGAAAAAGTATCTTGAATAGGAAGGAAATGAGCCTATTTAGTCAAGCAATCAACAATAACCCAGATTGCATTAGTACCTCGAGGTGTCTTCTGCAATCCCACAACGAATTCCATGGATATATTCTCCCATTTCCACTCTGGTACTGGTAAAGGCTGAAGCATCCCTTTCAGTAACTACCACTCTTATTTTACCTGTTGACAAGTCAAAAACTTCACAGTAAAATCAGCAATATCCCTTTTCATTCCGTCCCACCAGTAATACTCCCAAAGATCTCTATACATCTTAGTACTGTTCGAATGAACGGAAAATGGAGAACTATGAGCTTCACATAACAACTCTCTCTTCAACTATGAATCTCAAGGCACACAAAATATCTTCCCAAATCTCAAAACACAATCATTATCAATTTAGAATTCAGGCAACTTACCCTTCTAATCCAGCTCTACCTTTATCTGCAACTCACTGTCTTGCTTCTGTGCTTGCTTGATTCTGTTTGATAGAGAAGATTTTCACTAATACCTGAAACCAAATAGAAGAACATCCTGCACCAACAAATTCTATTCCAAAGTTAATCAAATCCTTAACCAAAGTATCACATTCCAAACACAACATTGTTAATGAATCATTACTTTTTCGTCTCCGAGCATCATCCACTTTATTTTCTTTTCCCGGATGGTAATAAATTGTACAACCATAATCCTTGATTAATTCTAGAAATCTCCTCTGTCTCATTTTCAATTCATTTTGAGTGAATATTTACTCAAAAATTTTGTGATCAGTATATATTTCACACTTTACTACATACAAATGATGCCTCCAAATTTTTAGAGAAAAAAATAGTAGCTAATTCTAAATCATGTGTGGGGTAATTTATCTCATTAGTTTTCAACTGACTTGAAGCATATGCAATTACCTGATCATTCTACAATAGGACGCAACTAAGTCCTTTTAATGAAGCATCACTGTAGATAATAAACTCACTATTCCTGGACGGAAGTGCCAAAACTGGAGCATTCACCAATCTTCTTTTAAATTCCTAAAAACAATCATCACATTCTTTTTTCCAGATAAACATAACACCCTTCCGAGTTAGCTTAGTCATTGTACTAGATAACCCTGAATAAATTTTAACAAACCTTCTGTAGTAACCTGCCAAACCAAGAAATCTATAGATCTCGGTTATATTTGTGGGTCTTGAACATTCTTCAACAACTTTTGTTTTAGTAGGATCAACATGTTATCCCATCTTTAGAAACAATGTGACCAAGGAAAGAAATTTTTTACAACAAAAACTCACACATGCTGAATTTCCCATACAATTTCTTTTTATTCATGGTTTTCAAAATAACCCTTTAATGTCATTCATGCACCTCTTTACTTTTAGAAAACACAAAAATATCATCAATGAAAACCACCACAAACTTATCCAAGAACTCATGGAAAATTCTATTCATTATGTCCATGAATACAGTAGGTGCATTGGTTAGCTGAAAAGGCATCACTACAAATTCATGATGGCCATATATTGTACGAAACGCGGTCTACAGAATATCTGCTTCCTTTACCTTCAACTGATGGTACCCCGATCTCAGGTCAATCTTTGAAAAATACTGAGCTCCATGGAGCTGATAAAACAAATCATCGATATGAGGCAAATGATATTTTTTCTTAACAGTGATGTTATTCAAGGCTCTATAATCAAGGCGAAGTCTCTTAGAACCATCTTTATTTTTAACAAATAAAAAAAGAGCACCCCATGGTGATGTGCTATGTCCAATGAAACCTTTCTCTAATAAATCTTGCAATTTCTCCTTCAACTCTAAAAGTTCAATTTGAGCCATTCAATATGGGGGTTTAGAAATTGGCTTAGCATCGGGAACTAAGTCAACAGTAAACTCAACTTCCCGATCTAGTATTATTCTAGGAAACTCATCAAGAAAAACATCAGGATACTCATTTACCACTGGCATATCATTAATTTGAACAGTTCCTTTATTTTCAACAATATGTGCAATGTAACATTCATATCCATCTTTTACTAGTTTCTTAACTTCCTGATATGTTATCAAAATCAAAGGTTCATTCTTGTACATAAACTAAAAGTATTTCTGAAAAGAAACCATTTTAGCTCTGCAGTCAATCTTAGCATGGTAAATAGAGAGCCAATCAATACCTAGGATAATATCAAACTCTACTAGAGGTAAAACAATAAGGTTCGAAAGTAGGTTCTTTCCACAGATAAGGATAGTAATATTCTAATAAATTCTTTTTGCCTCAACATTTACCCTAGGTTTTTTTACCACAAGTTCAGGAGTAATTTCTTGAGATTTTATTCCCATTTTACAAGAAATGTTTTTAGAGATGAAAGAGTGTGTTGACCCCGAATCAAACAACACACTGGCATAATATGAAAAAACAAAAAATGTACTTGATACAACTTCATTTAATGGCCCGACATCTGCTGAAGTAGTTTCAAAGGATTTCACCACCCCTTTCTGCTTTTAGTCTAACTACTTCCCATCACTCAAGATCTTTGTCGGACACTCATTTGCATAGTGACCCATCTAATTGCACTTAAAAAATTTCACTAACTGTAAATCAAATTTGGTCTTACAATCACCCTAATCATTCTCAGTGCAATCACGAGCCTTATGCCCCATCTTACCACATCGGTAGCACTTTCCAGAATTTAGAAGAAATTCCCCAGCATGCCTTTTACCACATTTATCACAAACTAAAAACATAGTTTTCTTAACTTCAGACCTTTTTGATGAATTCCTCCCTTTCTACTACCACCATGGTCTCTTCTTCTGTTGGCTGTTATATAACACTTGATCATCAGCAAACTCCATTTCTACCTTCTCAGCACATCGAACAAGATTTTCATAACATTTGAACAGGCGTGAAGCTAAATCCCTTCGATATTTTGGCTTTAATCTAGAGTAAAAACTATTGATTTTACTATCAAGGTCTCAGATACAATTTGGAGCATACCTTGCCAATTGAGTGAAACTTTCTTCATAGGTAGCCACTGAGTCCTCCTCTTGCCTCAATTCCAAGAATTTTTTTTCCATCCGAAGTCAAATAGCCTTAGGAAAATACTTCTCAAGAAACACACCTTTGAATTCATACTAGTCGAGAGCATCAATCTCTTCAGCGTCCCTAATATTTTTAACCATCGACCACCACTGATCTGCTTCACCCTCCAAATGGTAAATAACAAGACAAATATTTTGACTTTCTGAACACCCCATGACATCAAAAATCTTCTCCAGTGCTTTAATCCAACCATCATCTAGCACAGGGTCAGATGATCCTATGAATGATGTGGGATGTTGAATAATGAAATGTTCCACTACTGACATGTTCTTCTGCGGTTGATCTGGCTGATCTCATGCATGGATACCGCCACCATTTATCGCTTGAGTCAACTGCGCCATTACTGCAACAAACTATTCAGTTCCAATTCTGACCATCTCAGGATGCTTATTCAGAAGGTTATTTCCTTCTATATGCCTTCCTAACACTACTTACCTATTTCCTCTATGGAAAACCATTCTGAACAATCATGTCATAGATGAAGCATCATATTAATCTTCAAATGCTATTCCATTTCAATTTTACCATAAAAAAAATATTTTTCGATAATTATTTAATAGAATTATAACTCCTAAAGTTATTTAAACTGACCACTAATACCAACTATAAGGCCCCAGTCTTAAACATTACTTAATCATGAGTTATTACAATATTACACATTGAGGGTCTTTTCAGGTTTAGAGTTTTAGAGAATTAGATCATAAAACTTTCATTACATTCCACATTTAAACAAAGTGGTCACATAAAAGATAGTATTCATTTTTCCCATCAACGGAAACATATTTAAAATAAAACATGGATTCTTTCTTGACACTTCCTTGATGCTATCATCATATCATGTACCATTCCCTTGACCTATGAAAAACATTTCAAAAACATAGGATGAACATAAAAATCTCAGTAAGGGTTATAAAAAATATGGAAAGGAAACAAGAGTTCATATATACATAAGAATTAAATCATACATTACCCATAAAGCACAATAACATTAACATACCTCATCAAATCATTAATAAATCATAGAATTCATAAGACCTAAAGGTAACTTGAGGCATTCATAACATTCTTACGTAGAGAGTAAACCTCTTGGTTATGTTTGGAATACCCATCACAGTATATTCCCTAAATCTCTTCGGAAAAACCTTAACGTTTACCCCCTTCACGTTTCCCAATGCATTGGAGTGCTATATCAGGCTCACCTTCCCTTAGTATATCACAGAACCACCCGTCTTCATAACAATTCCCAAGAACCATAACATTATCTTATCATATAAATCAAGCATAAAGGAAACATAACATTTCCACATTTCAATCAAAAGATATCAATACAACACATTGATATAATAAAAACATTATGAAAACCATTTTAAATACCAAAATAAATGAAAAGTAAAACATGGTATTTATTTTTCATATAAAAAAAATTATGGCTTGTAGAGGAAGCCGAAACTCAAATAATGGTCACCGCTGCGGAGAAGTCGTTGTCGCCGCATACGTAAGAAAAAAAACATAACATTTTGTATTTTATTTAATGATTCATATAAAAAAAATCTTTTAATAAACTTAAATGTCAAAGGGGATTATACACCGTATAAAATAAAGTTGTGTATAAAACAAAAAATTCCCTAATGAAAGGATATTTAGACAAAATCCCATACCTCGGGTCCGACTTGACTCAATCATTCTTTAACCTCCCGAATAATAAACTTGAATTAATTTATACTTGCTTAAGAACCTTTTTTAAGTTAATTATTCATTTTATATCACTTATTACAATGTCATGAACACTATGTAATTATTTATGTTAATAACGGTCGTTTTAACGATCATTGGTACTAGAGTCAAAAATAAACTCTTTATAATTACAAGTTGTTCATGTATCCACTATATCCAGAGTTATAATCATGATGTAGATATCATATATATCATATATATCCAGTATATACATGCATTTATAATATTACATAATGTTTAGAGGTAAGAAAAGAAATGCACCGTTCATGGAGACAGTAAGTCGTACGTACGCATGAACACTACTTTCATTTCGATTTCGTATTTTATGGAATGGAATCATAATGATATAAAGGTATATTATAATTCCTGTGTTGGTCGGAGTGGACACTCAAGAGGGGGGTGAATTGAGTTCCAATTAAAATTTCTGTTAAAAACAATTTCTATTAAAATCCCCCAATTTCAAAAACAAATTAAACTGTAGTGAATTTATATAGATTATAAAGGTTCAATTAGTTTCTCAAAGATTGATTAATTCTCATTTAACTTAATCTTATGATTAAATTAACTTTTTAAACTAACTTACTGATTTATAACAAACATAAACACTTGCGAATTTAATTATCAAAGTAGCTTTGAAGGTAGATTATATTTCAAAGTAATAGCAGTGGAATATGAAATAAATATGTATAGTATGGATATAGAGTAAAACTTCAAACACAGAGAATTAACCAAGAGGTTCGGTCTCAAGCCGAGACTTAGTCCTCTCAAAATTTTATATAAAATGATCCACACCCTGGATCGGGGTTAACAACAGTGAACAAACTGTCCAGGTCACAAGACCTCTACCACAGTTCTTCGTGGGAAAACAAACAACAGCAGCAAGCTGTCCAGGTCTCAAGACCTCTACCACTATCCACAGTGGGAAATGGGGTGCAAAAGATTTGCTGAGGATTTACAGATCCTCCAGTGAAAGTACAGGAGTCAGTGTGTGTGTTTAATACAGCAGATAACACACACTGCTCAAAATGTAGAATAAATCACAGAACAAGAGATGTAGAGTTTAGAAGTGGTTCTGGTGATCTCAGTGTAGCTCTTGTATTCGATCAGAAGAGAGTTTGAGTCCTATTCTCGTTTCTTTTTGAGAAACAGAGTGTTGTATGCTTCAGGTTCACAGGTAGTGAGAATGTAGTCGATGAAGTTCTTCAGGGTTCTTCTTGTATGCACAGAACACTTCTCGAGTATACTTGATTGTCTATATGCTTCTCTGTGTTCTTGATGGAACTCGTTTTTATCTTCTTGTGTTTCTGGTATATTTCGTCCACCACGCACTTCTCTGGTTCGCATACTTTTTGGGCAGCGTAGTCTTCTCGTATTTATCTCCCGACAGGGGACAGAAAAGATTTCTTTTCAGCAGGTACGAGGTACGGGTTCCTGACATCCGACAACCTTTATCAAATATTTGACAAATCATCAAAATGTATGATATGACCGTTAGATAGATTAAATGTAGGAAATAATGAAATTAAAACAGTGAGTCGAGAATGTATGTCACTGTTGACTTCAACTGTGGTCTTCCAACTGTGGACTTCCTTCTGACTGCTGACTTCAACAAAAGGCTTGTTGTCTGTAGGCTTGCAATAGTAGCTTTTACTCCATGTAGTTGTAGCCTTTCTAACTGTAGACTTGTAACATCAAATTTGTAGAACTGTAACCTTTGTCAACTGTAGACTTCGATCATCAGTAGACTTAGTAGACAGAAGCTGTCTAACTGTGACCTTGACTGTAGACTTATGACTGTAGGCTTGTTCGACTGCGAACTTGTTTCAACTGTAGACTTGTTCGACTGTGAACTTGAGCAGAGATAACTTTGAACAGAAGCCTTGTAACTGTGACCTTCGTCTGTGAGCTTTGACAATAGATAGCAATAGACTCGTAACTGTAAGCTTGTATTAGTCTTTGACTGTAACCTTGTAACTGTGAACTTATTGCAACAATAACTTAAGGTGACAGTTAGCTGTAACTGTGACTTTGAAAATAAAACTCTGACTGGTAGCTAACAATACTAAACTTATGTAAATGCTACTGTAAGCTGTTACAGTAAAGTTATGAGAGTAGGAATATGAACTGTTTAGAATAAAATACGTTTAAGCATGGAATAATAAGATTAATGCAAGGTTTTAATACATCATAATTAATGTTTAAGCATGATTTGGGATTATCAAAACAGGTGATTCCAACAATCTCCCCCTTTTTGATAATCAAAAATTATGTCAGGTATGGAGTGAAATATAGATGTATCAGAGAGAAGTGTGCAAAACACAGTATGAGCAATATGAGCACAAAAATTTGGTATAATCCGCAAGGATTTATCCCTCTTTGTATAGGTTCATTTCTCCCTTGAGTTTTCCCTATTTCTCCCCATTTCTCCCCCTATCTATTTCGCCCTATTTCTCCCCCTTTGTGATTAACAAAAAGAAAGACAGAGAGAGAGAAAATAAACATTGTATTAATAAGGAGTACAGTACATGACCCAAAACGTGAATACATGATCCCTATCAAAAAAAAAACATAAACAGACTCAATCCTCTTCATCTGGAGGTAAGGGGTCTTTTCCTTTGGAGGAAGAAGATGGAGCAGGAGGTGAAGGATCAACAGACTTAGGAAGTGCAGCAGGAATGTCTGGAGGGGCAGCAACAGATGCTCCTGAAGGCCTGTAGTGAGTAGCTTGCCGAGGTATTAGTGGTCTAAGGCTTCTGAGGGCATCAGCAGGAGACATTACTGAAGAACCACTGGGGTTGGAGACAGGTAGGGCAGGAGGAACTATAACAGGTGTGCAGTCCACATGAAGAAAAGGTAGGAGCAGATTCCTGAAATCCATGATGATGTTTCCTCCTCTGTCCATGGCAGATAAGAAGTCATCTTTGTTTTCCAAGAATTTATCCAAAGCCGGGGTCAACTCTCATAGCTTTCTAACTTGTTCTTTGAAAGCTTGAGTTACAGGAGGCAGCTTCATAGTTTCTAGCATGAGCTTGAAGTGATTGTTCAACTGATGCATGGTGAAAATCCGATCAAATTAATAATCCACTTTACTTTTGATGGCCTCCTGAGAAGCAGTAGCAGCCTGCAGGTGCTCACGAACAAAGCCACTGACTTCTCTTGTAGTAGCAAGGATCTGTAGGTCTGATGTGTCATTTGCACGGGCCTGAGTAAGCTCTTCTCTGAGCAGGCTTCTAAACTGCTCAAGGTCCACAGGAGAGCTAGATGAAGAAAGGGACTTGACTGAGAATGCCACTGTCTCCTTGAAAGACTGAGTCGGATTTCCAATCACTTTCTGAATGACAGCATCCTGATTGCTAAAGTTTTCTTTTACTGATTTCTTGAAAGCCTCAAATACTTCCACAAACTGCTTGACCACTTCTTTGATATATCGAATCTCACTGGCCACTTGTGTCTGAGAACTGCTCAGGGCAGTTAAAGAAGCAACTGACTGTCTGAGGGCCACTACTGCTCCAGTCCAGCTTTCAATTTGAGTGTGGCACACTTTCATTTCATCCATCACTTCTTTGAATGGACTTCCCACAACACATCCTAGAGATAATTCTAAGGATTGTTCCACATTTTTCAGCTCATCAAAAAGGCTGGTTTTCAATTCAGCAACATATTGTCTGATGGTCTCCTTCATTTCATTCTTTAAGGATTCAAGGTCTTCCTTGGTGGCCAATCTTTCAGTTTCTAACACTGGAGAGCTGTTAGGTAGGATGACTGGATTTCTTGGTGGTTGGTTTTCCTCATCTGAATCCTCATAATTGAGTCCTAACACCATGTATCCTGGATCTGAGGTCCATCCTTCTATATCAAACATTACAGAGACTGAACCAACACGCTCCCCCACACTTGGAGGTCCTTCCTGAACACTTTCTACCATCTGCTCAACTCTGGGTAACTCTAAGTGCTCGTTTGTGGCTCTAGCAGGTTCCATACTTGCTTCCTCTGTAGGTTCAGCAGTGAGGTTAGCCTCCTTCTCTGTTGGGTCATCAACCACTTCCATGACAACAGCAGTAGAGACCACTCCTGCTTCCTGGTCAGACACTGACTTGTCTGTATACCCTATCAGAGGGCTCATACTAAGTTCTTTTGTTTCTTCACCACTGATCTCCTCTTTATCCTCTGCAACAGTTTCTTGATTTTCATTTAAAGCTCCAGCCTCTTTTGCTTCGACTGTATCATCCTCATCAGAGGTGTCCTTGACAAAATATTGAGATTCTTCTTCTTCTTCTTCTGTAGACTCAGTCTCACTGTCTCTTAGAATAGGTTCTCTACTAGGTAGTTCTTTTGGTGGGCTTGCTGCTCCAAACGTCACTGTCCTGATAGGACTGTGAGTAGTATAAGGATCACTCCCTTCATCAATTGGGGTGTTCTCTCTTGCAGAGTCACCAACTACTGCAGTCTGTTCATCATCTGAGTATACAGGTTCAGGCTCATCAGGCTTTAAGCCTGGATCTCTCCTATCTCTCGGTCTAGAGGGATGAGTAGAAGGGCTAAATTTTTCATAGATTCTCTCCTCATCATTCACCCATGATTTCTTCCAGGGATTCCAACTGATCTTCATGAATTTGCAGATTACTTTCGAGATACATACAATGTTCTTTGCCACTATCAACTCTTCCTGACTACCAGCTGCACCTTTCACTTTCAACATAACCGAAATGAGTTTAGCATGAAACAAGGCACTTGATTTTGAGCTTGCCTTTACCATGTCCTCCATCTGAGCCATCAGCAACCTACAAAGGTTGATCTTCCTTCCATGTTTTAATAAGTACATCAAGTAAATATCCTGGTGCTTCAGAGTTGCAAAATCTCCTCTTCTAGGACTCAGTACATGCTGAATAAACTTAAACAGAAGCCTGTCCTCTCCATTCATTTCAGCAGCAATAACCTTTCTTACTGTGCCATTGAGTGTCAGTTCTTCCAGAGCCGTCTCATGATCAAAGATTCTACTATTTGGAGGAGCCGCTCCAGAATAGTAGTTGTAAATACCCTCATGAGGAACTCTTAAACAAGCAGCCCATTCAACTGATGAAAAACTGACTTCATTAGTGTTTACTCTGGATACCAGTCTATGCAGATCAACCTCTTCCTCGAACTGTAGATATTCATAGAATTCCTTCACCAGCTTCGGGTAGTACGGTCCATTATTGTTTGCGAAGCATTCGGTCCATCCTTGCTCATTAAGCACTGCCAGTACTAATGATCTGCTCGATAAAATCCACTCTTCACTTAGCTCCTTCTCAGCAACTATTTCTCTCTTAGTCAGATGTGGATTGACAGGTCTTATCGAGGCGTTCCCGGTGCCACTGGATTCGACTTGAGTCCTCTTTGGCATTGGTGCATCTTCATTGACAGTCGGGGGTCGCTATGTTCTGGCCATTGGAACTGAATGAGGTTTCGAGGTTCGGTTGAAGGTTTAGGGTTTAGGGCTTGAGAGAGAGCAAGGGTCGAGATGAGTGGATTGAGATATGTTCGATGTTCTCAATTTTTATCATTTAGGGATTTAGGAATAAAAGAATAAAGAAAAGAAACGGTTCGAATTCCCGCAAAATAAAATAAGGTTAAACAGCGAAACAGCCTACAGAGAGATGTAATAGTGAGGTACACCGGTGAGGTCTAACTGTGAGGTTTCAACTGTGAGGTCTCAACTGTGAGGTTTCAACTGTGAGGTTCCAACTGTGAGGTTTCTACTGTGAGGTCCTAACTGTGAGGTTTCAACTGTGAGGTTCTAACTGTGAGGTTTCAACTGTGAGGTTTCTACTGTGAGGTCCTAACTGTGAGGTTTCAACTGTGAGGTTCTAACTGTGAGGTTTCAACTGTGAGGTTTCTACTGTGAGGTCCTAACTGTGAGGTTTCAACTGTGAGGTTCTAACTGTGAGGTTTCAACTATGAGGTTTCTACTGTGAGGTCCTAACTGTGAGGTTTCAACTGTGCTATAATTAATCATACCTAACTCATGTTTGATGTAACTTAATCTCACAGAATTCAAAGGCTTTGTAAAAATATCAGCTAACTGATGTTCAGTGCCAATGAACTCAAGAGTGATATCACCTTTTTGATAATGATCCCTTAGAAAGTGATGTCTCACATCAATATGTTTTGTCCTAGCATGAGATACTGGATTTTTTGAAATGTTAATAGCACTTGTATTGTCACACCTTATAGAGACATGTTTGAATTGATATCCATAGTCTAGTAAAGTGTGTTTCATCCACAAGATTTGTGCACAACAGCTACCAGCAGCTATATACTCAGCTTCGGCAGTAGACAATGCAACAAAATTTTGCTTCTTACTACACCAAGATACTAGTGACTTGCCTAAAATGTGACATGTTCCAGAGGTGCTCTTTCTATCTAACTTGCAGCCACCAAAATCAGCATCAGAATAACTTAATAAATCAAATGATTGTCCTTTTGGATAAAATAATCCCAAATTGGGAGTATGTTTTAGATATTTGAAAATCCTTTTAACAGCAGTAAAATGAGACTCTTTTGGATTGTCTTGAAACCGAGCACACATGCATACACTGAACATGATGTCAGGTCTACTGGAAGTAAGGTATAGTAGACTACCTATCATACCTCTGTAATTGGTTTGATCCACTGGTTCACCAGTTTCATCACTGTCCAACTTGCAAGTGGTGCTCATAGGTGTGTCACTGCCTTTGGTGCCATCCAAAGAAAAACGTTTTAGAAGATCTTTAATATATTTACTTTGGTTCAAAATAATACCATTTTTATTTTGAAAGATCTGAAATCCAAGGAAAAATTTGAGTTCTCCCATTAAACTCATTTCAAACTCATTTTGCATTATTTTTGAAAAATCAACACATAAAGAATTTTTAGAAGATCCGAAAATAATATCATCCACATAAATTTGTACTATTAAGACATATTTAGAAATCCATTTTATAAAAAGAGTAGGATCAGCTATCCCTTTAGTAAATCCTTTCGAAATAAGAAAAGAGCTGAGCCTATCATACCAAGCTCTTGGAGCTTGCTTTAAACCATATAAAGCTTTAGATAGTTTAAAAACATGATTAGAAAAATGGGGATTTGTAAAACCAGGAGGTTGTTCCACAAATACATCCTCAATTATATATCCATTTAGAAAAGCACTTTTAACATCCATTTGATATAGTTTGAAATTCAGATGAGCAGCATAAGCAAGTAATATCCTAATGGCCTCTAGTCTAGCCACGAGTGCAAAGGTTTCCTCATAGTCTATTCCTTCTTCCTGACTATACCCTTGTGCAACTAGCCTAGATTTGTTTCTGATTATATTACCAAACTCATCAACTTTGTTTCTAAACACCCATTTATTGCCTATGGTAAGAGTGTCTTTAGGTCTTTCCACTAATTCCCAAACTTTGTTTCATTCAAACTGATTTAGTTCTTCTTGCATAGCCATTACCCAGAATTCATCACTGATAGCATCATTGACATTTTTTGGGTTCAAGCTGTGAAAGAAAAGCTTGATGTTCAACCTGATTTCTTAGAGAAGCTCTAGTTTGTGTTCCTCTATCAAGATTACCAACAACAGCATCTAGAGGATGATTCTTTAGAATCCTAGTTGATTTGGTAAAGGTTGGACTAGAGATTTCAGGTTCATTTATAGGTTCGGGTTCCATAGAGGAAGATTCTGGAAAAAGTCCAGAACTGGATGTTTTTATTACAGGTTCTTTAGATTTGTCATTTAGGTCCAGAACAGATAAATCTTCTTCAACATCTTCAAGAGAAGTTTTAGACTCATGTGGATCAGTATCATCAAACTTGATGTGAACAGATTCTTCCACACATTTGGTTTTCTTATTGAAAACTCTATAGGCTTTACTAGACATAGAGTAACCCAGGAAAATTCCTTCATCACTTTTTGGAGCAAATTTATCAAGATTATCATTGGTATTCAGAATAAAGACTTTGCAACCAAAAACTCTGAAGTAATTAACCTTAGGCTTCCTATTATTCCACAACTCATAAGGGGTTTTCTTAAGAACCGGTCTAATCAAGACTCTATTAATAACATAGCAGGCTGTATTTACAGCTTCAGCCCAAAAGTAAACAGGCAGGTCATATTCATTAAGCATAGTCCTTGCAATTTCTTGAAGGGTTCGGTTTCTTCTTTCCACTACACCATTCTGTTGAGGTGTCCTAGGAGCAGAAAAATTGTGAGCATAGCCATTGTGTGAGCAGTAAGATTCAAATTCTTGATTCTCAAACTCACGACCATGATCACTCCTCAAGGTCTTAATCTTAAGTCCACTAAGATTTTCTACAGACTTAGAGTATTTAGCAAAGGAAGAGCAGGCTTCACTTTTGTGGGCTAGAATGTATACCCAAGTATATCTAGAAAAGTCATCTATAAGAACATAAACATAGTGCTTCCCATTTAGACTTGAAATTCTTGATGGTCCAAACAAGTCCATGTGAACCAGTTCAAGTGGTTGAGAAGTTGAAACTTCTTTCTTTGGTTTAAAAGAAACTTTGTGTTGTTTTCCCTTTTGACAGGGATTACACACTTTGTCATTTGGGAATTCAAGCTTAGGTAGGTCTCTAACTAGGTGTTTCTTAGAGAGTTTTCTAAGTGAGTGAATGTTGCAGTGTCCTAATCTCCTATGCCACAACCAAGACTCTTTATGAAAAGCATTTAAGCAAGTAACATTATGTTTAGCTAAAGTGTTTAAGTCAACATCATAAATATTTTCATTTCTTAAGGCAGAAAATATTAATGCATTTTTGGAATTATAAACATCACAAGAATTGTTTTCAAACTTGACATTAAAACCATCATCACACAATTGAGAGATGCTAAGTAGGTTGTACTTAAGTCCATCAACAAATAAAACTTTGGAAATTAATACTGAGTCAGTGTTACCAATCTGGCCTAAGCCGATGATTTTTCCTTTTGAGTTATCACCAAAAGTGACATATCCTCCATCAACCTTTATTAAGCTTTTGAAGCACGAATAGTCTCCAGACATGTGTCTTGAACATCCACTGTCTAAGTACCATACCTTCTTGTAATTGCTTTTCAAACAGATTTCCTACAAAACAGATTAGACAGGAAATGACTTTGGTACCCAGATTTTCTTGGGTCCAGATATGTTAGCAATCAAGGATTTATGTACCCAGATTTTTCTTATGGGTCCCATACAATTAATAGATGCAACAGATTTATAGAGATATACTTTATTTGATCTATAACTATTTAAATAACCAGTTGAGGCATACGAATTTCCAAAACTGGAACTAGCAGGATTTTTTCCAGACTTAATAAATCGGGTTTTAGTAAACTGTCTTTGTCCAGGTTGGTATCCCAAGCCAGTAGCATACTTAGGTGCAACTTGCTTTCCTAGCAGTTAGGTTAGAGTATCTTTTCCATTTGTGAATGTTTCTAAGTCCTTTCTAAGTTGTTCATTAGATAGTTTCAGTTATGTATTCTCCTTTAATAATTGAACATTTTTCTCTTTTTCTACATCAAGTGCAGACTTGACACTTGCAGTAAGAGCATGCTGTTTCTTTAAAGACTTATATTTATCCTTTAGTTCATTACACGTTTCTTCCAGCATATTACATTATTCAATCAATTCATCTTTAGACATATTTTCAGAATCAGAACCAGATTCTGCTTCACCTTCAGAATAATAAGAGTTTAGAGTGGGAGTGTCTAAGGTTACCTCAGATGTGTTTGTCATGAAACACATATTAGCACGATTTCTTTCAGAATAACTGGACTCTGATTCACTTGTGCTGTCTTCTGATGAACTCCAGGTGGCCTTCATAGCTTTCTTATAATTCTTGTCCTTGTACTCATATTTCTTCTTGAATTTTAACTTAGGACAGTCAGCTTTGATGTGTCCTTTCCTTTTACATTCATAGAAAACTATGTCTTCTTCTTTATCAGTTTTCTTCCAATCTTTCTTCCACTTACCTTGTCTATCATACTTACCCTTGTAGTTTGGCTTTCTGAAGAACTTCTTCTTCCTATAGAACTTCTTGAATATCCTTGCTATTTTTTCCATCTCGGCATCACTGTCAGAATCTAAGTCTTCACTAGATGAGCTTTCAGTTGGTATATGCACTTTCTCCTTGTCTTTTCTCTTTGATGCAGTAGAAATAAAAGCTACAGATTTTCGTTTTGGTTCCTCATCTTCCTCTTTATTTACCTTGAGCTCTTCTTCGTACATCATCAGCTTACCAATTAACTCCTTGACAGGCAAAGTTCCAATATCACATGATTCTCTAATTGAAACGGATGTGCCTCTCCATCTGTCAGGCAGACATCTCAATAATCTCATGATTTTCTCCTTTGCTGGAACAATCTTTCCGAGTGAGCTCATTGTGTTGACTATCTCATTAAACCTGAGATACATATCAGAAATAGGTTCATCAGCTTTCATCTAAAAGTTATCATATTTGATAGTGTAAGTATTTAACCGCATTTCCTTGACATTAGTTGTTCCTTCATGAGAAACAGCTAAGGTGTCCCAGATTTCAAAAGCAGTTTTACATGCAGAAATTCTATTGAATTCCTCATCTCCTAGAGCACAGTAGAGAGCATTCACAGCCTTACAATTATTATTGTAAGCTACCTTAGTAGGTTCATCCCAAGTTATTCTTTCAGTTTCTGGAATCTTGTATTGAGACTCTATAGCAGTCCAAATATCAAAACCCATACTTTCCAAATGAATTTTCATTTTGAGCTTCCATTGGGCATAATTCACACCATTAAAGAAGGGTGGCCTGTTAGTAGCAGCACCTTCTAGTCTATTATCCATAAGGAAATTTTAGAAAATGTTTTAAAGAGATAAAATTTAGAACTAACAGAAATTTAAGATCTTTTAGATAAAACTACAATCACAGTTTTAAAAACAGAGAGTTAAAATAAAACTTTGAGCAAGTATAACAGAGATAAAAAATCCCTCTGATACCAAATGTTGGTCGGAGTGGACACTCAAGAGGGGGGTGAATTGAGTTCCAATTAAAATTTCTGTTAAAAACAATTTCTATTAAAATCCCCCAATTTCAAAAACAAATTAAACTGTAGTGAATTTATATAGATTATAAAGGTTCAATTAGTTTCTCAAAGATTGATTAATTATCAGTTAACTTAATATTATGATTAAATTATCTTTTGAAACTAACTTACTGATTTATAACAAACATAAACACTTGCGAATTTAATTATCAAAGTAGCTTTGAAGGTAGATTATATTTCAAAGTAATAGCAGCGGAATATGAAATAAATATGTATAGTATGGATATAGAGTAAAACATCAAACACAGAGAATTAACCAAGAGGTTCAGTCTCAAGCCGAGACTTAGTCCTCTCAAAATTTTTTATAAAATGATCCACACCCTGGATCGGGGTTAACAACAGTGAACACACTATCCAGGTCACAAGACCTCTACCACAGTTCTTCGTGGGAAAACAAACAACAGCAGCAAGCTGTCCAGGTCACAAGACCTCTACCACTATCCACAGTGGGAAATGGGGTGCAAATGATTTGCTGAGGATTTACAGATCCTCCAGTGAAAGTACAGGAGTCTGTGTGTGTGTTTAATACAGCAGATAACACACACTGCTCAAAATGTAGAATAAATCACAGAACAAGAGATGTAGAGTTTAGAAGTGGTTCTGGTGATCTCAGTGTAGCTCTTGTATTCGATCAGAAGAGAGTTTGAGTCCTCTTCTCATTTCTGTTTGAGAAACTGAGTGTCGTATGCTTCAGGTTCACAGGTAGTGAGAATGTAGTCGATGAAGTTCTTCAGGGTTCTTCTTGTATGCACAGAACACTTCTCGAGTATACTTGATTGTCTATATGCTTCTCTGTGTTCTTGATGGAACTCTTTTTTATCTTCTTGTGTTTCTGGTATATTTCTTCCACCACGCACTTCTCTGGTTCGCATACTTTTTGGGCAGCGTAGTCTTCTCGTATTTATCTCCCGACAGGGTACAGAAAAGATTTCTTTTCAGCAGGTACGAGGTACGGGTTCCTGACATCCGACAACCTTTATCAGATATTTGAAAAATCATCAAAATGTATGATATGAACGTTAGATAGATTAAATGTAGGAAATAAAGAAATTAAAACAGTGAGTCGAGAATGTATGTCACTGTTGACTTCAACTGTGGTCTTCCAACTGTGGACTTCATTCTGACTGCTGACTTCAACAAAAGGCTTGTTGTCTGTAGGCTTGCAATAGTAGCTTTTACTCCATGTAGTTCTAGCCTTTCTAACTGTAGACTTGTAACATCAAATTTGTAGAACTGTAACCTTTGTCAACTGTAGACTTCGATCATCAGTAGACTTAGTAGACAGAAGCTGTCTAACTGTAACCTTGACTGTAGACTTATGACTGTAGGCTTGTTCGACTGCGAACTTGTTTCAACTGTAGACTTGTTCGACTGTGAACTTGATCAGAGATAACTTTGAACAGAAGTCTTGTAACTGTGACCTTCGTCTGTGAGCTTTGACAATAGATAGCAGTAGACTCGTAACTGTAAGCTTGTATTAGTCTTCGACTGTAACCTTGTAACTGTGAACTTATTGTAACAATAACTTAAGGTGACAGTTAGCTGTAACTGTGACTTTGAAAATAAAACTCTGACTGGTAGCTAACAATACTAAACTTATGTAAATGCTACTGTAAGCTGTTACAGTAAAGTTATGAGAGTAGGAATATGAACTGTTTAGAATAAAATACGTTTAAGCATGGAATAATAAGATTAATGCAAGGTTTTAATACATCATAATTAATGTTTAAGCATGATTTGGGATTATCAAAACAGGTGATTCCAACATCCTGTATAATATCATATATAATATCATTAATTCCATTCTTTATACATCCCACATATGGCATTAATGAAACAAATCACTTTGAGGGGGCAGTAGTCCGCACTTCCTAAAATGAAGTTATCATGTTTACCCATAATGTAAACCATAAAGGTATGCCATAAATGAAAAAATAAAGAATATTAAGTAAAACAAAAACATATTATATATCATATATAAATATAGAGATATATTAATGGCCACCTTTTATGGTGTTATATGAATATTGAACAATCATCATTTTGTGAGGGAGAAATTCGCCATCCACGGAAACAGTATGTTCTTTAACCATTAGATGTAGGTGTGTGTAAGTGTAGCTAGAATGATTCTTATAAAAACATCATATTATATTTACGATACTGGAGTTGTTACAAATTAAATGAATAAAAAGAGTTTAGGGGGTTGGAGAAGCAAAATAAAACAAAAGAACACAAGTTAATACATTACCTTAAAAACGGGTAACTCTTTTTGATTTGAGCTGAAAGGTTTCCTTGGGAAGAAGTTTGCCCAATGTGAGGTTTCTAGGAGTATTAGAGGGATGTGGAGAGACTAAATGTGCAGGTTTTGGCCGAGCAAAAATCTTGATTGATGTTGGTAAGGTGGTAGAGGTGGTGGCATTTTATAAGAGGGAGGAGGGGTAGTCTTGCAAAGTAAAGAAATGTTACTCTATTTTAGAATTATTTTCGGATTCAAAAGGTCCCACATTGATATAATTAGATTATAAGGTGATACGGGTTCTAAATATTCCCATCCAATAGGTTTTTGACAAGTTTAGGTCTTATATTTTACATTATCGTTTCATTTTATTTAAATTGTTAAAAAATGAGGTTATCGCTGCATCATCACGATGTCATAAATAATTTAATATATTTAATTTCTAAAAATTATAAAAAAAATTATATGATGTTGTAAATATTTTTATCTTTCCAATGAATATTTATAGTAAAAAATCTGATAGGTATAACCCCATGTAAAAAATTGTTTTAGTAAAACAACTCATGTTTGTGTCATTTTTACTTTTAATTTAAATAAAAGGCATTAATGTCATTATCTTACCCAAGTGGCTCCAGGGGGTCCCAAAAATCTTCCCATGAGTTGTCTTGGTCGGCCATGACACATAAAATAATGGTAGGACATGTGTCTTGGTCATTTCATATTATTAAAACATTATTTTTACCTTAAATTACAATAATTACCTCTAATCGCGATTAAAACTTAAAAGTTACTATTCCAAAAAAATTATTTTAATAACATTGAACCACATTTTACTTATCATTGACAAACATATATGTCATATTTTTGAAATTCAAAACATAGAGGTGGTAAAATTTCATTTAAAAAGAAAATCAGTTTTTTAAGTACCACATAGTGGTTTCACTATTCATCAAAAATTGATGCTTTTCAGAAAAATACCAAAACATCACCCTAAGCTATATTTGATATTCCAGATTCAAAAATGATTTCTATTTTACAAAATTCAAAACATGAAAGTTACATTAATTAATTTAATAATTCATTCCCTCTGTCAGAGCAAATCGCGTGTTTTTATGAAACAATAAGTATCAAAAGATTGACACTAGTTTAAGTCCAATTTCAAAGTGAAATTAATTCCAATAACCACAATTGGATTAAATGGTAAAAATATATTATAATTGACTTTTCAAACCAATTCAAAAGATAATCTAATCATTTAAATAAATTAGATCAAAAGAGGTTTTGAATTAAAATACATCATTTATCACAATTCATTAAAAAATGAACATTATCATAAAAATACCAGAAATTTATCCAAAGTAAATGTCAATGTCCCAATCATAAAGAATAAGTTTATTTTGACAAATATAGATTATAAAATTGTCAAAATATATATTTAAAAATGGGTTACCATCAAAAGGCGGTAAAATAATCGTTTGAAAATAATAGAGTACTTCATGCTTTAGGTTTGATTTATTCTCATTTTAAGCCACTAAAACACAATATAATTCATCAATAGACATAGATAACCATATCTATTATTCATTACTTACTTGGGATGTTACAATGCGACTGCGTGCCGCACCGCCACCCAGGGCCGACCGGTGTGACAACCACCTTCCTCCAGTCCCAACAGCTGACAAGCTGCAACCTCCATTTTTCATCAACAAAATGCGAAAGCGGTCTGCTCCTACATAGGGGGCGACTAGTGCCAGCCACTCCGATGACTGTCGTGGCTTATTTTCATAGCATCCTCTTGCGGTGTGCGTCGATGCACTATCCACAATGTTGCCGGTCGGTGTCGTCGAGTTGATGGTTTTCCATGGAAGCACACGGATATCAAGGTAGTGGAGGGATCAAACCAGGTTTTCTAGGCCTACTCCCTCCTTGTTAGCTCGTAAACATGTGGGGGGTTAAGGGTTTAATAATCAATTGAACTAAACAACAAGATACCCCACAATGATACCTCGTGACAACCTCCCGCAAAGACGAATGAATCTCTAGTCAACCTATTAGTCGATTGACTCTCTTTCTTCGAATGATTCATGAACATGGAAGAGAAAATCATTTATAATTAAAAAATGAATAAACTCTATACCTCAAAAACACGTTGGAGAGCATCCGCACATGAAGGTGGGTCATGTTATTCGTTCCCACAAATGGTTCCCAATGACGCCACTCGTACGTCACCCATCAGTTCGTGGTTCGGTGTCGCCAATCACCACCCACTAAGATCAGATCTCTCCTCTATGTGTTTGGCATTGCGAAGCTCCTTTAGAAATTCATTGATTGGCAATGATGTGCTTGTACCTCCCCTGATGATCCATATTTAAAGGAGAGGGGGAGGGAAAGTAAAGATGTTGTAATTTAATGGGGATCATTAATTATAAAGCTTCCTAATTCCCCAACGATGTCATTACTTATAGTTGGAACGTAAATCCTTTTATTGGCATGACACATCATTGGACCCACCACATTACTTGACCGTTGGAGGATATGAAATAAACAACAAAATTATTTTATTTCATTTATTTTAAAAAGTCACAAAACATAACATATTTCTCCAGTCCTTCTGCAGTCAAAGTAAAGCCTTCCTTAAGAGAATCTTGGCGCTGTAGATTAAACAGTGCCATCAAATTTAAAATATGGGAAACTGTTCAAATGATAGAAAATAATGCTAACACGTTTACTAAAAGTACTCAAAAAATATTTCAGAAGTTCATTTTGGGCACTCTGATCCTTGAAATCACGCACAGTAAATTTTTGATGACTCATATTAATTCCATATAAATAAAACATTTACATAAAATTTTGTGTCTTTACATTCTCCCCACCTTAGGAATTTTCATCCCTAAAAGCTACATCAAAGACTAAGGAACCAATGGGGTTACTGTGCACAAATCTGAGCCTCCCGCTCCCATGTGTTATCCTAGAGGTTCTCGTACTACTAGATAATGTGCCCCAGAGGTACCTATCTCCCATGAAGGACCCAATCGTTTTTATTATCAATCTCTTTTGGAAGCTCTGTAAACGTCGCTCCATCATCGAAGTCCAGCTCACCATGTTCGATGACGTGAGATGGGTCGGGCACGTATCTCTCTAGCTTGGAGGCGTGGGAGACATCGTGGAACCTCTCTATATACAGTGGAAGTTCCAAGAGGTATGCCGCATCACCTATCCTCATATGTATCATAAATGGAATCATTAACCTTGGTGATATATTTCCACATCATCCAAATCTTCATAGTCTCCATCGAGGAGGGACTCGAAAGAAAACATGGTCCCCCTCCTAGAACTCTAGAGGTCTCTGTATCCTATCAACATATGACTTTTGTTTGCTCTGTGCAGTCTCCATCAACTCTTGGATGATATGTGCCTTTTCAGTGGTAGCTCGTACCAACTCTAGCCCCCTAAGTGATGACTCCCCTATGTCAGTCCCGCATTGAGGTGATCTGCAGGTTCAACCATTCAAGGTATCGAATAGTGGTATACTGATGGTGGGGTGATAACTATTTTTTTATGAGAACTCCACCAGTGGTAAGTGATCATCTCAACTATGGATAATGTCTAGGACACATGCGCAAAGCATGTCTTCCAGCAGCTGAATGGTTGGATTCGTCTGACACAATCCATCTGAGTATGAAAGGAGGTGCTCAAATGCAGCTGAGTCCTGAATACCTCCTTCAATCCCTTCAACAATAGGGAAGTGAAACATACTTCACGGTTAGATATGATCATCGATGGAATCCCATGTTGTCTCAAAATCTCAGGCATGTAGCGGCATCCCAATCCCTCTACTGATCCCTTCTCTCAAATAGGTAGGAAGTGGGACAAATTGGTGAGTCAGACAACGATCACCTAGATGGAACCATGTCCCCTAGACGTACATGGAAGCCATATCACAAAAGTCCTTGGAGATCCCATCCCACTTCCACTCTGGTACCTCTAGTAGCTGATCTAATACTATTGGAACCTAATGCCCAGCCTTCACTTACGAACAAGTGAATCATCGTGAAACATACTTTTCCATTGCCTTCTTCATCCCTGGCCACTAGAGCTGACGCCAGAGGTCCTGGTACATCATCAACACACCAGGATGTACCACTAGAGGGGAGGTATGGAACTCTCTCAACACCTCCTCCTGTAGTGCCATGGGTACCATGGTACTTACTATGAACAAGATGACATTCTATCCAGCTTCTGAAAATCCATCAGGAGCCTTTTCTAAGGATGTCTAAGCATGTCGAGCCCCACAGTCATTGTCCCAAAGCTGCACCTCCTTGACTCGCTGAAGGAACGGGGGAGTGACTATCATATATTGGAGGTATGCTGCTCCATCTCTATACATAGATGATATCTGCAACACAACTAGATGCTTTATCACCTCACTCATCAATTGTAGACCAGACCTCCTATTGAGTGCATATTCTACCACGTCCCCTTCCTAGGAGTATAGGCTATCTCAATGTCATAGCCCTGGAGTAACTCTACCAATAGCCGTTGTCTCAGGTTCAGACCCTTATGAGAGAAGATATACCTTGGACTGTTGTGATCAGACCATATTATAAAACATTCACCTATCAAGTAATCTCTCCGCATTTTTAGGGCGAAGAACATAGCTGCTAACTCCAGGACATGGGTAGCATACTTTTGATATTGCTTCATGAGATGTTGTGAGCCATAGGTGATCAATGCTTACTCGTGCATTAGGAAACACCTAAGTCTGGTCCATGATGTGTCACAGTAGACAACATTTCCAACACCCTTTTCTGATATCCTCAACATGGGGGCACTCGTCAGTCTCCAGCTAAGCTCCTAAAAACTCTTCTAGAATCTCTCCATCCACACAAAGGTCTTCCCCTTCTTCATCAATGCTGGAAATGGTGATGTGACTCTAGAAACATCAGGAACGAATCCCCTGTATTATCCAGCCAACCCCATGAATCTTTACACCTTAGTCACACTCTTAGGTGGCTCCCAAGCATGTACAGCCACAATCGTCACTAGATCCACTCCAACTCTAGCCTCTAAGATAACATGTCCCAAAAAGCAGACATCTTGTATCCCAAACTGGCACTTCAAGACCTTTCCATAATGTTGGTGCTCCCAGAGTGTATCCATAACTATCTTCTGATGATAGGAATGCTCCTCCTCTGTCTCTATGTATATCAAGATGTCATTGATAAACACCCCCACAAAGCGATCGAGGTATGGCTGAAAGATCATGTTCTTGAGTCCAATGAACATTGATGGGGCATTGGTCACACCAAAAGGCATAACCAATAACTTATAATGGCCATACAAATATGATGGTCATCTTCTGCGCATCCTTATCTCATATCCTGAGCTAATGATAGTCTGATCTGAAGTCTATCTTCAAAAACCAACGAGCTCCCTCCATTTTATCAAAAGGATCATCAATCCTTGGATGTGTATACTTGTTGATAACGGTCACCTGGTTCAGGTGCTGATAGTCCACACAGAGTCTCAAACTCCCATCTTCCTTCTTGAAAACAAAATTGGGGATTCCCATGGAGAAACACTGGGCCCTATGAACCACTTTCCCTATAAGTCCTCCAACAATACCCGTAACTCATAAAGATATATAGGAGCCATCCAATATGCTGGTGTAGATATTGGTGCCATCTCAGGGCACATGTCGATGTAAAATTCTACCTCTCTGCATGGAGGAAGTCCCAGAACATCCTCTTGAATGGAATCGACATACTCACCCACCACCACAAGTTATCTCAAACTCTCAACATCAGCTACTCTGAGGGTAAGAATAGCCAACTGATTAGTTATCAGCTACACCCTCCTTTGGGTTAGTCCATCCTGTGCTGCAATGGTCGCCTTCTTTTCGGTGAAGGAACACCCGGTCCCATATGTGCGGACACTCCACACTTTTCACCTAAAATATTCAATCTCATCATGTACTATGGATAACCATTCCATACCCAAGATGACGTCATAAGGCCTAGACGCCACTACTGGGAGGTCCCAGCCAAAGATATCACCACCTATAGTAATCTCATATAGATGGAACCATTTTGTAATTATCAAATCTTCTCTTGTAGGAGTCTCTATCTGTAAGGATAGCGCCAACAGCTTTGTCGGAATCTCCGAGCACTGATCAAGGGTCGTGGAAATAAAAGTGTGACTGGCACCTCTGTCTATATGTACTGCATCTAAGGTTGATGATACATAGAATGTACCTCTAATCATCTCCAGAGCACTATGGTCGTAGGCCTCAGCTACCTGTAGCTGACTTCATCCATGTACTCATGCTCCTTGTGGTTGACCTTGACCACCCGGTGGTGGTGGTGGTAGAACCTCAAAACTTCACTCATTACCCACTGCACAGCCAGCACCTATTCCATGTATTCAACCCTATGGACCTCCTAGATCGAGCATCTACCTCTGCCTCAGCGATCCCTCGACTGTCTTTTGGTCATCCATATAGTGGTTTGGGAAGTTGCGAGCCATGTGACCCTACCTACCGCACGTGTAAAATTGTGTGTCACTCGAATGTCTTCCTCTACCTTGTGATCCTAT
Organism: Viscum album; assembly: GCA_963277665.1. Lineage (NCBI taxonomy): Eukaryota > Viridiplantae > Streptophyta > Magnoliopsida > Santalales > Viscaceae > Viscum > Viscum album. The sequence continues at coordinate 101,770 of CAUJRU010000715.1, read as the reverse complement.
CACCTATGACCCCACATCCTGGGGTTGTCCACCAGAAGGTCGGGTCCACGTGGACCTATGTGTCATACACCTACTGTTTCCAGTAGATGACTCTGCTACCTAACATCCAATGGTGGCTCTCACTGGGGGTGCCTGTTCTGCTAAGAATCTCTCAACCAATAATGCTCACTCTAGAACCCCATCATGAGTCGGTATGCTGATTGATACCATTGATTCTCTTGTCTCCTATCAATGACCTTGATCAATGGTTGGAGCCATGATGAAAGGGTCTCGTTCCACATTGGTGGAGTAGTATGAGAGATCTGGGAACCTCGTCGAGTACTAGGACACTGTCATATTTCCATGTTGTAAGTGCAGCAAATCCTATATACACACAGAGTGTAAGGTCACTAGGATGATCTCTACCCTGAAAAGGCTCTCGAATTCTTCCCAGATGAGGTTCTCCTCATCATGTAGCTGGAGAATTAGGCTCCACCATATCCCTGCTACTGCTTGAAAAGGATGGTGGCTAGGATCACAATAAAATTAGATGGTGTCCCAACAAAGCAAAAAAATATAGCCACAACCTCCAGCCAGTCCTCAGCCGCCTATGGATTTTTCTCGACTCGGAACCTCAGAGGCCTCTTTTGTTGGAACTCGTGAGACGCGCTCAATCGGTGTGCATCCAATACTAGTGGGACAAGGGGAAATACTGTCCAACGGGTAATGGTGCTACTGGTAACCATCTGATGGTGCTAATGATGTAAGAGGGCCCTACACTAAGGCATCATGGCTCGGTGGTCCGTCATCACATACTCTCTTAGGAATCTTGGATGGTTGTCTATGTGGCAGCATCCTGAAAGAATACAGCTGTGACGTGGTCAAAAATTTATACATGGTGATCTGACTAAAGAGATCAAAAGGAATACTTTTCAAAACACACGCAATTAGTGTTTTCGTGTGATAAGTTGGAAATTAGGATTTAGGGTCCTAGTGTATGGATACACTGGTGACCGCACCAACACTAGATTCCCAAAACTAAAAGCCACACTCATAGAACTTAACACTTTTACCACACAGAAGAGATCAGAGTCCTAGTTCTTTGGTAAAACAGACTCCTCAGATACCTCTTTGTCAAAACCTGTCCTCAGGGGCCCGTTCCGTGACTACCCCAGCCTGCATTCCATAGGCTATGGGTTGGAGACTCACACAGATTGGTGTATTCCCTAAAACTGGAAAGCATTGCCTTTAAACGTGTAAAATCACACTGTCTAAGAACACAACAAGTAGCAACTGTGAAGTAAACTGATTTAGTAAATGAGTGCTAATGGAAAAAAGAGGCTAGAATATAGGCCCAACTATAAAAGTACACGTACAACTGAAAGAACCATAAAACTGAAAAAGGGAAAACTGGTACGTGGTTGTCCTTCGAGGATCCTACCTGAAGGGTATGTATAGATTGCCTCCTAAGAAGTCCACATCCACCCATATCCCCCATGCACCTCCTAGTCCTATATCCCTCAAAACTCATCCCAACTAATCGTCGTCTATACAAGACAAAACATGGTGCGGGAATAGCCCGTGCATGTGTGAGTATAACAATACCTAATAGGGACCCTGAGACCCCTGAAGGTCTCTCAAAACTCAACAAAGGATAAAAAAAAATCATGATCCCAATCACAGATCGCAAAGAAATAGACATAGATCCAAATAGGTAAACAACTAAGTGAAAAGGATTTTGATACTGACCCACACCAGATCACATTATATGCTGATAGCCCGCCATGGATACTCCAAGCCAAGGAATAAGTAACATTTCCAGTCACAAAGTCGAATACCTAAAGTACATGATAATTCCACATCTAAAGTGTACATTGGTCATGTCAAATCACATAGATATTCTTCCCATTAACATTGGACTGCTTAGGTACTCCTCCTGTCGAGTATCATGGGTCTACCGCGTCCCATAAAGGCGCACACCACCATGGGTCAGCCGTGTCACATTGAAGCGCTCCCCCTCGTTGAATGCTGAGGAACTCCTACTATAAATTACCATGGGTCTGCTACGTCAAACAGAGGAGCTCCAACTATGGGTCTGTCACATCACATAGTGGCACTCCCCCACTGGCCCGTCGATTCACTTCTAGTCGAAAGGTCAGCAGTCATCAAGTCTCAGCCAGTCATAGGGTTCCTTACATAGTGCGCCTGGGAGAACTGCTCCCCAAGCCATCGATCATATTTCAACCTACATTAAGTCTCAAAATGAAGTATCCATATGATCTTCCATGTCACAAGGGTTCCAACAAAACAGACGGTGCGTCAATCAAACGCCCGGTCTATGCGTTATTGGCATTTTAGTGCCGAGGGCCCGGTTGGATTCGTGTGCGAAGAAACCCAGAAGTAATCCATGTTTCTCCAAAATACTCATGGAGTAATTCAAAAAGTACCACCTTGCTCAAAGGATCCCAATTCTACAGATGGTTCATCAACAGACATCTGGTTCTCACGATAAGTCCCTTTAAGTGATTCTCGGCCTGGTGGGGCCTGGGTCCGGTCCAACCTAGTCGGATTGACTTGGCCCACCCCGGTCTGGGCTGGGCCGTTTTTTGGCTCGACCTGTAAGGGGGAAGCCCTAAAAGGGGCGACGTGGCCTGTATAGGGTGCGACCCATGAGGGGGCGGCCCGGGAGTGCGACGGCCCGAGAGGGCGCAACCCGGCCGCATGAGGCGTGACCCTCTAGGGTTGTTACCTAGCCTCCATCGGGGGAGTGAACCCCCCAGTTTTCCTGATTGGTCGAAGGCCATTCGGTTTTCTTCGTAGTGGTGGTGTGACTCCATACCCACTAGGTAAGGTCCTATTATTTATGGCGTGGTTGTCTAGCGTGATGGCCGATTTCTCTAGGGGCATGTGCCAGTGCTCTACACCTCCACCCGAAGTTGGCTGGTGTGCGGGCCGCCAACCTTCGGTCGCCATGGCTGATGATCTTTGGCCACCCCTGCTAATTAGTTGTGTGTGACGGCGTGATGAGTGTCCTCTGTGGCCAACTGGTGTCGGCTGATTTGATGAATGGCACAGATTTGTGTCGTGGCCTCCTCTTGCAGCGTGCGTCGACACACTATCCACGATTTAGCTAGTCGGTGTCATCGTGCCAATGGCCTTCCATGGATGCACAAGGATAACAAGATAGTAGAGGGTTCATTCTAGGTTCGTTAGGCCCGTTCTCTCCACGTTAGCTCGTAAACATGAGGGGGGTTAGGGATTAAAAATTAATTGAATTAAACAACAAGATAAACCCCACCATGATACCCTGCAACAACCTCCTGCAAAGACAAATGAATTGTGGGTCAACCCATTAGTCAGTTGACCAAATTTCTTCATATTATTCACGAATGGGGAAGATAAAATCATTTAAAATAAATAAATGAATAAAATACCAACCTTGAAAACCCATTGAAGAGCTTCTATGCATGAAGGTGGATTGTGTTCTTCGTTCCCGCAAGCGATTCCCAATGACTCCACTCGTACATCGCCATTCAGTTCGTGGTTTGGTGTCGCCCGTTACCTCCCACTAAGATTGGCACCAGCCTTAAAGGGTTCAGAATTTTTTCACTCCTTCAACACTTTGTTTCTTGGAGAATCTATTTCAGTACCTCCCCCCAAGATCCATATACATAGGAGATGGGGAGGGTAAGTAAAGACGTTGGAATTTAATGGGGCTCATTAATTAAGAAGCTTCCTAATTACCCAATGATGTCATTACTTAGTGTTGGCAGGTCAGGCAATTTATTGGCTCGACACATCGTTGGCCCCACCAATTTACTTTTCCATTGGAGGATATGAAATAAAATAACAATTTTATTTTATTTCATTTATTTAATTTATTTTAAAATGTCACAAAAACTAACTTTTCTCTGGAAATGTTGTGGGAAAAGTAAAGCCTCTCTTAAGAGAATCTTGGAATAGCGGATTCAATGGTGCCCTCAATTTTTTCATTTAGGAAAAGTTTTAAATGTTAGAAAACATCACTCACGTGTTTACTGAACATATTTGAAAACAGTTCAGAAATTAATTTCAAGCACTCTGGGCCTCAGAATCTTGCACCATCAATTTTTGAAGACTCTTAATAATTCCATATATTTAAAATAATACATTGAAAATCCATGACTTTACACTTGGTCTCCGAATCAACTATAATGACTGGTCACTTAAACAAAGATAAATTAGGTTCATTCTCCATATAATTCCATCTCAAGACATGATATAGATAAGATTAACTATTTCTCAGTTGTGACACATAGAACACATCATGTATCAACATAATCATTGGTATCAGTGTTTAATGGTGTGATACACTCCCTACCAATTCAACAACCTCGAAAGGTCCCACAAAATGTGGAGTAATATTCCATTCCACCCAAGCTGTTTATGATTAAACAAGGGTGAATCATTCAAGAAAACCAGGTCACCAAATGAGAACTCCAAAGGATTACATTGATGATCATATCAGCTCTATTCTAAAAAAAATCTCTATGAAATTAACAGACACTTTGTCATCGTCTCTTCCACCAAGCATGGTCCAACCAAGGAATGTTCACTAATCTACAACCAACACAACAGTGATTTAAAAGTATTTCCAAAAAAGACTCAAAAGGATCCTTCCTAATTTTAGACTAATAGCAATTAATATATGAAAAATCAACCATCCCCAGATGATCATGCCATTCCACACTAAAGTTGACAACAGAAGTGTGAATAATATCCTAAAGAATCTATATTACTCTATCTATATGGACATCCAAATGTGGATCGTATTCTATGCTCAATTGGACTTGAGATCTCAGTGCATCATGAAGGCCTCTCCAAAAGTGAGAATTCAATTGATGATCCCAATAGGAGACTATAATAGATAGAAACCTATTCAAATAAACATTCTCCTTCATGTAATGATTTACCATGTCCTCAAATTTGGTGGTATCTCAAATGGGTATGAAGTGAGCCAACTTGATCATCATATCAATCCCAACCCATATCAAATTATTCTTTCTCTAGGTGTTAGGAAAACAAACCACAACGTCCATAAAGATTTCACTTCACTTCCAATTATATATAATAAGTGTCAGACGTGAACTTGAAGGTGTATGATGCTCAACCTTCAACTACTGTCATGTATAACAATGTGAGACCAGCTCGAAAATTCCCTATATCTTCCTTGGCCAACTGAACAACCACCGAATATTATATAATGTCTTAGTAGATCCTTGGGGCACATCACATTGAGAATTATGACATTCACCATCAAAACCTCTCTTACTGGTAATGGCATAATTAACCAATTATGATAGAATAGAGCACCCTCTTTATAGAACAACCATTGGGAAAGCATCACCCCACCATAAAGAGAGTCTCTAATTCTATATAATTCATCATAGTAATCTTAATCATAAAGAATCATGTTGAGAAGAGTTCTTTTCAACTAAAAACTAGAAAAAGAAATTTTCTTCCCTTTATCTTGAACTCTAATGGGTAACTATGTAAATAGAGGCACCAAATTCCACACTTCCAAAGATTCTTTCAATTCCTTGGATGGAAGTTTCATGCACAATGCATCTAAAAAATCATTACATTTCCCTAGAGTTTAGATGATTTCAATGTCAAAAGACAATATGTATTCTACCCAACACCTCTGATTGAGATTAAAATATTTTTGAGAGAATATATAACTCATGATTTTTTAGTCTTAATATAGGGTAAGCATTTCTCCTAAAAGGTAGTTCTGCCAACTCTTAAGTGCATGAATCCGAGCTGTAAGTTCATGGTCATGTGTTGGATAATTATTCTTATGTATCCTAAGTTGACTATATCTATATGTAACTGCATGATTTCCCAGCATAAGAATACAAGTCAAGCTATAAACCAATGAATAAAAAAATACCACATAGACCTACTTGTCCTCTAGAGGAGTCAACAATGATGTAGAAGTCAAATGATGTTTCAGATCTACAAAAGAACACTGAAATTTAACATCCCAAAAATACTTCACCCCTTAAGAGTCAGAATAGTCATTAGAGATTCCAAATTTGTGTAAACATTCAAAAATTGATGACAATATCTTTCTAAGACCAAGCTACTTCTAATATCAAAGGCATTTATTTGGTTTCTATCATGTCATAATAAACATTATCTTCATAGGATCAATTGATATACCATTCCCAGAAACCATGTGTATAAATAATTTCACTTCCCGAATCTAGAAATCTCACTCTGAATGCTTGGTATATAGCCAGTGATTTCTCTGTAGAGTCAGAACTACTCTCAGATGACGCACATGATCCTCCTTATATTTATCAAAATGAGGATTTCATCCAAAAATACTACAGCAAAGGTATCCAAATAATCATGAAAAATACTATTTCATTATAGTTATGAATTCTTTATGAGAATATTTGATCCCAAAAGGTATAATAAGGTACAAATCGTGGATATACCTTCTATAAAATACAATTTTTGGAATGTCATATTCTTTTATCCTAAACTGATGGTAAAAGGATCAAAGGTTGGTGGTCAAACCCACTTCATCCCTTTAAAATGTTCAAACAGGTCATCAATCTGTGGAATTATAGACTTTTTTGTTACAGTAACTCGATTGATCTTTTTGTAGTAAACACATAAGTGAAGTATACCGATATATTTCTTAGTGATGGGAACTATCACCATCCAGTGTGACACACTCGGGTGTATAAATCCTTTCTCAAGAATAGTTACAGATGAGACTTCTTCTATTTGATTTCAGTATGAACTATTTGATAAAATGGAATTGAAACTGGTTCAGTGTCGAGCATTGAAAACTCAACTTCCCATACTAATAGAAACCTAGTAAAATTTGAAGTAAACACATAGGAGAACATGATGAAAACTAGAGGTAGATCAATGCTAAAACATTCCAACTTCAGATCAAAAGAAACACGTGATATTACCTTTCCCAACACAAGATTAGAGGGTATGGAGATGATTGACCTTGGGTCCCAATATCCTTAATTTAAAAAAGACACACCATTGGTTCTAGTAAAGTAGACCCATACAAGATAAATATAAATAAAGTATTTTTTTGAAATGATACAATCTATCCTAAACTTGATATTAATATATTTTATGTTGAATACCGAAAAACTCCAAGACAACTCGTTATCATATTGAGAGAAGAAAAAATTAGACTATGGAGACCTCTCTCTCTCTTTGTTCTATAGGGTGTACTAATATCCATTTCAAAGGATAAAATATTCATATGAATATTATATAGAATAACAATACAAGTTGAAATAAATGAGGGAGATGCAATAGTATCAAATAGAGGATTCATTAATGGCAAAGTTATAGTAATCGTGCCTCTTATAGTGGCAGGACCTGCATCTGCTACCTTTGGACACTCTTATAATGATTGAAGTAACATTGTTCTAGATTCATGTGGTTGGGACCCTTTGATATGTCAAACATATAATTTTCCAATAGTTGTTCGAGGATCATATGATCGAATCCCACAATTCATAGTAGAATAGGTATGGCATAATCTTTGTATGTGTCATGAATGTCCACAAGAGCTACAATTCTTGGGTTCCTCATTGAAAACCATCTTATAAATTCCAGATTTCCCACACTTATAGAAAATAAAATGACTTAATCCTAGATATTTAGTAGGTATAGAATAAAATAACAATTCATAAATACCACGAGAATCATCACGCTTATGTTTTCCTTTGAAGGAAATCACACTACCATAGGGAGAGAAAGTCATGATAACCCTGACATTCTAGACATGTCCATCTTGACAATCATCACAGTATTCATTACATCATCATAAGTTGGATGATTTATCAAGAATAAATGAGCATTATTATCTAATCGAAGTCCCACCTTGAACTATTGTGCCTTCATCTTCTAAATAGATACAATCTCATGTGCAATTTACACCAGAACGGAAATGTTATTTGAATACTCAGTCACAGTTTTTTAAGCTCTTAGGCTTGAAAAACACTACATCCTGGACCAATAACATTTATTATAGGTATAACTAGTTGATTAAAATAACATTGATGTAATTCAATGCTAATACCTTTAGTTGATTTCCCACCACCATCATGGCCCACCATCTTCTGCTGCGTCCTTCCAACATAAAGGTGACACACTTTACCTTGATCTCATTATGTGTCTCTAAGAACTAAAAAACGTTTGATCCTAACCAACCATTCTTAAGCATGTTGGGTGTCAGTGGATCCTTGAAAATTTCTTTCTTCTAGTGAAGAAAATCATAAGAATGATTTCATAGAACAACCCCCTTTGGATCAACAACCAGATCCTAAACGAGAACTAGAGGTGGTGCATGTCACATATCTTGGACAATGCGCACAATCACCTCAACTATTTTTGGGTCCACTAGTGTATTATCTCATAGTAATTTTGTAGAATATTCTTCTAGGGTCTGATTTTCATGACTTCTAGGAGGCATTATTCTATAAATAATTAGGAGAAAATAAGGGAGGCATCAAACTAACACTAAAACTGAATGATAAGGTAAATTATTTCAAATAGAAAGAACAACGAGATTCAGATTACACTCTATCCAAATAAAAATAGTGAAATGACTCTAACTAATCAACCAAACATATTTCCATAACTAACCCAAGTAAATTAAGGTTTATTTAGGTGGTATTTGGATAAGAACAAAATCAAAATACCTCCTTAGTCTCGATAAGATATCAACTACATACCGACATTAAGACAATATCTCAACAACCTCCTCTGATACCATTTTTTCATTAGCCAGCCTAGGTTCCCTTGTAATTGAGCTGGCACTGAAATAGGACAAAGGGAGTTCCCGATCCCCATGGCATTGAGACTAACAAATAGCATTATAAAACAATACAGTGGGAATGAATTTTTCAAAAAACATTTCAGAATCAAGACAAGCAAGTCAATATTCTTACAACAGAAACTCCATAGGGAGTAATGTACTTCAATTAAAAAAATCATATAAGTGAAAAATACTACAACCCATGTATTAGAATTTAGGAAAACACCCCAAGTACCCAAGGACACAACTCACCACATCCTAGGTTCAACAATTAGATCCACCTCTAAGAGATCATTTCCCCGTGCTCGAACATGGAAGGAGATAATCTACAAACACCTGAAGGTACAAGTAGGGTGTGAGATAAAAAGACTAGTACTGTCTCACCAAGGATTCAATAATATATTCCTAAAATATATTAACCAAATTAATTATTTTAATTTTAATAATAATAAAATTTTTAATTTTCAAATCATATTTAAACAATAATGTTATACAGTTCAAATGATTGAAAAAACAATATGAATAGGCTTCAAAATAGATTGAATATTTCTAAAATAATGGATTAAATAATATATTTATATATAACAATTTACATAATTTGAAAAGTCATGTAAAGTAGTTTTAAAACATTGGAACATATTTATATATCAAATATTAGACAAACGAACAACATGGTCATCTACTAATTATGTTTGAATGTTTCAGGCTATAGGAATCCACACTCTCTTAGATATTTGAGCAATATGTGTATACACATATCCCATTGAGACTATCCAATGGAAACTGATCACTATCCCATCAGGTATGTGACCAATTTCATGGATGTTTTATAATTTTGTAATAGCCTAGAGTGTGTCCAAATAACTCACCGACTACATATGTATTGCATGTTCACTTACACAATCAAGTATCCGAAATTTATTTTAAGACAATGTAAAATAAAATTAAATCTCATTCTTCCATTTGAATGCCAATTTTCCATTTAAAACCAAAATGAGTTTTAATTAAAACACATGCACCTTTGACAAGACAAAACTATTATGTTTCAATGAAAAATTTTTAATCCATTTTCAAAAGTCTGAAATCCATTCAAAACCAATACCATCAATTTTACAATTCATTTCCACTATTAAATTCAATAATTTAACTGAAATTGTTTCAATAAAAATTTCAAATTAAATAAATCAATTTAAATGATAATATTTCTATAATCGCATTAAAATTCAACAAGATTGAGGGTTTTCCCAATTATCCATCCAGAAGCATTTCAAATCACCCAATTCACTAGAATTGGATTTTATTACGTCAATTGAAAGGGGGTTTGACAAATTCAATTTAATCAAAAGTTGAAATAATCCATGAGATTAAATGTTAATCAATTTATCTAATGATTACAGAATCAGTACGTTTTTCCTGAAACTCAACACTTACAATGACACTCATCAATGATGAAAATGGTGCAAAATACTGCGAAACACAGCCTAGAGTTGAGATCTAATAACTCAGGTCATAGATCCATCAATTTTACGATAATCTATTAAAATCCCAATAGAGGAGAAATAGAGAAATAAAAATAATGTAGGATCATGCTCACCCAGGAATCATACTACAAGTGCAATAATGATTGAGCACCGAATGAGGGGATCCAGAAGGTTTGGAAAACACCAAGATCTCTTTGGGAAAGCTTTGGGTCAAGGGAAAAGAAGCTAGATTAGAGGAGAAATGATATCTCATACATTATTACCAATTATAAAAGAACATTCAAGGTATTACACATCGTGTAATACCACTGCACGTTATCAAATAGATAAGTTTCATAACCACTAAAAGAACAGGTCACTTTAAATTTAAACTATTCATTAAATAACACATGTTGTGTAATGGATAGTCACAACATATAACCTTTAACCATTTGAATATTCTCACTACATGAATTTTCTCACATTATGATCCTTGTGACCATTACACATTGTATAAAAGATGTGTAACACTGTCATCCTATAGAAATTGTCAGTTAAAGATTACTGTCCAAAAAATCTCCGAATTCACCATTATAGTTATCCTACCAATTCATTATCATTCCTCCCCTAACAAAAAAATGGAAAATTCATGACAAGGTTAATGGAGTACCAATCAGATCGGTAACGGGATGTTACAAACATATTTTAATATAATGTGTTGAGGATATATATTATGAAAGTTAGAATCATGTGGTCAAGAAATATTTCTATAAGGGATATGGTTATATGGAAGGTATAATAGTTTAGATGGGTAATATAGACATGTGTGATGTCCAAAAATGAGAATATATGTATGAGGGCATTACAGGTCTCAAACCATACAAATGTGTCAAATATATCATGATAATAACATAAATTAGAGTCCTGGTAGTGAATATGTTGGGACATACACCTATGTTGGGGGACATATGTTATAGGTATTTTTTTTAGGACATTGGCATAATCTTTTGAAGACTTGAATAATTTGCGAGTCATGAATTGTTTGAGAAACAATAGATAACAGAATATCAAACACATCATAATGAATAAAATATAAATTATTTTAAGGATTATACATGGAGGCTTCAATGAATAAAACTTAGTTATGAATATCATGAAGAATATGGCTATATGATAAATTAATTTCAATATTATACAAGGAATATTTACATGTGAAAGATGTATAGGGACATCATGGACCTCACATAGAATATGACCATGTAAATGATATATTTAAAGTCCATATGGGGTTAGAACCTTGAAAAGGTGTCCTATGTGTCTTCTCCATAATAGTAATCATAGCCTCATAGATTATATTTTCCCTATCCAATAGTCTGTGTAGAATCATTGTTACAATTATAGGGACATTTACCATGAGTTAGGAAATATCAGAGAGAGTATTGAGTTATATGGCCTTATAGTAGAAGTAAAAAATATTATATTATGGGGTCTCAGTGACAACACACTAATTTTGGACATTACATAATGGAAATGGGTTCCTGCATGTCACATGAATAAATTGGGGTCAATTGATCGCATAAACCCTTGAGGTATCTTGGTGATGTAAAGGAAACTTAGTTCATGTGATGCTGAAATGTAATGAGGGCCATGTGATTTTATAACTGGTAATGTGGTTGGGCCATCATATAACATGATCATAGGACAAAGAGGTTATTAGGTCACCATATTATTGGTAGGTAATTTTATTATTTCATTATTGACTAATCATCATATGATTAGGTCATTCAAAAGTGTTTTATTGCTCATGCCTCACATGATTGGTTCATGTGTTCTGGTAAAAGGCCCCCAGTTCTATTAAATTCCATCAATAATTACATACAAAATTTAGAATATGAGGATTTTGAGTCACATTATTCTCATTATATTTATATTCATATCAATTCCTCTCAGTGTATCATATATTTATTCAATTTACAAAAATATTCTTTTCTAATTTTGGGGGGTTTTATAGGAATATCAAGCATTATTCTATATCATTTTTTCTTAGTGAATGAGCCACATACCTGGGATCAAGATAGAAGAATTATTGTCTATATTGGTTGGCAAGGACCCAATCACTAAATGTGATTGTGACTCTTGTCATCGATGATTCCTCACATATAACTTCATGAGGAACAATGACCACATGATGGGTCCATCATAAACAGGCACAACGTAAGTTTGATCACATGATCTAGTTTTAGTGGGTAAAAAAAGACTTCAAGAGTGATTCATGTAATAAACAATAACCCTGAGACTGTACATAAAAAGTAATAACATTGGTCTCTTGATTTTTATGACCAACTCATGGTGGGCCTAGGGTTTCAACTAAAAACAAATGATCCCATAAGGGCTCTATCATGGATAGTTTACATTGATCATCCTTTAGACCATGTGTGAATGGTTTGCGGGTCATGTTATCAGGTTCCACTTTAAGTGTTATATGATTTCTATAACCTAATCATATAATCCTTAAATGGTCATGAGATCTAAGCATGAATATGTATTCTACTCCAAATTATTTTTCATCAACATGGATCTTCTGTTTTCCTATTTTTCCCAATTCTTATTTCCAATGATCATTTGGTGAGTGTTAATAGTTGTTTAGAGATAAGTGTTAAATTGATTTCAAAAGAATACCTGATAAAATATTTTTGTTTTTCTGATTTAATTTTAGTTTGGAGAATATTTAATTGTTTTAATGATACGTATTTAAGGAATGAATCATGGTCAAATTTGGGTGTTATTTTTGAGATTTTGGAGATTTATTCATAATGGTTTTTTTATAATGGTTATTTTATTATATTTTTCTAACCATTTTGGTATTTATTAATATATAAAGATATAAGGAATAACATGTTATCATTTATTTGATCTTATAATCTATCAAAAGTTAACTTTTGTGCTTCTGGCCTGAAAAACTCATCTCACATAATAATTTATTGGAGTAAGAGATGTGAATATAGTTGGAATTGTTTGAATCTCAGATGAAGGATGAAATTATATAAATTATAGGTAAATAAATCAAGAATCATTATATTCTTAAAATATCAATCTAGAAGGAAAAATAAATTTCAAAATCTATCAAGTACTTTGTGAAATATGACACTCAACTATAAAGGTATGGTTTTTGAAATTAATCTACATGTATAAGTCTTATAAAGTTACATGGTTTTAAAAAATAATAATTCTTCTAGTATTGATCTAGAAATTATAGTTCACGAGACGTTCTATACCAAATTTTATTACTATATCCTAATAATTTATTTTTTATAATAATAGATTATAATTTAAATTATAAAATTTATTTTTGGGGGAGAATCTAACCCCATTAGATTTTAGTTTAAAATACATATAATCTTAAACTATGTGTATAATAAACAATAGTATGATTAAAATGTGCTGCCAAAGACTATTAAAATATAATTATTTAACCAATATAATGCAGTAGTTAGATTATAGAGTATACATGAGAGAAATAAAATTATGAAATATTTGTAGAAATGTTTTCATTAATAAAACTTTACTAATTAATTCCTATAAATTTAGAGCCTAATTTCTAAAAAACAAAAAATATTGAAGGAGGTTTTTTTTTCAAAAAACTGATTTTTATGTATAACGCAAGATTTTTAAAATAAATCAAATTTTAATACTACTAATAATATATTTTAATGAAATTTATAATAATATTTTTAATAAAATAAATCAACATTATTATAAAATTTATTCTTAGAAAAATAATATATATAAATTAAATTATTAATTCAAAAATACATTTTCATTAGAAATAGTTTTAATTACATTTTTTGAATAGATATTATTTTTAATAATATAATCATTTAGAATTTTTTTTTTAAAAATAGAATCAATTTTCGAAATTATCAATTGAAAATTTTGTTAGAGTTAGTTTTTTTGGATTTCAATGAAATGATTGATTTTTGAGCGAATAATTAAAAATATCAATTTTTGAGAAACTATCATTTCATTAATTTTAATGTAGTGATTTAGAAGACCAATGATATTTTGGAATTGGTTTTAAAGAAACATAATATTGGTTTTATTAACAATAATATAATTAATTTTATAAGAATCAATATTACATTTGATTTTGGATGAAGTTAATTTTTACGCTTAAAATTTTTATTTTTCTAAAAATGATTGCTCATTCTGTTTAGAGAACATATATTAAAAGTAATTTATAACCCATATAAATATTGAATATTACAAAATGGATTACAAATTTATAATATAATTATTAAATAACTGTAATAAGGTCCATTTCATTTTTATCCATAATGTATAGTAACAATGGTTAACGTTTATCACCCGATAAAGGGAAAAAGGTGTTAATGAAGGTTAAGTCAATTGCATAAGGTCTCAAATTCACTCATTCAATAGTATTTTATTCATTATATGAGTTTAATTGTACCAAAAACATTCTATATTTGAAAATATATAATTATTGTGAATCTATTCTTTTATTGAAACCATTATATTATTTTAATCTATGTGTAATAAAAAAATATAACATTCTGTAGCTTATTATTTTTCCATAATAAGGATATTGATAAAAATTATATATTAATGAAAGAAGGAGATAAAATTGATGATTAATATACAAATTTAATTATTGTGATTTTTTATTTATATGTGATCGCATAATTACAATGAATACTTATGAAATAGTGACATGTCACTTGTGAAGGAAGTAGAAATTAATTTAAATTATTTTTAAAAAAATAAAAGAAATATGTTTTGGATGATTTACAGTGTTCCATGAATCTATAAGATAATTAAAAAAATTAGTGATAGTTAAAGTATTTTTAAATTATATATTAACTCAAGTGGATGGGAAATTTTCTAGCATGTCATGAATGATTCATGTATGGGTAGTTTCAAATTTTTAAAACATATTTCATCACCATTAAAAATGAAAAATTGTAAAAAAATCCCGTTGATTTTTGCCTATAAGAAGAGACTTACATCAAAAGTTTCAAAATAAAACTCCATTTTAGTTATATCTCAACCATATACCCTATCCCCTCTCCAAATATTATATCCCATTACGAAAATCCCAAATAGTTAAAAAAAGTTTCTCCTTCAAAGGAATTAATCACAATTAAAAAAACTATATCAAAAGAGAGGGTATAAGTCTTAACTGGTTTCTTTTATATATATTTTCTCTTATTGATACATTGATCCTATCATAATCATTCTTATATAATAAAATAATTATATCAAATATACATAAATTTTATTATGTTTACATTATGAATCTATTCTATCACAATTCCCTTATAATATAAAATAAACACTTTACTATTGCATACGTCCGAATTTTCATCTCCATGAAGTGATGTGTTTATTTTTCATCAGTGACTCATATAGATGGTTAAAATAGTAGATCAAATGAATGTATATTATATTAATTAAATAATTATTTATATATAAATATAATTTTTTACTTACCTTATTACGCTTCTATAATTTGAAAATAATAACACCAATTGTATATACTTGTGGACCATGACCACCATAAGGTGATTCAATTCATTTTTCATTACCACCTCTTCAAGATTTTCATAATAATTGATATAATGAATAAATATAACATTTCAAAAATATATAATCTTTACTATTAAAAAATTATCCAATTTAAAAAATTTTCACTCTATAGAAAAAAGGAAACGTCGCTCGTGTGGACATTCAGACTATATCCTCCATGATACAATGTATTTCATTTTTTATGTATGAATTTATTAGATGTTTCGAAAATTTTATTTAATATATTCAAAATATAGTTATGTAATGATTGGTATTTTGGATATGATGGAATGAAGATCCATTTTATTGGGGTCTACCTACAGAAGTTATTTTGAAGTTAAAAAACTGGCGATCTCAAAATATATGACATTAAAATAATCAATTTTGAAACTATATAAGAAATGATAATAAATGAAATAAAAACGATAATAATAAGGTATAAAATTTAAAAAAATTTATATAAATGTGTAAAATCTATAAAATTTTATTATATAAGAGCTAAAGTATGTACGAAATGATTTGGGAGTCCTGGTAAGGGTACTTTTCATCTCAATTTTCTTACTTTGTGACTTATGAAATTTATTCACCTTATGTTTTCATTGTGTTGTGAATAAAGAGAAATATTAGTGTATTTTAGAATTCATTTAATAAAACCATAGTTATTTAAAGTTCATTTTCAGTTTAACTCCTTCAATTTTCTATTAATTTAAAAATTACAAAATATGTAAGGGATTTTTCCTTCAAATTTTTTTTAAAGTATTCATTTCAAATCATTTTCATAAATTTCAATATTCAATTAAATGGTTTAAAATTTATTATTATTTATAACTAAAATACCGATAAAGATAATTTTAAACTAATTTTAACTTTATTTAATAAAGGTAAGAAATGTCTGTTTTTAATGTTTCCTATATGGGACAATTTTAACTCTTTTTACAAAGTGTAAAAGAATGTTTTTAAACAAATATCGAATGAGAGTAATTTTCCACCATCATCAACATTATTATTTAAGAAGTTTAATATACATTTTTACATGGTTTTTAAAATAATAATTATTTTACTTATCTTCAAAATTTTCATTTTTTTAAAGTTTCAATGAAAAATCATTTTTTTTAAATTTATAAATGAATCCAGAAATTGGTTGTGTATATGATTTTTGAAGGAAATTTTATTTTTTTTGTGATCAGATTAAATGATAAATTTTTTATGTATTTTTTACTTTTATAGTTCCCTTGATGATGGATGAACCTTATATATCTCTCTAATAAATTTTGTAATGGTTGTTTTGTCTTTGTGGAATACATGTTGGATTAATAGTGTGGGTTATTTCATTTGCAAGAGTTCTTATAAGAGTGATTATAAGAATAATATTAATTTTTTTTTCAAATATGAGTACATGAATATTTTGGGATTTCAAATGAGTTTTCTTAGAAATATTTTTATAACCTAAGGTAAACCAATGATATTATATTTAATAGAATGTTTATGACCCTTTTTTAAGTGAAAAGAATGTTTTATAAGAAAAATTTCTCTAGGGTGCTTATGCTTTTTAATAAACAGTCATGTTAATGATTTAGATTTATGATTTATAATGAAATATTTTTTGGAAAATATTTGGAAAAAAATGATTTCTTGGGTGGGTAAATGCTTATTTGAGCTCAATTTGTTTTATGATAAATTATAAATTTTTAGGGGTTTTCATGAATTTTTAAATATACTATCAAGTTTCATTTATTTTTTTATAGTTTAATGCTATTTTTTCTCATACCACATTTTTAAAAAAAATTACATTGATTAAGGATTATTATAAACTATAACAATGTCTATCATTTATGGTATGATGACTTGTTTTAAAATAAGAAAACATGTTTTTAATGATACAAGAGTTTAAATTTAAGACTCTGATTTTTGTGAAAAAATGGGCATGGATTAGAGGTGTCCAATTTTTATTGTAAGGGTTTGATATGTTGTAGTATTTCCTAATCCTTTAAAATAGTTAATCTAAATGATCATAATATTGTAATCAAATTCAACACTTTCTATTAAACTAGTCATTATGGTTTATTAATGGAATTAGATGTTATAGTTAACTATAAACATTATTAAATATTTTTTGAAATATATCATAAAAAATTGATAAATTTTAATACCATGTATAAATGTTCTTCATTATATATAATAAAATTTGAGACTATAAAATAAAAACTAAAATTTCAATATTGATATTTAAATTGATTTAAATATTCTATTATATGGTTATATTATTATTATAAATTAATTAAATTGATATTTTTATTGTATTGATTATAAATATAATATATAATTAATTATTAACTAGATTTATTTTTTAATTATAATTAATAGTATTTTCATTTATATAAATGTATAAATATTATTTTATGTGTGTGTGTGTTTGATATAGATGAACCAACATATACATGTGTGTATCGAGATATAAACATTCACATACACCTTCACATACATGGATATAAATATACACACAAATGCATACACATATAGAAACATACACATACATACACATAAAAACATAGATATACAGATACACATTCATACACATAAACATGAACACACATAAACATGCATATTATAACATCCTGACTCAGGTGCCACATAATAGTTCCCCATGTTGGTCTGTCACACGCCCTAAAGTTTTCCTCCCTATAAACTAGAGGTTACTGACAATTAGTGAGGTTCTAATATTGATCATGGTGAGAGTATACCATATTTTTCAAATTATAAATATAATGGAAAAAATAAAAAACAACCAATAGATTGAACCATAACTAGAGAAATATAAATATCACATGATTACCAAAATTGGAAATAAAATATCCAAAACTAAAAATTCGATATTTTATATCAATACATATCATGTGTCAATATGAAAAATCAAATATAAGTAATGAAGCTGAAAAATCCCGAGTAGGACCCGAACCATGTCTGCTTTTCTCATCCATTCTCCATCTCAAATCAGCCATCTAACATTGGTCCCATAACCTTAACCTATCATGTAACCATTAAACCTATTTATGTACCTCTCCTGAAACCTGAGTAGTTTGTGGGAACAAATCAGTAGTCCACCGCCAAAAGGGTCTAAAACAGTATACAGTTAAAAGAGTGTATGCGGTTTTAGAAAAAAAAAATAAAAGATATCAGTTAAATAGTTTACAAATATTCCACTAATATTTATTTAACTACATAAACCACCAAGCATTAAAGGACACCCAAACAATCCATACCTGATTTAGCATGTGTGGAGTTCTGAACCATATCACATAACCAATTCAAATTTCATTATGAATATTTTTATTTCATTATCCATTTAATATCAATTTATAATATGGATAATTTGAATCATGGTTGACTACCAACATTTTGTGTCTAGGTTGACATGCCTAGGACCCCAAAGAATATCAAGCGGTAGTCTATCTCCCACAATCATTTATCAAACAATATATCACTATTGGCTTCAGAAGAAGAAGATCATGTCCCACACTTGTTTATGATTAAATTTATCACTAGATCTTTTTAAAGTAGAAAACCATGTCTGACACATGAAAATCACACAATCACAAGTATAAAAATATGACATGTATCATTATATCACATTTCATGATTACAAAATTCTATTTATTAATTCATAAATTAATTAATCCAATTCAATCTATTGCATAAACACAACAATGATTTAATTAATTCATCAATTAATTGATTCAATTCCATTATCATAATGAAAATTAATGAAATCAACAATTAGTTAATCTAATTCAATCAATTATATAAACAAATCATTATCCATTAATTTATTAAACAATTAATTAATAAATTATCATCTCAATATCCCATTATTATTTCAGTAATTAATTATTAAATTCACAATCCCAATATCACCCAAGTTAAAACACAAAAAAATAAACCAATAATAAGGAAAAATAATACATGAATCCATGCTTAAGGAATATGTAGAAAATGTTGAGATCTTACAATATCCCCCACTATATAACAACTCATCTTGAGTTTTTCTCCGAAGAAACTTTAACATTCTTAGAGAAATTGATCAGAACAATGAGCCACCATATTCACTTCTATCTCACATGTTTCCTCATACAAAATCCCATTTTTCCATAAGACAAGAACAAATGACATGATCCTTCACAACGGCTCCTTCACACTATGATCCAACACATGCATCTGATGCTCCTCAAAGGATGCATCAGCTTCACGCTCAACATCATCCATATAGATCACATGATAAGGATCATGGTAATACCACCAAAGTTATGAAACATGAAAAAAATAGGAAAAACATTTTATTTATATAGAATATCCAATCGGTATTCCACTGGCCTAATTCTCTCCGCAATCTCAAATAGTCCAACAAACTAGGGCACCAACATTCCTAGTCTCTATATCCTACAGTGAACCAATCTTGGTGACACATGAATGAATACCCAATCACCATCTATAAACTATTGGGGCCATAAAAATCTATCAACATATAGCTTCTGTATACTATGATCTATAACCATACGTTTTTGAATAATTTTTACCTTGTCCAATTTATCCTACACAAGACTATGTCCCAACATCTCTCACTCACCTAATTCCATCCATAATAGGGATGATCTATATAGCCTACCATAAATATCCTCATATTCTTCCATTTTTATAGTCTCATAATAACTATTGTTTTAAGAAATCCACACCAAATCTTGATACTTCTCCAAAGACCCCGTGATGTCTAAGACATATGACTGACACATACACTCTAGCATTTGTATAACATGTTCCGACCAACCATCTGTTTGTGGGTGGAGTTCCATACAAAAAAAATATTTATATACCAAGAGTATTATATAATCCATTCCTAAAACATGATGTAAAATGTTGGATATAGTCTCAAATTGTAGTCCATGGAACCCCATATAGAAGGACCATCTCTAAAATATACATGTCTTCCAACAGCTCCATTGAGAAAGTCCCCCGTATAGGAAATAAGTGTTCTACATTTTTCAAGTCGACCATGACCACCCAAATTGCATCATTCTTATGTGGTGTTACGGGGATACCCACCAATAAATCCTTGACAACTTTTTCCTGCTTTCATTCTTGAAAATAAAATAGTTGTAATAAACCACAAGGTCATTGATACTTGACATTTACTTATTGACCGATTTAGAATCAGGTCACATACCCTTCAATCTCCTATTTCATGCTCTTCCAGTAAAATAGTCTTTGATGGTCATGGTAGTTTTTGGATACACTGAGATGCACTACCCACTTCAAGTAGTAAAATACACTCATCAAATCATCCAACATACTCGTAGGGGAAATAACCTAATTCCTGACATATATGATCACGTATTCATCTATAATCCAATCAAAAGGTGACTCCCCACCTTCAAGTCCTTCCCTCAAGGACAAATATTCCAGATCTGCATACTTATTGTCATTATTTAGGCTCAAAATGTTGACTCCTATGAACCCAATATTAGGGTCATCTACTCATAACTATACATAACCACAACATTCATCTCATATCCAAAAGTGACCGTCTTCCACTCAACACTAGACTCCTAAACTTATTGAGCATCAGTTTACTTTCTTAATTCACCAAGCACACTATTTCCCATCCAATGAATATATGCTGAATAAAAATGAAATTAATTCATATATTAAACCCATATCTTCTTCCATATGTTAATATATTATTTTAAAAAGACATATTTTAATATATTTTGATTAGTATACATAGTAAAATTATCACCCAATAGATAATTCCTCTAACAATTCCAATCATAAAGGAATATTTCTAACTCAATATCATGAGTAGGTTAGTTCCATTAATGTGGCCTCAATGTCTAAGACCGTTATTCCACAACTCGATCTCCCTACATTAACATTGTTCAAATAAAAATTTAGGAAGCTTCCCAAAAAACCATATAATCCTCACATGGATTATGTTGGATCAATACTGGTGCTTTTATGAAGTGATCATTTAGTTCGTAGAAGGAATCATCTCAATTTTTCATAAATTCTATCCTTATACCCTTCTTGGTCAAGCCCTTAAATGGTTCTTCCAAATGGGAGAATTCTGAGATGAATCTCCAATAATAACCCTCTAGGCTCTTAAAGCTATGGATATAAAAAAAAATGTTTGTCGCTCATAAGAAACAACTACCTAAACCATCTATAGGTCTACTAACACACCTTTCTCTGAGACGATATGACCCAGTAAGTGTATTTGATCGATACAAGAATTTACATTTATTTAGTTTGGAATATTTCCAATGCTCTCTTAGTGTACTTGATATGATGGACAGATGTTAGGAATGATCATATTGAGTCTTTGAGTACACAAAGTTTTCATCAATAAGATCTACCACAAACTAATCAAGGAAAGGATGGATGATTTTTTTCATCATGTCCATAAACACCACTAGTGATTTTTTCTACCCGAGAGGCTTCATGAATAACCATTAAACACTATACATACTTCTAAAAGCTTTCCATGTTATATTAGAATGTCATACTCTAAACTGATGACACACTGATCTCAATTTGATATTGGATATGAAAAAACCTCCCCTCAACTGGTCAAAAAAATCATTGATGTCTGGATGATGATAAATGTTCTTCACTATGACATGGTTCAAATTCTAGTAATGAACACACAAGCATAGAGTCCCATTTTAGTTCTTAGTGAACAAACTAGATAACACCAAGGTGAAGTAATTAGATGGATAATCCCCTTATCCATCAACTCTTCCAGTTGATTCATGATCTCTCAATGCTCTTTTGGTGCCATTCTATATGGAATAATAGAAACTGTCTCAGTCCCTAGTAGGATCTCATTTGTAAACTCCACATCTCTCTTATGTGGAAAATATATATTATTCAAGAAATAAATCCTAAAACATGTCTAATATATATGGAATTCCATCCTGTATTACCCCTCCATCATAAAAACTAGAAACCAAGGTGGTAATCTCCCCCAATTACCGGTGAACAAGCTCTGCATGACCCACCTTGGCATCCACACTCCATAGTGATAATATTTATCACCCTTAGGAGGCATAACTATCACTCTCATGTTGTAACAATCAATTTGGGATTATTATGCTATTATTTTTTCAATACCCCTAATTAGGTTAAATTTTGATATTTCATGGATATAAACTTCCAAATTGAAATGAGACTCCTCAACCTCGAGAATACACCCCTTGCATAAACAGATGTCTCTAGAACATACTCCTAATGTTGTATGTATTTTCATAACCCCACTCTAGAACTCCATAACTTTACTCAAACCATTCAAAATCTACACAAATATAAATGATTTATATGCACCATTATCAAATAATGAACCAGATAATGTAGAAGATTTAAGAATAGTGCCTCTAACTGTTGATAGTCCACCCTCGATATCCACCAGCGTGGGATGAATGGCATGTAATTATCCTACCTATCTTTCTTTTTTTTGTAGTGTGGTTCCCCTTAGCTACACCAATCTAATGATACACATTCTCTTTCCTAGAATACCCAAATCGAGTACCTCTACCTCTATGGCTACTAGACCTCTATTTTTAGACATATATAGTGTAGAAGAACACCTTCCCACACTTTAGATCTATATTTCTTCTCCATAACTACCTATCCATCATGGTTTCTTGTAGAACCTCTATATATGTCCAATCCTTCCATAGTATTCTCACTCTGCTAGAGGTATTGGAAACTATCTCTAAAAGTGTCCCGAATGATCACATGAGTGACAAATCAAATGTGCAGTGTCTTGTGTAACTAAACCATATCATAGGAATCTCTTCTTACTATCACTATCACTAAAATTATAGTATTTATACTTCTTGATCTCAAAATCATACCTTTAGACCATATAGATGAAACCACATGTCCTACACTAGAAGACTCATTCATATTTACCTTAGATATGAGAGACTGATTTTCCACTTCAAAGAACTTCTTTAGCCTAATGATATTCACATATGAATTCATTTCACATTTTTACCCATCCTAAAACTGATTTTCTAGATTAGCCTCATCCCCCACCAATAATGGAACAAGAAACTGAAAATCTATAATTTGTCATGAACTCCATCATGGACATACTTTCCTTAGTCAAATATATGAACTCAACTACTCTATCCTATATAAACATCTCCAGATAAAATTTATTCAAGGGATTTTTAAAAAATTCCTTCCCCTATATAATCTCTAGATACTCATACTAATTTTGGATGTTCCACCTTCACATCCCTAGAACATATAACTTTTAAGCTTCTAATTTAACTCTCTTCTTAGTAGTAGTCTCCATGTGGTCATGTATGGACTAGATAGTCTCAATCAGAAACATAACTACCTCAAGTCCCCCTCTCCGGTGAAAGTTAGTTGGTGTTGTAACTCAAAATCTATCATCAGGTAAAAGATGATATTCACAACCCATCCTAGTTACCCTTCTATAAAATGTATGAATCAAGAAAATGTATCTTGTAGCTGATCTCTGACTTCCTCAAATGGCACTATTGATGCCTCTGACTCCATATCCAGATGATTATTTCCATCCATTTCCTCTTATATTCCTCTCAACAAACATTTTCATGGAGGTATATATATATACCATTCCAAACTCATTCATTAGTACATAGAATAAAACATTAACATGGTTACATGAATTCACATTGATCTATAACAATTCATTTTCCCTAAACCCTGTCACACATTCATAACCATGGTGCTACCACTACCCTTAACCATCCTACATATATGTCATGTTTAATAATGTGTAGACTCATCTTATATATCAAAGTAATCATTAAAAAGAAATATAATCACAATTTTAATCATCTTATCAATTTCAAGTTCATGTTTGGAGCCTATTTTATTTAAAACACAAAATCTGGAAAACCCATTTCCTGTTTAACAACACACCCAAAACTGATTTTCATTTGAGTGCCTAAAATAATGCTTGTAACAAAATAATCCTAATAACCTAAAATAATTTATTTATACTAATCTCTCTTGTCATACTGATCCATGAGTGAAATATCAAAAAAATTTCACAACACACAATAAGTACATCACCCAATGTGAAATAACATCCAATTGTAACAACATAGATCAATAACAACAATCCCACCCTGGGTACTTAGGTTTTCCCCCATACATAGATTAGATAATCCCATTAACGAGCTCATGAAAAAGGCTTGGATATTATTACTCTTATTCCTATGTTTCCTAAATTGTATGAAATTAAAAAAAATTAATAATCATATGATACCACTTTCTAACATCCCAACCCGTGTGTTACACACTGGTTCCCAGAGTCGAATGGTCATATGACCTCAGGCACACCTCCCCGTAAGCTAGAGGCTATTGAATAGCAATGAGGGTCAAATATCAATTGTTGGTAGACTATAATAAGCATCATATAATGATAATGAAATAAACAACAACCAATAGATATCACCATAACCTGACTAATACCAATATCACATGATGAGAAAAATAAAAAATAAAATATAAAAACTAAATAGTAGATATGTAACACAAATACATGTCATGTGTCCCTATGAAATAAAAAATTTAGGAAAAGGCACTAAAAACGCCAATGAAGGACCCAAACCATGTCAGGTTCCCCCATCCATGCTCCATACCGTCTCAACCATCAAACATAGGTCACATTCCCTTAAACTATCTTGCAAAAATGAAATCTATTTGTTTCCTGATTAGGGATCCCATGTAGGGTGTGAATACAACTCTGTAGGTCACAACCTATAACATCTAAAATAATAAAAAGTAAAAATAGTGTATGTAGTTATATAATGAATAAATTAAAGCAATAATATAAATAGTTTACATTTATTCAATTACTCATTATTTGAAAAAATAAACCACCAGGTTCCCACAGGCACTAGAACATTCATTACATTCTTCATCCCATGTGGGATCCTAAACCATATCACATAACCAATTCAAATTTCATTATAACAGATGTGATATCATTATCCATTTCATTTCAATTTATAATATGTCTAACTTGAACCATGTTCTAATACAAACATTTTTTTCTAGGTTTCCATGCCTAGGACCCCATGGGGTAATGAAGTTTCATTCCATGTCCCGAACACATTTATCAGAAAATTTATCAGTACGAGATTTTGAAATAGCAGGCCATGTACCACACATGTTTATCAATCAATTAATCACTATGGACATTGGAAGAAGCATACCACGTCTCACACACATTTATCAATCAATTTACCACTATGGTATTTGTAAGAAGAAGATTATGTCACACACTTAAATATCACACAATCACAAGTATCAGATTATTACATGTACCACAATATTACTTTTCATAATAAAAACATTCAATTAATTAATTCAAAAAATTAACTAATCAACCTCAATCAATTTCATAAACACAATAATCAATTAATAAATTCATAAATTAAATGATTCAATTTGACAATCACACTCTCCCATTAATTAATTCAAAAAATTAACTAATCTAGTTCAATGAATTGAATAAACATAAAAATCCCCATTTATTAATTAAACAATTCACAATCACAATATCCCATTATTAATTTGACAATCAATTATTCAATTCCCAATCTCAATATTCCATAATAAATTCAACAACCAATTATTTAATTCACAATCCCTTAACTTAATAATTCACCATATTAATTAATTCAATTTATGAAACTGAATTGATAATCATACGATATCAATTCTATGATTACATAGACAGAATTAAAATTAAAACTTATTGATTTGAAAAATATACCACCTACTTTGAAATCCTTATCCAATGCTTTCTGATTGACATATCCAATTGAAGAAAAACGATCAAGAACATGATGGTGAATGAGATCTAGATCTGAATACAAGATCCAAAATTAGACTGTTCAAGATCCCATAATCCTAGATATATATCAATCAAGCCTAGATCTATATCTGACCGAACGGGATCTAGATCCACGAAATTAGATGATTACATCCCTATAATAAGATGAGGGAGTGATGAGAGAGATGAAGGAAACCACACTGGATAATATTCAAATACTGGGAGAAGTGAAAATCATCAATACAGACATTAAATGAAGATGAATGGTTGTAGGGAGCCTTATAAACTTGTCTGGGTAGCTCAAAAAATAAGATAATTTGATTAGGGCTGTGTTGGGATCGAATATGGGGGTTAGGGTAATTATAAAACCAATTTTCAGGTTAATTAAAATCATGTGTACGATTTCCTAGTAAGGGGGATTTATTTTCAAACCCATGCACCTCTTATAGTTGTGGGGGTGGGGGTATATTGACCCGACTATTTCATCCATGACCATTAGATAAATTTAATGATAAACAACTTAGTAGTGTTACAAATCTAGGAACAAATAGTTTAGTGTGTTGAAAAAACAAATATTACACATAACATTACATAATAAAATATAAGCACTATTTAATTCCTTATTCCTTCCATACTTAGTGGAACCCCTGTACTCATTAGTATAAGTAATCACCTAATTATATAATTCAATTAAATGGTTGATCTAAAATCCCAGTAATTGGATAGATAAGAACATGAATCAATAAAACATGTGAAATAATAACAATGATCATCATAAAGTTATTACGGTAATATAATAAAAATCATGAGAGGATTCATTATATAAAGGCATGGATATAGGCAATTCATAGAAATGAAGCATCTTGTATTAGTGGTCAAATATGCCACATAGTTGTGACTAAATCTAGCATCATGTTCATAAATAAAATATGTTCATAATCAAAAAATCATCATTGTGAAAAAAGATATCAACATGTTCATGTATATTTTCTATTATCTCAATTGATACATCACTTTACCAAATGCATTTTATGTCTATATAATTTTCGGTGCACTCATCACATCATATCATTTATATAATCTTGCATGCCATATAGAACATATAACAACATTTTTCACTAAATAAACCATATATAGGAAATGGGTTTCATGATAATTTCATAAATATTTCATTCATGGATATACATTGAGGTTTCTAAAATGCAAATTCCGTAAAAGCTTAGTATAAGAATCTTTAATCTTGAGTGAAGAAGATATAATCGCAAGGTAAATAAAATATGAGTTTTTTAAATATTATTTATTTTTGAAAAATCATTACATCTATCCCAAAATGAAATTATAAACGAGTATATCTCAAAATGTTAAGAAAATATAAATTATATATAAGATATATTAATAAAACATCTACATAGAAATTTGTTATGAAATAGGAATATCCCAAATAAAGGAAACTCGGTTTGAGAATCCCCTTACATTATGTTTTAATGCTTTCTTCACATTAATATCTTGGATAATAAAATTTGATTCATTAGTTAATAAATTGAGAACCTATATACATATATTTGATTTATTATAACTAAATTTTCTATTTCCATCTTAATGATTTATAGGTTACAAATTCATCATTCAGTAGTGTTCATTTTTCTATTCCTCATGATAGGTTTACTTTTATATATGTATAGTATATCTTGTAAAAAGATAATAATTATAAAAATTGAAAATATATGTTTTAATGAACATACAAAAGATTAATTGGTCTTATATATATATATATATATATTTTTCCATATATGATGATGATTCATTGCATAAAATCTTAAAGATAATCATTTAGATTAATTTGGTTGTTTTTTTATTAGAACAAACTGGTTTTGTTTTATTATTTAATAATATGTATATATGTCATTCACAAAACATAAAAAGATTATGACATACTATTTAAAATTTGATTCAACCATTATAATGGTTCTATGACCAGCCCTAATTGTGGTAAATGAAAATTAAAAGTTTTCATCCACAAAGGCGATAAATCAATACCTCAAGGAAGATGTTTTCATTGTTAGGAAAAAAGGACAGGAGAAGAGGTTTTATGATGGATTATTATATTAAAATAAAAACTTCTGGTATATATAAGGTAAATGAGTCATCATTACACTTGTATAAGTGGAGGTGAGGATATAATATAAAAATAAATTAAATTAAATTGAAATTAAATGAAAAAAAGGAAGAGGATTTTACATCCTGAATTCTTCTCCTTGGGAACCTCCATAGGGAAAATGGTTTTGGTATTTTTTCAAGACAAAAGGATCCTAGGCATTGTTAGGAGGGTTGGGAAGATGAGTTTTTATAATTGGTATTATCATTTTTGAAACATTTATTTTCTTATACTATTATATAATTATATAATATTTTTATTTATAAGATACCTAAATTTTATTTTTACCTTTATATCTGTGGTTACTATTCTATTGGAAGGATTACTATTCCAAGTGGTCATGTTTCTATTTTAAGGGTCATGTTACTATTCCATCAATATAAATTCCATGATTTATTTCAATATCACTTTTTTCATTATTCATTTATGGGAGTATTGTTTTTTTGGGTGTTCTATGCTATGTTTTTGTTGTATACTATATAACATAATTACATGAATGGAAATTTTGTTTATAAATATTTTGTTCAACACATTCTTCCTCTTTTTTAAATTTCAACCTCAAATGTCTTTAACTTACAAAGATGAAAATAGCTAAGTGTACTTCTCCTTCAATGATTCCTCAAGATCCCAGGTTTCCACTTTGTTCTTATGTATTTGAAATAAAACATTTTCAAGGTGAGTAGTTTGGTTGTGTAGAACATTATCTATATATTCCTAGATCATCATCAGATGATCCTCATAAGATCGATAATTTTATAATTTCTAAACCTCTAAATTCAGTACATACGAGGGATATAGTAGGCATTTACTCGATATAGATACATGGAATATATTGTGTACATGATACATTGTTGGTGGAAGTTCTAGTCAATATGCCAAATGTTTGACACAATCAAAAATCTTGAAGGGACTGATATAACTGATATTTATCATTCCTTTACTCACAAATCTAAAAATTTTATTCCATGTAGATATGTGGAGGAATATCATGTCATCAACCTTAATATCATTGTGTCATTTACTAATTTCTACATAGCTCTTTTTTCAACATTGGGATTCTTAATGTGATACTGAATGGTTTTCACCTTTTCTACCATTTCCATGACCATTTCAGTTCCTAACAGCTTACATTTGGTTACTTTATCCCATAATGCTGGTGTTCGACATCATTTCCAATAAAGGGATTCATTTGGATCCATTTGGATGTTTGAGTGAAAACTATTGTTGTAATATAACACAAATAGAGGAAGATATTGGTCCCATACAACATTGAAGCCCATATAACACGTTCTAAACATATATTCTAGTGTCTAAATAGTCCTCTTACATTGACTATTAATTTTAGGTTTATAAATAATAATGAGGTACAGATCAGTGATCAGAGAATGTTGGAGACTTTTCAAGAACTTTTTCGTGAATCTCAAATCATTCTCAGATACAATTAATAGTGGTAGTATCTTTATCCTTAACACTTATCTAATATATAACTGTGAAGGTTGATCTAGTGAGAAGTTATATTGAATTTTGATAAAGTGAGTTGTCTTTGTGAGACAATCCAAAACAACCCATATATTATTATTTTCTGTTGATTTTTTTAGAAGTTTAGTGACAATGTTCATGGTGTTTTTTCCCACATCCATGTTGTTATGTGTAATGGTTTCATCTTACCCTTAGACTGGTTCATATCATCCTAAACTAGACGTCATTCTAGAGACATCGACGCATACTCAGTGATATCCTTCTTCATATTGACCCACCAATAGTTCTCATTGATATATCGACTCATCTCTGTGCTTCTTGGATGGATATAGAATGTTGATCTATTTGAATTCGTCATAATATCATTAATTATTTATGGATTGTTTTACACATGTTGATGACAAAAATATTACAAATCCTTCCTCAATATTTTTTAACTATAAGGATTTCTTGTTTCTAATAGCTTCCATCTTCTTCTAAATTTCCAAATCATCTCATTGAGAATCATTTATTTTATCCATGAGGGATGGTTAATAAATAATTTGATAAGGTATTGATGACATTCCTTACTTAATGATTCCAATATCCATCCTTTGAAAATCAAGGAATATTGGATCCTTCTAAATTCTCATCATTGGTAATTTTATAAGAACCTTTCTACTTAGAGAATACTCCACTTTAATCTCCTTACCAGGATGGTAGTGGATTGAGTATTCATAATCCATGATGATCACTACAAATATTTTCTTATGCATATTGAGCTCCTTATGTGTGAAAAATATTTGAGGCTCTTATGATTAGTATATATATCACAATTCTCTGAAATGAGATAATTCCACCAAATTTTCAGTGCAATGATCACATGTCTGAACTCTTGATCATGTGTGGGATAGTTTTTATGTAGAGTTTTCTACTAAATTAATGAGTAGCCTATCACTTTATCTTTTTTAATAAATTAAAATCCTATTCTATTTTTTGAAGAATCACTTTATAAAATAGATAGTTCCCCACTTATTGATAATGTGAGTATTGGGGCATCGATAAGCCTCTTTTTCATATCATTAATGTAGTATTCACAACCACTACTTCGAAAAAAAAATTCCCTTCATAGTTAAATTTGTTAGTGGGTTTGAAAATTGTGATAAAATGTTCAAAAATAACTATAGATACTTAGATAGATGAAGGAATCTATAGATCATCATTATTTATGTATTCATGTTCAACTATTTGATTTCCTTTTTCTTGGAGGGTTCCACAAATATTCTTTTTCTTGTGATCATTTTCTACCAGAATGATACTTCTTCCATCTAGAAATCATAGTTTCTATTCTTGGAATATATCGTCTCCCTTCTAAAAGTATTTAGCATAGTTTTTAAATTCTTCTCATATCCCTCTTTTATGATATATTATACTAGAATATCATATATAAAAACTACCAAAAAATTTATTGATGTAATCTCTAATGAATCTATTCATTATGTC
This sequence comes from Viscum album, assembly GCA_963277665.1. NCBI lineage: Eukaryota > Viridiplantae > Streptophyta > Magnoliopsida > Santalales > Viscaceae > Viscum > Viscum album. Next base: position 69,896 of record CAUJRU010000715.1, on the reverse strand, counting down.
CATAGATATTTCTAGAGAACTAGTGAGTCTAAAAGCAATCACTACAAACTCATGGTGTATATTCCTCATTTAAAAGGTAGTCTTCGTAATATCATCCTTTCTCTCCTTTAATTGGTGACATCTTGACCAAATATCCCCCTTAGAGATATACTTGGACCCATTTCAACGTAAAGGCATATTGATCCATCCCTACTTTTGACAAAGATAACTGGTGAAACTCATCGTGATGTACTGGGGCATATGAAACCCTTGATTAGATTCTCTTGTAACTACATCTTCTATTCATCCAACTCAATAGTGTCCATTTTATATGTATTTAGTGATATAGGTAAATATCCAGGAAAAATATCAATTTGAAACTCAACATATTTTTTAGGAGGAAGACCATGAAATTATTTGAGGAATATATCAATGTAGTTCCTCACAATAGGCATGTCATTGATCATAATTCTATCCTTTTTCTCAATCATTTTATCTAGATATTATTTCACATAAGTAAATAATATACACAATTGAGAGGATGAATCATAATTATATTCATCCCCCTCTATACACTTGTACATAATTAGAGGATTCCTCAGGATGTGAAGAGTGATCTCTCATTACCAACAATTGAGTTTGGTTTTGTATGAATATATCAAATCCATGACCAATATAGCATCAAGCTCTACCGAAGGAAGTAAATAAATATTTTCTTGTAGGTTCAATAAAAAACGAGTAAAAAGTGATACGTTTTATAATTGTTATGAATTTTTTTTCCCATTATCTATTCTCAAGTATAACTCAAAATCAATATTTTGAGGTGGTTTTTGAATGGATCTACAAAAATTTCATGATATGAAAGATTTTATAGAACTGAAATCAAATGGTATGCTCACTATTCATGAATGAAAAACTTTTGTACCTATTAAAATATCCTTTTCTAGCTCCACCTCAGCTTTAGGGATGTCATATGATTATTTTTCTCATTCGGCCTCGGTGGATGCTGATGCTGATTAACCTTACGGACTTGAGGATTATTGAATTGACTTTCAGAGTGTCTATTCTTCCTATAATTGAATCATTGAACCATAGATGGTTCTCTCCTCCCCTACACCAAATTTTCTAGCTTCCTCATTTCTCTTATACATTCATGAGCTTATTTCCCATCTCTGCGACATGTTAATAATATCCCCATCCCTTTTTGTATATTCTCAGGATGTTTCCTCCCAAAAATTTTACAATTGTTTTGTTGAATTTTCATTCCACCTTTTTCACTAGATAAAAGAATTGAAACTAAATATTTCATTTCTTTTATCTATATCAGTGGAACCATTATTCAAAATCCTTCTCCAATTTGAGTGTACATTGAACAACCTATTCATAACTCGCAATGTTTCAAATTTCAAGATCCTTTTTAAGGTTTTGTTATAAACAACAAAAGAATCCATTTATTTTTCTATCATTGTTGATAACAAAACCTGAGATGTAACATGAAAGGAGTGTGAAATTTTCATCATAATCCATTATAGATTCACATTCAATTATCCTTTAATTCTATGAATTATCTCTCTATATAATTCTGAAGAGTTTGAGGTAAATACCTATAATGAAATTGTTTCAAAAATCTTCCCAATCAATATCATAAATGTTTTACTTTGGCTTGTTGTTCTTAATCAATGACAACCATTGAAATTACTCTCCATATAAATGATAGATGGATAGAGTCACCATCTCATTCTCTAAATAGTGAACCATAGAAAAGATCTTTTACATTGAGTTTAGCCACTGTTCCATGACAAGTGTATTAGAAAAGCCAATAAATGGAAGTGGTCATTTCCGCATAAAATATTCAACAACTATTTTACCCCTCTCAGGTTAAAGATGAAATTCCACTTTGTTAAAATTATTTTTAATAGATTGAAATATATGGGTAAGAATCCTCATGAAATTTTTAACTCTACCTCCAAGGGCACTGGGGATGTCATTCAAGCATTCACTACATTGTCCGTCACATGGGTTTTTGGACCGGTTTAGCCTATTTTCACCCATTTTCAAAAATAGAAAAGGTTTTAACAAAACAAAATTGAACATTTCATGAATAAATATCTTATTCATTTGTGAAATTAACTATAACTACATATATTGTGGGCCTTAAATGTTTATAATTTTTATAAAACCAAACATCTTGGGTGCTTTCATTTTCATAGTCTTATACTATTGGTTTTCAACAATGTTATCTAATCCCAATTCCCAAATAGAGTAAACTATTCTATTATATCAACTACAATGATCCTGATTTTTACACCATGACTATAACATCATTTTAAAGATAAAAACATAATTGTGTTACAAATCTCAGACCTAATGGTTTAGTGTCTTGGGAAAATTAGGTTTATACATAAATTTTACATAATGAAACATAAATATTAATAAATTCATTCTTCTGTGTATTCTTAGCGTCCCCCATGTAACCCTTATTATAGATAGTCAACTAATGATATACATCAAAGAAAATAGTAAGATAAAAGCCTAGTAAGAGGATAGATAATAACATGAATCAATATAACATGTGTGAGAATAATAATAATCATCATCCTAACCTAAGTATGGTATTATCAGAAGAATCATGGGAGGAAGCATTAAATAAAGGAATGGAATATGGAAATTCATAAAAATGAAACATATTGTATTATCGGTCAAATAACACACATATTTGTGAACAATCCTAGCATCATGTTAAGGAATATCATATGTGCATAATCATAACATCACCATTGTGAGAAAATCTAAAATCATGTTCATGTATGTTGTGCATTATCTCATGAGAACATCAAATTAACCAATACTTTGGAGTTCTATATAATTCTATGAAAACCTGTCTCATCATAACATTTATATAATCATGCATTCCACATAAAACATATACCAATATTTTATATAAAATAACCCATTGAATGTAAATGTGTTCTATGATAATTTCATAAAAAATACTAACATGAATAAGTATTGGTCTTTCCAAAAGAAAAATTTCATATCTTACTTGGTGTAAGAATAATCAATATTGAGTGTACAATAATTAATCTCAAGAGAAGTAAAAGTTTTTTATAAAGAAGAGTTCTTTTGAAAACATCTTTGGCTTTTTGAAAAAATTATATTGGAAACATGTATATAGTAGTAAATACAAGTAGTAACAATGAAATTTTATTGAAGAAATATGAGAAGAATATCCACTCTTAAATTTGGTATGAAATAATAATTACCCAATGATAGGAAATAGGGTTTGAAAATCCCATTACCATATGTGTGAATTATTTCATCACATTAATATCTTGGATAATAAAACTAGACTAATTAATTACTAAATCAAGAACCAAATTTACATTTATTCAATTAATTATAATTTTATTAAGTTCATTTATGTCCATTTTCATGAGTTATAGAGTTTAGTTTTATCTTTCGAAAGTGTTTTTTTAAGGTTGGGCCGAAGGCTCATTTTATTATTAAAGTAAAGTAAAGACCTATTGAACTGGGTTGAGGGACACCCATTACATAGCCCGAAGGCCCAATGAAAAAAAAAGAAATAGTAGGACAACGAATAATTTGGGGGATCATATTTCCTCAAGTAATATCCATATTATAGACTTTGATCATATTGTAAGCCACTTCATAGATAGAATCCTCAACTGAAAAAACAAATTTCTGCTGTTTTGGGTCCATATTGCCTAGGTTAACATCGCCCTTATTTCATCCCCAATTCACGTACTCTCTTGTGTAAGAGCACCCAAATTAGTGATCTCAAAAATTCACAATATCATCTCTAATTTCAAATTGGATTCCAGAGATGAAGGAATGTGTTTTTGGGTTTCATAGAAGAGTATGGTGAGGCCCATATAAGAATGTGGGATCCACTTTCACAATATGGATGATACCCTCCTCTGCATGTATGAAAAACTGGATTGGGATCTGATTGATTATCAGAATCTCTGTGGAATCAGTATGGGAGATCTTCAGAAGGTGGTGTTTTGTTGGATAGGGTGTATAGGTCCCCTCTCATGGCTACTCTTTTCCCAAAGTACGCATCCCTCCATCCCCATTCTCGGTGGATTATTGGCTAGTGGAATGTGTTCTTTGGGCATACGAACTGGGTGGGCTGCATTCTTGGTTTCTCAGGTTTTCAAGCTTACAACATATCATAGGATGAGGCTAGTAGCTACCAGACCTCTATCAAGATAGTTTTTTCCATGAATAAAAAAGAGACCTTTTAGATTATCAATATCAATGCGGAACCCAACAGGTTCATTTTTCCACTTCAAGAATGGTTACCTTCTCACCTAAATAATGACTCTGACTGTTGGTGACCATAATTCATGAGGACTAGTGGAATGAAACCCTTCGGATCAAGAGTATACCTATGAAGTATAACTTCATGGCATGGAGAATTAGAAATGACGTTGTGTCCACCAATGATAATTTCAAGAAATGCATTGTTATCCTAGTCTCACACTACACATATTGTATAGAAAGTGAAGAGGAAATTTTAGATCACATTTTCTTCAAAGGGGAGTGGGTGTGCGATGTGCGGTCCACCTTTGGAAGATTTACTGTATTCTAATGTCATCCAGTGGAGGATACCCTATTCCTAGTTCGATGGTTTCATAACTCAAGAAGTAGGGGATATGAACACACTACTAGAGCCTTAATCTTGGATACTAGTATCTAGTGTCTTTGGCAGGCGAGGAACAAAGCTAGATTTGAGGGGTTTGGTTCCTCTTGTAGAGAAATATCAGTTTAGACATGTAGTCTTCTTCTAGATATCATCAGGAGAATTTAAAAGTAATTGGATTCCCCCTCCCCCATCTCCTGCATTCATCCACCCATGCATATCTTACTACTTGACTTCGAGGCCAATTGGTCAATTAGAATCCACCTTCCTTGGGATTGAAACTAAATACATATTTTTCATGCACTACGGGTATCATAAAGGGTGGTGTGATCATTCACGACTTATAGGGATTCTTTTTGTTCACATTCTCGGTTTACTATATAAGGGGATATAGTCTCCATGTAGAGGCTCTTTCTATGCTATCCGGTCTCACTCATTGTAGACAATGGGGGGTATGAATATTGAGAATGCTGAAACTAGCTCTCTGATTCTCTACAACATACTTCAAGGCTCTAATCGTGTCCACTAGTAAATTTCCTACCCCATCTAGAAGTAGAAATAAATTCTCTCTAATATTTATCGATAATGAAAATAAAATTGATAATTGCTTTTTAACTTAATTAGAATTATATTTCTCAATACAATTCTAATATGTATATTTACTATTTTATATATTTTCTTTTAGATATGTATATATATTTATATATATATAATCATACATATATATATGTGTAATCATGCATATAATTATGAATACATGTATATTATGATTTACATAATAAGAAATAATATAAAAATTTAAATATGAGTACAAATATATTAACATATTTATGAATATAAATATATAGGTTTATTGTACATTATATAATTTAAATTTAGATATATTACGAAATAAATTATTAATGATTAAAAACATATACACATTTTATTTTTAAAAAAATATATATATATTTTTTATAAATCATATATAAGAATATATATTTGTATTTGATCTCTCCCTATAGATGATACTAAAACCCAAAATAGTCATTCATAGTGCTACATAGTTCAAGGGAGGAGTTGAGCAGGTTGAAAGACTCAATAAGTGGAGAGAATGTCCATTTTACAAACCGTAAATTAATAGTTGTGTTTTTTATGGAAATCTAGTGATAATCAATCATGATAATCATATAGGATGCTCTAATTTCATGCCAGATGGATGATCTCAGGTAGGAATAGTTATCTTGCTTCTTCCTATCAAGGAAACTGGCTCTGAGAAAATAAATGGTAGACAAATTCTTATTAATAAGCTTCTAGGTGGAATGATCTTTTAATGAATCATTAAAACAATTTAAATTATTTATATTAATGCCATCCTTATCTATCAATTGATTCTATTTTTTTAGGATGTTTATCCATTTTCCATCCTGAATACAAACACTACAACAATTTGTTTTAATGTATGCATTATGATTTTTGATTAGCCTGTTTGGCCACCTATAAACCAATTAGTATTATACAAATTTATCTACAATTATGAACTAAAATACAGAAACTCTCCTAGCTAGTTAGGGATCCATTCATTTGTAGGAAGAATGTAGGCTATTTATTTGGTCTGAAATCTCATTAATGTAGTGAACCCTTGGAATTCTTCAGAAGAGAGGTACTCCAAAATAGGTAAAGGGTAAATACCCATCTCTAATCCCTATGGCATCCAAAACATTTGATTTTATGGTTGGTACAAATCCCATACCGAAATAAGAAAATTAATTCTCACAAACATATAGATTGACCTCCTATGTTTTCATAATAACTGAGAACCTTTTTAAAAAGTTTGATGTTTCTCCTACCACCTTACAAAAAATGAATCACGTCATTAGCATATAACAGGTGAGATAGAGCAGTGATGGACCTAAATTATTGAATGGGATTTATATATTCTGTGATCAACTATATGGATGAGAAGCATTCTATGGTAGTATTTGGAAATGAAGAAAATAATATGTGGAAGGGGATTTTCTTATCTAACCCCTCTAGAATAGGTGAAGTACCCATTAGGAGAGACATTTATGAGCATCAAAATGTTAGAAGAGCCAAAAGGATTTTTTACCCAGCTAATGATCATATAGTTTAATCCCAATATTTTCAGATGCCCTTGCTAATAAATGGATTGACATGGTTCCCACCTTGATTGAAGAGCTTCCTTCAGAACGAGTCCCATTGCATATATGATATTGTAACAGAATTACATCCTTTAGAGTTATTTGGCTTGTTTTCATTTATTAAATTCCAAGATCTTATTTCCAGGGGACCTATTAAAAATATTTATATACTTTTATATTTGATTCTGTTTTCTAGTGATGAAATAGAACTGATAACATGAAAAAATTTATCAACACTAAAAAGTGATAAAAAGGTTTCCTTTTCTCATTTCTAATTATATTTCTTTTTATTGATGATATTTTTTTCTCCTATTTTTTAGTACTAATAAAAACTACCTTTATCAGTATTTCAATATAGTGTTCACAGTTGCATCCCATTTCTCAGTATTTTTTGGAACTGATAAAGGATAACATTGATTATATAAGAATTTATAGACGTTAGTGTGGAAAAATATGTATATTTCAATGATGTTTGTTTCGTTATCAACGTACTGGTCATGGTTTTTTTTTGTGGATTTATTTTGTGGTTTGACTGATGGTTGGAAAAGTTTGGAAATTGATCCCTATGTTTTTCTTACTATTTTTCTATATTTGGAGTTAACATTATTCATCCAAAAATATAGAATAATGAAACATGAAAAAATAATTAATTTAATTAAAAAATACCTTTATCCAAACTAAATGGAATTATGATTAAACCACGTAAATTAGTATAAATAAAAAACTAAAAATTGTTCAGAATCCTATCCTTAGGGACCACCATCTCCTTGATGTAATCCACAATAATATATCAAATCGACCCAAATGATAAATGAGAAACTAAAGGATAAAAACCATCTACATATAAAAAATGAGTCTAGGTTGAGAATAAAAGTGAAGAAACACAATCTGAGAAATAATACCAAAATGACTTTTCAATCAAGGGTATATTTTTTAGAAAAAGTTTTTTAAAAAAAATTAAAAAACTACATTCCGACCATATAAAATTAATAAAATAATTTAACTCATGAAAATTTAAACTAAATTAATTCACACTAAACATCCACCATAATTTTATACATATCAATTAAGAAAAAATGGGGTTTTTTCTTAGTTAAATTTTAACACTACTCTTGATGGTTTAAATTATTAAAAATATCTTGAGTTTTAAAAATCCCAGAAAAAAAAAGATAACTCTTTAAACATAAACTCATATAAAAAATTAAATCCTAAAAAATCAGAAACCAGTATTTATAAAATTATAAAATCATGTTCATGAATTATTAGAATGTAAAATTCATGATATCCCCACCAAGATACACCATTAAATGGTCCAAACACTAATTTAGCAGACAAATCACAATAAAATATTAACCTTCAATCATCATGATAAAATATTATGTTGCTTTTATATAAATAGAACTATTTATTCAAGAAAATATTTCATTTAATAATACATAAAGATACCCTAAAAATTAAATTTTCATCATGATTAAAATAAATTACAATTCAATCAAATTCAGGTATAGTAACCTTAACACAGATAGTCTCTCTATGGATGTCTCATTCAAACCACTATATACTCATGAGACTAAAAAAATGAAATCCTTTATTATTCCATATGAATCATCAATCGTTGGATTATTTGGGTCTATTATATCACACTAGTGTTCTATCTGGCATCCAAAATAGGACCACAAATTTTGATAATAACTTATCTTCCACATTTGGAATCAAAAAAATTATATGTAAAGATGAAATCATTATTTAACAAATCCATAAATGAAACTGTGTGTAGAAATATTACATCAATAAAAAGAAACCACAATAGGCCATAATAGATTGTACAATAAAAAATTTTAAAACTTTATCTAAAATGAGTAAATTGAACTCTAATTGAGATTCCCCAAGATTGAAATTACTGTTTGATATAAGATGTTTTTTCCTTTAAAAATATCATAAAATACTCAACATATATAATGAAAGGAATAAAATACCACTAATACTAATACAATTAAATGATATTGATAATAATGTTGGTAGCATTAATTAGCATACCTAATAACATTCAACATAATTTAGTAAAATTCCTCATTTCCATATGATAATAATTGATAATATTCAATGGAAATTATCATCATCTGTTCAATCATATATACATTCCTAAACATAAAAAACATTTTGTTTTATTTATTAAAACTCAATCTAGTATCATCGTACTCCCTATCATCATTACTATTCCACCACTTATCCATTTCCTTGCAAAACAATTCAGAACCAAATCTTATTATAACCCTTCTAAATAGTGAATTTATTTAAAATGACACAGTTTTAGTGGTGGTTATAAAATAACTCATGTTAGTTATTTTTCCATCACCGGTTAAAAATATTCATCATTTATGAAATTACATATTTTTAATGTTTATTATATTAATAATCCATGTGAATGTAATGAATACAAATAATAATTATGTGACCAAGTGTTAGATCTATTAATTCTACAATTTTATTCAAGGTGTTATCTCAGTTTTTTTAATATAAACCTAAAACTCTCTCATTTGAGAGACCCACCCCTCAATAGATTCCACTTTATTTCTATTTTATTACCACCATAAACTATCCTATACCACTATAAACCTAATATCCCACATCTCCCTTATAATAATCCCTAACCACAATCATCATATGTCCCCAAAAGTTCTTTCACCACCATTGCGTTATCACTTCTACATCTACTATAGATCGTCTATTATAAATATTTTATGCTTTATTTTACAAATTTTAATATATGATTCTTGAATTTACTATATATTATTTGTAAAAATAACTGATATAATGAACATTGAAATATTAATACTCCAAATTTAGTTCTCATGTTGATGACTACTCTATAATAAAATACTTCTGTCAAATTATTTATTATTATATTTGAATATTTTTTCATCATTTTTCATTTATGACTAACATGGTTTTATAATTTTTAATGAATCCCTCCCTTTTAAGTGTCTTCATCTTGTTTATGGTTGAATCTAGGAATTTTGACCAACATGGGATCTAGCTTTGATAGGGGAAATACTACTTGGGTCATCTTATGGAACTGGTTTCTATGGGGACTTCTATGTGTGATGAAACTAAACAGTCCACTAGTATATAATGAATTATATAAAGGTTAATGTTTAGTCAACATTGGTGCCTGGTATTTTAGTGTTTTACCTTTTCTGTCATTTTGGTACATTACATTTTAGGGTTTTTACCCAAAAACTTTTAATGGGAATTCAGGACATGATTTGTACACTTTTTAAATAGGATTCCATTCATCAACATATTTTGTCTTTTTTCTTTATTTCTTCGTATATTTTTTTGGGTTTCATTGCATGTAAATGATATTTACAAATCCAAGTTCAAAATGGTTTTCCTTTTTAACCTTTTAAAATAAAGGGGTTTGACCAAAACCTATTTCAGTTAATATATATATATATATAATATTTTTTTAATATTATTGTTCTATTTTAAAAAATAAAATATATTTTTTACAAATTAAATATATCTTATAACACAAAATATGAATATTTAAATATATATTTTTATATATCATATCATATATATATATATATATTAATATTCTTGTATATTTACAATTTCAGTATGTTATATTTTTGACATCTTGATAGTACACCATAAATATGAAAAATCTTTTGAATTTAATATTATAATGTAAATAAAATTATCAATTTATATATATATTATTTAAAATGTCAAAAATTTCATGCATGTATTGAAGTTATATTATTATGATTTTTGTTATAATTGATGTTATTTTATTTCAAAAAAATTATTTTGTACTGTGTTTAAAATGTAAATCATAATCTATAGTTTCAAGATACAATAACATATATTATTTATTTAATATCCTTCACTTGTGATATTAAATATTAGTGTGATTATCGTATAGTGAACAATTTATGAATATGAAGAAGTTGTTGATGGTATTTTTTTTAATTTTACCTACATGTTCTTATAATGTAATGACCTATTTTACAATCCATGAATATGAGAAATATATGATCTTTAGAAATCAGTGATCATTTAATTTTTAATGGTTTTCATCCAATTTAAAGTCCTTTGATATATTATGGTGAAATGTGGAAAAAAATAATGATGTAATGATGATGGATATTTTCAAAATGATAATTGTTATCAAATAGATTAATTGACTGGCGATATTGAGGTGAAATAAATTAATAACACATATATGATTATATGACTATATAGTAATCTTGTAAAACCATTTTATCAAGAGTGTATCAAATATATCATTTTATGATGGGTGTTGGAGATTTTTTAGATTGATGGCCATGAACTAATAGAGTGATAAGAATTTAATATAATTTATAGAGTTATTAAAAGACATATTTCTCGAAGAAAATGATCTTGAAGATTTAAATTTTTATTAAAAAAATTATTTGAATATATTAGGGTATATGAAGAAGCATGAATTCCCCAATTACTATGTGTGGTATATCAAGAAACGTGATGGATTGTTATAGTTTCATAAATATCAGAAATCATGGTAAATGTTTTATGAATGATCATATATATATATATATTATACAAATTACACAATTTCCTTCTAATGTAATCTAGTATCTTCTTATAATTTCTCATTTGAAATATTTATCTAAAAATTAGAATGTGTTAAAAAAAATTAATGTGTTATGATGATTAAAAAATATATTATGTAAAATTAAATCATCCTATAAAATATCTATAATGGGAGTGAATTTAACAACAAATTCATATATCTAGAAATGAATATCAAAATATCAAACTTATTCTATGAATAAATAGATAGAATCTATATTGGATCCTAAATAGAATACATATTTCATAACTACTACAATAATAATTTATAATATATTCCTAGAAATCTATCTAAAGAAGAAATTTATTGTGTTTGTTTTAATTATTTGTGGACTAAAATATCCTAGGAATGATATTGATGTTGTAATTATATCCAATCATTTAGTATTTAATCCACTAATTTATGGAAGATATAAAGGTGATTATTTTTACTAAAGATAATATTTAAAATTGCATACAATGATTGTGTTCACTATATAAAACATCAAAAAATAGAACATTTTTCTAAATACATTGTTATGGTTTATAATTAAAATATAATTTCTGATCAAGGGAATCCTTTTAGAAATTATAATTATTGAGAAAATATTTTTATATATGGTTTATTGAAGGATTTTGTGCATGGAAAACTATCATCAAATTTAACAAAAATCATTCGATAAATCAACATAATTTGTTATTTCCCATAATCCTTTATGACCCGATCTTTATTTTGAGTGGGTGAATAAATTGGATTGATGTTTTAAATTTCATAATTATTTGGTAATTGTATAAAATATAGATTAATTTTACAATATTTTTTAAGCTTATATATTAGAGATACCATTCAAAAAAATTAACATTGATTTGATGAATCTTGAGAAGAATGACTATGAAAATTTGATTGGAACACTATTATAAAATGCACTTATGAATAATGATGGATTTAAAGAGATATTAATCTTACTATAACAGAGAATATGATTGGATTTGGATCCCACTCTTAAAGGATAATGAACATAATTAACTCTGAATTGTCATACAGTATCTAAGGTAGAGAAACTCACTTATTACTACCTATATAGTGTTAAGATTCATAAAGTATAATTATCAAATATAATTTTTTTCATCATTAAAATATTTGAATTTAATAGTCATGAAATCACATGATTATTAAGTTATGATGAAACTACTAATACCAATTGCATTAAATTGAATACTACCCATCTATGTCATAATAACTATCATCATGGTCTATTATTTTTTACAATTCCATTTGTAAAAAAGTAGTGGATCCAAAAAAATTAAAATATTTAAAAACAAAATAGTTGTATTATTTTTAAAATTTGGAATTTGATTTCTATCGATTTTTTAGATATTAGCTTACATTTAATGGTGTACTTTGTGAAAGAAATAATGTTATGTGAATAAAAAAACGTATGTTGGATGTATCCTTTATAACATTATATGACAATATTAAGGGGGTATGTTAAGAATACATATCAACAATAACCATTTATTATTGAAAATTATATTTATAAGGGGGCGGTTTAGTTCTATGTAGAAAACTTGTCTAAATTAGAGAACATTAGTTTACCGAAATCCTACCACAAGGGATTTGATACTATGGGAAAGGGAATTTAATGAATAAAAATGAATATGTTGACATGTGATAATATAATGCAGTCTCATTTATATAGATTTAATTAGTCATATAAGGACCCAGCCACAATCATTTCATAATCTTGAGTTAAATCAAGCATTCACATTAAAGATCTTTTTAGGATTAGATTTTTAGATAATAGGCCATAACTATTACATTACATCTCAAAAATTAAAAAGTAGACACTTATACTCAGTTTCCATTTTTTTCAAAAAAACATTAAGAAAAATTAAAAGGTGTTGTTCCATGTTGTAGACAACATGACTTTTCATTGATCCCATCCTTGACCCTATTCATCTTTATGTCATATAAAATGCATTTCATAACTTGGGATGAGTATAAAAATATCAGTAAGGGTTATAAAATAAGGAAAGGAAACGTTATTCCCTCAATAAATACAAATAAATTAAGCCATACTTTTCAATCATAACATATCTCATGATATCACAAGATTTATGAATAACACCAAGAAGTCATAAATCATAAATATAAATTATGGCATACATAACATAAAAATATTGTAGCTTTCATGGCTATGTAGGGAGTTATGTTTGGAGTACCCATCATAGTATATTCCATAAATCTCATAGGAGAAACATTAATGTTTACCTATTCCATGTTACCCAATGCATTAGAGAGCTATCTAAATCTTACCCGCCCTAGGTTTATCACGGAACCATCCATATATGTAAACAATTCCCAATAATCATAAAATATTAATAACACATAAAACAATCCTAATGGAATGATAATATTTCCAAATTGCAATCACAAAATATCATTTCAAGATATTTGAAAAATCAATGCTTTATAAATCCATTTTCAAAACCATTTAAAACTTTTAATAAAGAAATTATTGAATCAATTTGTCTCATACCACTTTGAATCTTTTGAGGGAATTAAAATTTTAAAACATCAATGTCTGTATAAATAAATACTATTAACCATTTTTAAAAACATGGAAATTAATTAGAATTATTTATAAGAATAAATCATTAAAAATTTATTTTAGTTATGGAGTTCTTAATCAAATGAGAGATGCTTGAATACAAATAATTGAGGAATAACATTAATAAAAACATTATAATATCATGATAATAAATGTATTCCTGATATAATATGCCGAAGGATAGTATATACACCATATAAAAGTGAATTGTCACATAATGAAAATGATGTCTCAATGGAATATAAATTTAGATGAAATCCCTTATAAAGATGGTATCCTTAGATTAATGATAATTTAATGACATAATAATGTGTGAAAAATATAAATACACAAAATATAATTCGATATTAAGAGCAAAACAATCATATTTAATTCACAAATATTTATTGCATGACATAATCAAGAAGTAGAAGTTCATCCCAATGAATGGAAATTGGGTGAAGAAGTTCCCTTATTGAAATTCGACAGCCTAGCAGCATCACTTTAAAATATATAAAATGATATTATGAGAGATAAAAAGGGTCTGTCAACATAGGGACATAAAATTTACAACAATAATTATATATAATAACATATCCTAACATTTGAAATTTGATATTTAAAGACATATCTAAAATATTCCATTTACTAATGGAGGAGGGTGAAAGGTTCCCTTACCGATTTGGTAACTTATGAAGCATACACCCCATGAAAGAAAGATCATACAATGATGATTTAATTAAATATAATTTAAATTATATTACACAAAGAATACAATGATGGTAAATACATACACCACATAAAAGTAAATTGTGGAAAATATATCATGAATCTCATGGGAACAAAAACTGGGATGAAAACCCATTACCTCAAGTCCTAATACTCTTGTATGTTCCTTGTTCTTCCTGAATAATAAATCTATGTTAATTTATACCTGATTAAGAACCTTTTCAGGTTTATTATTCCTTTTATATCACTTATTACCTTTATATACCAATTATTTAATTATTTGAGTTCATATCAGATATTTTGTCGATGTTCGGAACTTGAGTAAAAAATGAACCTCTTTTAATTACATGTTTTCCCTATGGTAAAAATTACATTATCTCCATAATAATATTCATGATTTATATATCATATATATCATATATATCATATATATCCAATATATATATATATGTATTTATAACAGTACATAACACTTGGAGATAAGAAACGAAATGCACCATTAATGGAGACGGTAAGCCATACGTATGCATGAATGCTACTTTCATTTCTATTTTGTATTTTAATGGAATAAAAACATAATGATACACAGGTATAATATAATTCCAATATATAATCATATATAATTTCATTAACTCCATCATTTATATTTCCCACATATTGCATGAACGAGTCATATCACTTTGAGGGGCGATAGTCCGGACATCCTCAAATGAAATTATCACATTTACCCAATATGTAAAACATAAAGGAATGATATAAATGAACAATAAATAATTATAGAGATAATATAAATATAATATATATCATATATAAATATAGTTCCATTATAATGGCCACTATAAGAGGAGGTATGAGATAATTAAACTATCATCGTTTCATGATCACTACTGGAAATGATGTTTTTTCCAACGAGTTTTTACCAACGGTTTGCTAAAACCGTTGGGCTTGAAGGATTAATAAAGCCTTTCCCAACGGTTCATTGAAACCGTTGGGAAAAGACACCCCTTTGCCAACGGTTTCATCAAACCATTGGTAAAGGGGTGTGTTAATCACCTTTTGCCACAGTTCTTTTGAACCGTTGGGAAAGGGTCACCCCTTTTCCAACGGTTTCCTCAAACCGTTGGCAAAGGGTCCTTAACATCTCTTTCCCAACAGTTCTTTAAAACCGTTGGGAATTATTTCCCCCAAATCCTGCTCTCCCCCATTTGCACAGAACCTAATTTCATCCGCTCCACCGCTCTCCTCTGGCGAAATCCCCTATCCGAAGAGGTGAAACCCATCTGAAATCAGGCATCTTTTCATTTATACACATATACTTCCTTATTTTTATTGTTATTGCTTTAGTATTTTAGTTTTAAGTTATCAATCCACCTCCACCTCTCTGCTGCTCTCCAAATCCCCCATCCGAATAGGTGAAAACCCATTTGAATATCTCAAATCTAGTAATTTTTTCTTTATACACATATGGTACCTTGTTTTTATTGTTATTGATCTAATATTTTAGTTTTACGTTTGGATTTTGATTTGATTTCACCGTGTAAAATAAATAAATGAATAAATATTTTGTTAATTAATTAGTTTCCTCTGGAATATCAGTTGCGTTATAATGTCCATGCTAAATAAAGGGGTAATGTAATAAAAGACCTTGAATAAATAAATTGTGGAAGTTGGGTTATGTTGCCTCTATGAGAGGTTTTTTGTTGTGTTTCATTGTATGTTGTAGGCTGTTTTATGGGGATTGAGGTGACCAGTTGGGCTTTGTGATATGTGGGGTCGTAATGTGATGGTTAGTGGGCATGGATGTTTCATGTGATGTTGTATGATAGTGATGATGTGTGGTGGTGTTGTGTCTTGTGGAGGTGTTGTGTGATGAAGTTGTGGTGTATAATGTGCTGAGGTGGTTTTGGTTGTGCGGTGGTTTGTGATGTGCAATATTTTTATTGTGATATGTGGTTGTTTTGGTGAGATGGTTGGTCGATGTAACATGGTGTCGAGGGTTATTGTGAGATGGTGAGTTTTTGTGTGGTGGTTTTATTAGTTTCCTGGTTATCTATGGAATAAATTATGCTGTTAAAACAAAAAAACAAGATATTAAATAAATGAGATGGAATAGAAATGGATGTGTGGTAAATGGATTTAATTAATTTAACATTAAATGAATGGACAATGTAAGTGTGAATAAAGTGGCTTATAAATGAATGTGAGAAATGTTATGCGTCTTGTGTGGTGGTGGTGTGGATATGTGTTTTATGGTAGTAGTGAAGTGTGTGATTATGTATTTAATGCGAACCCATAGGTTGAGTATTTTGTGTTATCTATATATCATGTATTTTTATGTTATTTCTACACATTCCAGGGGGATGGTATGTCTAGGTGGTGGTGGTGGGGTTGTAGGGGAGGGGGGGTGTGGGCTGTTTGGGAGGGTGGTCGGGGCTATTCAGGGGGGGTATGGGGTGTCCAGGGGGGTACGGGGGTGGGCAGGCAGCTGATGGAGAGGGAGCTCAAGCTTCAAGGATGGTAATGGATCACAAGAGGCCTTGGAGATTTGTCGTTACAGCGTCAAGACGTCAAAATATCATTAGGTTATGTTCCCGGCATCCATGGTTTCTTATTTATAAGAGAAATACCCATAAACACTTCAATATGTCCGTTGGAGGGCTTCCGGAGCCGTTGGGGGTCAAAAGTACAAGTCTGGTCAGAGCCCAATGGTAGTTTGACTGGGCACACCGGCTGGCCGGTGGTGTCTCACCAGCTGGCCGGTGGTCCACCGGCTGGCCGGTGCTGAGCTCCCAGCTGGCCGGTGCTGAGCTCCCTGCTGGCCAGTGGTCCAGACAGAGCAGGCTTTCTGTTTGGGTTCCACCGGCTGGCCGGTGGTCATCCACCGGTTGGCCGGTGGCACCAGGCAGTGGGCAAGCCGACTGCCTGGGTCCTCCGGCTGGCCGGTGCCCATACTGGCTGGCCGGTGCGCTAACACCGGCTGACAGGTGGATCTTGAAGAATGCAATGTTTCTGCCAGAGACCACCGGCTGGCCGGTGGGAATCCACCGGGCGGCCGGTGGACTCAGAGAGTCCACTATCATCCTTCTTGGGCCAACTCCTGGGCAACCTTTTTCCTAGCATCAAAACACTTGAAAACAAGTTGGAACACGATGAGAGTGATTGTGATCATTAAAATCCAAGAGAGAGGGGTACAACAAAGGAGGGGTGGGCGGGCTGTCCATGGGACATATGTGACGTGTAAAAGTCAACCCAGCCAAAAAATGAGCCACGGTGTGGCCAGGACTACTCAAAATGTATCTCTTTTGTTAAAAATGGACTAAATTGTAAGTGAAATCAAAAACTGACATATGGGAAATGGACCAAACGCCTCCAAATTCTATTGAAACTTTAGGAAAAGGATCCATGGGTCATATGTGATGTTTACGAGTCAATATTGCCTCAATCCGAGCTGCAGTGTGGCCGGAACCACTCAAACTTTCTCTCTTTTGTTTAAAATAGAAATAATTTTAAGTGAAAACAACAACTAACATACGCAAAACCAACCAAACGACTTCTTATTCTGTTGAAACATTACGAAAATGATCCATGGATCAAATGTGACGTGTACGAGTCAACTCTTCCTCAATCCGAGCTGCGGTGTGACCGGGTCCACTCAAACTGTCTCTCTTTTGTTCAAAATGGACTAAATTGTAAGTGAAATCAACAACTGACATACGGGAAACTGACCAAACACCTTTAGATTCTATTTAAATTTTAGGAAAATGATCCATGGGTCATATGTGATGAGTACGAGTCAACCCCACCTCAATACGAGGCACCGTGGGGCTGGGACCACCCAAACTGCCTCTCTTTTGTTCCAAATGGACAATATTTTATGTACATACGCCAAACTGATCAAACCGATTCTGATTGTGTTGAAAAATTAGGACAATGATTCATGCCTCATATGTGACGTGTATGATTCAACACCGCCTCAATCCGAGGCCCGGTGTGGCCGAAACCACTGAAAGTGTCTCTCTTTTTTTAAAATGTACTTAATTTTAAGTGAAAACAAAAACTAACATATGGAAAACCGACCAAACACCTACGGATTCTGTTTAAACTTTAGGAAAACAATCCATGGGTCATATGTGATGTGTAAGAGTCAACCCCGCCTCAATCCGAGGCACGGTGAGGCCGACACCACCCAAACTATCTCTCTTATGTTAAAAATGGACAATATTTTACATACATACGCCAAAATGATCAAACAGATTCTGATTGTGTTGAAACATTATGATAATGATTCATGGATCATATGTGACATGTATGAGTCAACCCCGCCTCAATCTGAGGCTCGGTGTGACCGACACCACTCAAAGTGTCTCTCTTTTGTTTAAAATGGACATAATTTTAAGTGAAAACAACAGTTGACATATGCCAAACCAACCAAACGCATTAGGATTCTATTGAAACTTTAGGAAAACGATCCATGGGTCATATTTGATGTGTACAAGTCAACCCTACGTCAATCCAAGCCATGGTGTGGCCAGGACCACTCAAACTGTCTCTCTTTTCTTCAGAATGGACTAAATTGTAAGTGATATCAACAATTGACATACGGGAAACAGACCAAATACATTCTATTTCTTTTAACACTTTAGTAAAATGATCCATGAGTCATATGTGACGTGTACGAGTCATCCCCTCCTCAATACGAGTCACCGTGGGGTGGGGACCACCCAAACTACCTCTCATTTGTTCAAAATGGATTAATATTTTACGTACATATGCCAAACCGATCAAACAAATTTTGATTGTGTTGAAACTTTAGGACAATGATCCATGGATCATATGTGATGTGTACCGGTCAACCCAGCCTCAATTCGAGGCATGGTGTGGCACTTATTGAGTCACAAGTGATGAGACTTCTATGAAAATACATTTTCACCATATATTCTAAAATTGGTTATCGTATGAAGATTGAAATGGGTGTAAATAATATTTGATTTGTTGAAACTCTGATTCAATTATACTGGATGATTTTTGTCATATGAAGATTCAAATGGGGAATTATTCACCATGACTCTAATCAAATAGGTGGTGTAATCAAATAGGTGGTGTTCTTTTTTGTTGTTTCAAGTCTGTCACTGTATTTAGTGCTGTTTTTTATGTAGGTGTATGCACGAGAGGGGCTACTGGAGGGGCTGCTGTGCAACAATTCTGGAAATACAGAATACCAACGGTTGTAAACCATTGGTATACATTGGGAAAGAATTATACCAACGGTTCAATAAACCGTTGGTAAAAACCATACTTAAACATATCCCCATGGTTTCATTGAAACCGTTGGTATAAGATCAAAACCATTGAATTCCCAACAGTTTAATGAAAACCGTTGGAAAAAATACTATACCAACGGTTGTGAACCATTGGTATAAGATTATAATTATAGTATTCCCAACAGTTAAGAACTGTTGGGTAAATCTATACCAACGGTTCTTGTTGAACCGTTGGCAAATCCATACCTAGAGTGGGCTATACCAACTGTTTACTGCACACCGTTTGTATATATCTTTCCCCATGCCTTACTTCCCTACGGTTTGGAAAACCATTGGTATAGAATATACCAACGGTTCTCCAGCCTATACCAATGGTTCTAAACCGTTGGTATATCCTTTATTTCCAGTAGTGAGGCAGTAGTTTACCGTCCACAAAAACATTATCTTCTTTACCCATTAAATGAAGGTGTGTGTAAGTGTATTTCCAATCCATAACATAACAAAAACCTAGTATATTTTGGATAATATTTATGTTATTAATGAAATTAATAAAAAAAATTTGGGGGTTGGAGAGGTAAAATAAAAGATAGGAACTTAATAAAACACATTACCTTAAAATCATGTAACTCCCTTTGGTTTGAACCAAAAGGATTTCTTGACATTCCTTATGCCTAAGTTAAGGATTATAGGTGGAATATAAGGAACATGAGTGATTATTTGGTAAGATTTTGGATGAGCCAATGGGCTTTAATGGTGTGAGTAATGGGTTAGAGTTGAGGGCTTTTTATAAGGGGGAGGATGGGCACTTTAGGAATGTCTAAAAATATTATTGTATAATAAAATGATTTTCGGTTTTTAATTTTCCTAAACTTATTAAAGTAATATATAAGAAGACTCTTGATAGAAATGAAATCATCCAAGAAGAATTGAATAGTTTTAGTATAATTCTTTAATATTTACAATCTTATTTATTTAAATTATTCATTAATGAGGTAAACACTACATCATTATTCTGCCATAATTAATTTTATTTATATGATGTCTAAAAATTATAAATAAAATAACATGATATAAGAAATTTTTTTATATCTATTGAATATTTATAGTAAAATATATCAATTTGAAGTGCCCAGATCAGTGTGAATCACTGAGAGGGGGAGGGGGTGAATCAGTGATCCCTTAAAACTTTTTACTAATTGATTCTTATCAATTAAACCTCTATGGCTGGTTAAAGCCTCGATCCACTCTTCTTGTATCTCTCACCTTTCCACGAATGATGCAGTAAATGTAAAGGCACTGGACACAAGGATTTACAAGGTTCAGCACCAAAGGCCTACATACTTGCCATGCTCTCCCAGCATGGATTCTCCCATTATAACTTGTTAGAATTACAATGGTCGATACAGAGTCCCACTGTATCTCTCCTGAGTCCCACAGGAGAGTCTTTATACTGCGTCCCACAGTGTTACCAGAGTCCCACTGGCCTGCTCCAGAATCCCACTGAAGACTTCTTCTCCCTGAGTCCCACAGGGTCTTCTCTTGGCTCCTCGAGTCACACGAGTAGCTCTTCTTCACTTTAAGCTTCTTCAAGTAACTTCAGAAGCCTGGGATAAAGGCTGCTGGCCTTGCTCTTCTCTTCTGATCACTTGTGGTTGATCAGGGCTTTTCGTCTAGCTCAGGCTTTATCTCCTTCTTCAGGATGACCTGGCTTCACTCTTCAAGAATCTTCAATAGCCTCTGAAAAGGTCTATTGGTCTTGCTCAAATCTTCTGATCACTTCTGTTGATCAGGCTCTTCTCAATCTACTGCAAACTCAGACAGACAATATCTTTCACTTCAGTCTGGCTCAGTCTCAACTCAAATCATCTTCATGCACTAAGTGCATGGCATCTCCTCTTCCTCATGCACTGACTGCATGGCCTTCTCAAAATATTCTTCAAGAACTTTCAGTCTTGGTCAACTCAGATGCACACATCCTGATTTAGCTCTGTTCACGTGCGCATGTGCATGCATGCATTCATGCACTTCCCCTTTCCTTTTCTTGGTGCAGTAGACCCACAAAGGGTGTAATCACTTCAAGCACACACCAACTCTGAACTTCACACACTTTATTCCTTTTGATTACACACTTAAAAGTGTGTTATTCTTTAGTGTGGGTCACTCCTTATTTTACTTCTAGGTGCTTACACTTTTAGTGCACACACTAGGTTCGGCCTTTTAGTTCTTTTGCACACACAAATGCCTATGGCCTTCTTCCCTTCTTGTGCACACACCTAGGCTTCGGCCAAATTCTTTCTCACTTTGCACACACACTTAATGAGTGTGGTCTTCTAACCTCTTGGCACACACTTGGCCTTCCACTTTATTCTTTCACACAAGGCACAAATGCTCGGATCTTCTTCGGTGCATACACAAGTCTTGGCCTCAGGTCTTCTTGCACACACAATACCGTAGGGTCTTCACTTTGCACACAAGACATGAACGTCTCGGTCTTCACTTGCTCACTATCCAGGTGAGTTCTCAACTTGCCCGAACTCAAACAAGGCGTGCAAGGGGGTGTGGCCCTCTTCTTGTCTTCAAATGCCGCGCAGGCTCAAGTGTGCAAGGGTGCAACACTGCCGCGCAAGCCACAACAAACCTCGAGGGTGCGCAAGGTACTTGCGGCCTCGGGTACTTCCTGTCGCGCAAAAGAAAGACGCGCAGGGGACTCCTCACCTCCTTCTTCTTGTCGCGCAAAGGAGTTGCGTGCAAGGGACTCCTTCGGGCCAAGGATGGCACCGAGGACTTCAGCCGCGCAAATATAATTGCACGGGGGATTCAACTTCGCGAGGCAGAGCACATGCGGGACTCGGATTTTCAACAGAGTTTCAGCAAACACAATGAGAGCCTCACCTCTCTTTTTATAGGCAGAGACGTCTCGGATCATCCGCGTGCGATAAATCTTTGATCTCCCGAAGATTTCGGATCTTCAAGATTCTTTGAAATCTTCTTTTCTTCTCTCTGTTTCCACGCGGGTTCATTTATTTTTCATTCCTCTACGTGCATGCGCATGACAATGCATGCATACCATCGTTTAAAAACAATCCACGCAAAGCACGAATACACCGAGGCCTCGGCACTTCGTTTGCCTTCGACCTTCATCGAATTCCCTCATTTGTTGCATGCACGTGTATTTTAAAGCATGGATCGGTTCGTCTTGGCCAGACGATCACCATGGAGGCTTTACTTCGATCAGCGGTGGACGGGAGCTCGAAAACATCTCTCGGGATGCTCCTGGTTCGAACGGAGCTCGCGGGTGGCTTCGGGTTGGCTCGATGAAGGAGACGAGCCGGGAGCCGTCAGATCAAGCATTTGAGATACATCAGACGACCGGATTAAATCGCGGCGCGTGGCAGATGAGATGAACGGCTGCGATCCAGCGCGCGATGAGACGGACGACTCAGATCTGTCCCGGGTGAAATTTCTGCGTCCCACATCGAATCGGCGCGCGGTTTTTCCGCGGTTTATCACCCAAGCGCTGCCTCAACCCCGCAATTGAACTTCCAACCTCCACAGTGCCGCCCCGCACCGTGTTCTCCCTGCGGGCGCGCTCTGCGCCCACTCTCTGCTCCCTGCGGGCGCGCTCCTAGCGCCCACTATGCACCTCGGGCGCGCGGGTTTCACCACCGCGTGTCCTCGGGGGCTTATACACGGCCCCCTGCCGCGCTCCTCCGGGCGTGCCCCAGGAACCCATGCGGTGTCCTACGGGTGCACCCCTACCTCAAGGATGCTGCCCTGGCCTTGAGGGTTCCCCATGGGCGTGGTGACCTTGAGTCACACATGTGCCTTGGGTGATGACCCTCGGCTGGCCTCCTTGGTGGCCTAATTTTTGGCAATGTAAATATAGGGTACTTTGTATAAAAACAAATTAACCACATACATAATGTGAAATGCCAAGAGCCACTCTAAGCCTTCTTCCTCATTCCTCCTTCTTCCTTTCTTCTTCTTCATTTGAAATTCCTCCATTATCTTCAACATGTATTCATCACTTATGAATGGAATTTCAAACGGTTTCTTCTTAATCTTCTTCATCTCCTCTTCCATATGTGTTCAATACTTAGGAGGGACTTCTTCAACTGAATCTCATGAATCACACATGTTCTTCAACATTCTTCATTGATCTTATCAGAGATCAATTGGATCTTCTTCTGATTCACATGCACTAAGTGATTGTGCATGGACTTCTTTCAATCCACTTCATCCACTCAGTCTTTGTGGATGGATCATCTTCCTCTCCTCATGCATTGTCAATACAATGCATGGTCTTCTAACTTTGTTGTGACTTTGTATCCAGTTGATACAAGTTCTAGGAACTTTAATAACAGCTCAACAATCGTCAGATGTCCATGGAGAATTTTTCAACCACAATTTCCAATACCACTTAGTGAATCTCCTAAGTGACATGCATCTTAGTACCATGGCCATTCTCCTTCACCACCAACACCATCACAACCTTTGTCATTCACCTCTTGACATTCCTTGACTTCCATTCATTCCAAGACAACTTCATGCCTCATTGACAACAAATGCAACACAGTGCACTTCAATCTCCCCCTTTGTATTTGTTGTCAATACACTCCTTCAGCACATATGAATGGGTCAATATGTGTGCCGATATTTTCTCCCCCTTATTGGCAATCAAATGCAAAGGTGTGGTGTGGTTCACTTTCACAAATATCTTCCTCCCTTTGAATAGCATCTTCTTGAAAAGCACTAAGAGATGGATGATGCCACATGTTCTTCTTTAGCAAAGAACCTTGAGTAAATCATCTCTAAGTCTACTTGGGCTAACCCGGTGTAGAAAACAAGAGTGATGTAGCCAAGGAATTCAAATCTATCCATAATTCTCTACACATGTGAGATCATGCTTAGGGGTTTGAAATTTTTCAGATATAACAATGAATTGCTAAATCCTACACATGCTTCACAAAACTCATTAGAAAGTTCAGTGCAAAGATAAAGCTCCCCCTTTCATCCATTTGCATTCAATCCATACTCCCCCTTAATTGACAAGATAAACTCAATTAAGAAACAAGGGATGAAAGTATGATTGGAATACCTTCACTTTTCTCAAGATGATATTAAATCTTAGAATACCATCTTCTCCAGATTGGCTCCCCCTCAAGGGGTGCACTCCATTCTTTCCAAACCATCCTCTAGTTGAGAATGATCATCATCTTCAATTCCCTGCAATGTCAGCACATGTAAATACAAGTGATTAGGGAATAAGATGGAACCTCCTTGGTTCATCAATGTGAACAACAAGGTTGAGAAGATTCTCTCAACCGAGATGTCCCATTTTCACCAGTCTTCACACTTGCACATTTGATCTTCATTGATGATTATGCTGGTGTGGTTCTCAAAACATCTTCATGTGAAACCTTCTTCTTCCATTTTGCTTTACCAATTTCCAGAGCTTCATCTTCAACTCTTTTTAGTTCTCTGGCAAGTTGCAACTGATGTGGCCATATGAAAAGTAAATCATTTGGAAGAGTGGCCCCAGTTCTGGAAGTTCCACATGGTTCCTTAGATGCCGTCAAGCTACCTTTCTTAGGCAACATGTTTTCAATCAATCCCTTCTTCTTCTTCTGGATTGAATGTCTTTTTGAGACCTGACTGCTTCTATTTAATTTCATGGCTTCTTTACAAAGATCCATGATATGTCCTTTCTTCCCACAGTAGAAGCATTTCATGGTGGTCCTTCTGGATGCATCACCCTTCTTGTACTCAGACTCCAAGGAATTCTCTTCATTTCTCAAACACTTCTTGGGAGCATTTTCTACTTTCTTCTAGCTTCCCAAGGAATCTTTTTGAGCCAGGTTCTGTGATCTTTTCTTCTTTTGAGCTCTGGATACAGTTGGAGACTGACATGTATCTTTTTGACCACTTTTGCAATCATCCCAGATGTTGTCAAGTAATCCAAATCTATTTGCAGTAAACAGATGTCTCTGGACCTGTGGATGTTTCTTCTTTTCCTCTGGCTTGCTCCCCCTAGGCATGGGCTTCCTCTGTGCTTTGGCATTCAGTGGATTGTACCAACAATCCTTTGCACAATGCCCATACTTGTTACAACACCAGCATTGTCCCACGAATCTTGACCTCTGCAGTCCTTCTGATTGTAGGGTACTTTTCTTGAACTGTTGTGCTGTTTCAGGAGAGCTCTGCTTCTTTACTGTCTTCATCCATATTTGTTTGGAATTATTCTTCCATCCTGCACTTTTTGTGGAAACACAATTAGAAGCATCAGTACAAGATGGTATGGATGGTACCTTCTTTCTAGAAGATGTTGCACTTTTATTAGAGGATGTCTTTCTCTTAGAATCATCCTGCTCAAAGCATACTTGAGTAGCAACATGTCTTCTTCCAGCTGACTGGGAGGATGCAGATTTAGGTGATTGCATATGTTTCAATATCACCTCCACTTCAAAACACTTCATGTTGAGGGAGTTCTTCTCATCCTCAATTGTTCTTAGCCTTCCTTCCCATTTCTCTTCCAGCTGTTTTATCTGGTCTTCATGCACCTGCTTTATTTCAAGCAATGAGTTGTCAAGCTCCTTCACCCTTTTGACTGTGTCTTCTAGTTGAGCATCTCTGACAACCATTGACACTTTGTGCCTCTTTTCCAGTGCATGGACAACATCTTTGACTATTATCATAAAGAATTATTTCTCAGAAAGGCTTCTTTGCAATTCTTCAGCAGTGTCTTCATACATTTCATTGCAAAGGGAAATTGTTTCATCTTTGGATTTCACTAGATTTCTGAGAGTGTTGGATATGCCAACCCTTTTTGCCAATTGATCTTAAATTGCATTGGCTTCTTCTTCTAACTGTGATTTTTCTTCATGAAGATCATGGATGCCTGTAGCTATACACTTTTCCACTTCCATGGGAACTGTCTTCTGAAGATATTTGAGTGCACTCTGAAGATCATTCATTGTTTCAACTTCATCACAGCTAGGACAGGCTTTCTTCATCTTCTTGGCCTGTTTCTTCTTTCTATTTTTATGAGTCTTGGCAGATATCTCCATTTGAGGCTGGTCGCTCGTTTCCTCAAATCTGCACTTCATAAAGACTCCCTTGGATCTTTTAGAGGTGACCTCCCTCTGATACCAATTGAAGTGCCCAGATCAGTGTGAATCACTGAGAGGGGGAGGGGGTGAATCAGTGATCCCTTAAAACTTTTTACTAATTGATTCTTATCAATTAAACCTCTATGGCTGGATAAAGCCTCGATCCACTCTTCTTTTATCTCTCACCTTTCCACGAATGATGCAGTAAATATAAAGGCACTGGACACAAGGATTTACAAGGTTCGGCACCAAAGGCCTACATCTTTGCCATGCTCTCCCTGCATGGATTCTCCCATTATAACTTGTTAGAATTACAATGGTCGATACAGAGTCCCACTGTATCTCTCCTGAGTCCCACAGGAGGGTCTTTATACTGCGTCCCACAGTGTTACCAGAGTCCCACTGGCCTGCTCCAGAATCCCACTGAAGACTTCTTCTCCATGAGTCCCACAGGGTCTTCTCTTGGCTCCTCGAGTCACACGAGTAGCTCTTCTTCACTTTAAGCTTCTTCAAGTAACTTCAGCAGCCTGGGATAAAGGCTGCTGGCCTTGCTCTTCTCTTCTGATCACTTGTGGTTGATCAGGGCTTTTCGTCTAGCTCAGGATTTATCTCCTTCTTCAGGATGACCTGGCATCACTCTTCATGAATCTTCAATAGCCTCTGAAAAGGTTTATTGGTCTTCCTCAAATCTTCTGATCACTTCTGTTGATCAGGATCTTCTCAATCTACTGAAAACTCAGACAAACAATATCTTTCACTTCAGTCTGGCTCAGTCTCAACTCAAATCATCTTCATGCACTAAGTGCATGGAATCTCCTCTTCCTCATGCACTGACTGCATGGCCTTCTCAAAATATTCTTCAAGAACTTTCAGTCTTGGTCAACTCAGATGCACACAGCCTGATTTAGCTCTGTTCACGTGCGCATGTACATGCATGCATGCATGCACTTCCCCTTTCCTTTTCTTGGTGCAGTAGACCCACAAAGGGTGTAATCACTTCAAGCACACACCAACTCTGAACTTCACACACTTTATTCCTTTTGATTACACACTTAAAAGTGTGTTATTCTTTAGTGTAGGTCACTCCTTATTTTACTTCTAGGTGCTTACACTTTTAGTGCACACACTAGGTTCGGCCTTTTAGTTCTTTTGCACACACAAATGCCTATGGCCTTCTTCCCTTCTTGGGAACACACCTAGGCTTCGGCCAACTTCTTGCTCACTTTCCACACACACTTAATGAGTGTGGTCTTCTAACCACTTGGCACACACTTGGCCTTCCACTTTATTCTTTCACACAAGGCACAAATGCTCGGATCTTCTTCGGTGCATACAAAAGTCTTGGCCTCGGGTCTTCTTGCACACACAATACCGTAGGGTCTTCACTTTGCACACAAGACATGCACGTCTCGGCCTTCACTTGCTCACTGTCCAGGTGAGTTCTCAACTTGCCCGAACTCAAACAAGGCGTGAAAGGGGGTGTGGCCCTCTTCTTGTCTTCAAATGCCGCGCAGGCTCAAGTGTGCAAGGGTGCAAGACTACCGCGCAAGCCACAACAAACTTCGAGGGCGCGCAAGGTACTTGCGGCCTCGGGTACTTCCTGTCGCGCAAAAGAAAGACGCGCAGGGGACTCCTCACCTCCTTCTTCTTGTCGCGCAAAGGAGTTGCGCGCAAGGGACTCCTTCGGGCCAAGGATGGCACCGAGGACTTCATCCGCGCAAATATAATTGCACGGGGGCTTCAACTTCGTGAGGCAGAGCACACGCGGGACTCGGATTTTCAACAGAGTTTCAGCAAACACAATGAGAGCCTCACCTCTCTTTTTATAGGCAGAGACGTCTTGGACATCCGCGTGCGATAAATCTTTGATCTCCCGAAGATTTCGGATCTTCAAGATTCTTTGAAATCTTCTTTTCTTCTCTCTGTTTCCACGCAGGTTCATTTATTTTTCATTCCTCTACGTGCATGCGCATGCCAATGCATGCATACCATCGTTTAAAAACAATCCACGCAAAGCACGAATACACCGAGGCCTCGGCACTTCGTTTTCCTTCGGCCATCATCGAATTCCCTCATTTGTTGCATGCACGTGTATTTTAAAGCATGGATCGGTTCGTCTTGGCCAGAAGATCACCATGGAGGCTTTACTTTGATCAGCGGTGGCCGGGAGCTCGAAAACATCTCTCGGGATGCTCCTGGTTCGAACGGAGCTCGCGGGTGGCTTCGGGGTGGCTCGACGAAGGAGACGAGCCGGGAGCCGTCGGATCAAGCATTTGAGATACATCGGACGGCCGGATTAAATCGCGGCGCGCGACAGATGAGATGAGCGGTTGCGATCCAGCACGCGATGAGACGGACGGCTCAGATCTGTCCCGGGTGAAATTTCCGCGTCCCACATCGAATCGGCGCGCGGTTTTTCCGCGGTTTATCACCCTAGCGCTGCCTCAACCCCGCAATTGAACTTCCAACCTCCACGGTGCCGCCCCGCACCGTGTTCTCCCTGCGGGCGCGCTCTGCGCCCACTCTCTGCTCCCTGCGGGCGCGCTCCTAGCGCCCGCTATGCACCTCGGGCGCGCGGGTTTCACCACCGCGTGTCCTCGGGGGCTTATACACGGCCCCCTGCCGCGCTCCTCCGGGCGTTCCCCAGGCGCCCATGCGGTGTCCTACGGGTTCGCCCCTACCTCAAGGATGCTGCCCTGGCCTTGAGGGTTCCCCATGGGCATGGTGACCTTGAGTCCCACATGTGCCTTGGGTGATGACCCTCGGCTGGCCTCCTTGGTGGCCTAATTTTTGGCAAAGTAAATATAGGGTACTTTGTATAAAAACAAAGTAACCACATACATAATGTGAAATGCCAAGAGCCACTCTAAGCCTTCTTCCTCATTCCTCCTTCTTCCTTTCTTCTTCTTCATTTGAAATTCCTCCATTATCTTCAACATGTATTCATCACTTAGGAATGGAATTTCAAACGGTTTCTTCTTAATCATCTTCATCTCCTCTTCCATATGTGTTCAATACTTAGGAGGGACTTCTTCAACTGAATCTCATGAATCACACATGTTCTTCAACATTCTTCATTGATCTAATCAGAGATCAATTGGATCTTCTTCTGATTCACATGCACTAAGTGATAGTGCATGGACTTCTTTCAATCCACTTCATCCACTCAGTGGTTGTGGATGGATCATCTTCCTCTCCTCATGCATTGTCAATACAATGCATGGTCTTCTAACTTTGTTGTGACTTTGTATCCAGTTGATACAAGTTCTTGGAACTTTAAGAACAGCTCAACAATCGTCAGATGTCCATGGAGAATGTTTCAACCACAATTTCCAATACCACTTAGTGAATCTCCTATGTGACATGCATCTTAGTACCATGGCCATTCTCCTTCACCACCAACACCATCACAACCTTTTTCATTCACCTCTTGACATTCCTTGACTTCCATTCATTCCAAGAAAACTTCATGCCTCATTGAAAAAAAATGCAACACAGTGCACTTCACAATTATATAACCCCACATTAAATTTTTTTATCAAAATAATACATGTTTATGATATTTTTATTTTTACTTTAACAAAAAGAAATTAATGTCGTTATCTTACAAAAATGACTTTACGAGGCCAAAAATCTCACCCAAGGATTGTATTGGTTGGCCATGACTCCTCCATTATGGTTAGAACATGTGGTACATCAATTTTTTATTATTATAATATTATTTTTACCTTGAATTACCCTATTTACCTTTAACTGTGGTAATAAAAGTCTGAAGTTACTATTCACCAAAAAATATTTTTATCTTATTTAACCAAATTTTACTTACTGATAACAAAACTATATTTTGGATTTTTTAAAATCAATCCTCAAAAGTGGAAAAATTTCATTTAAATGAAGAAGTTAGTTTTCTAACTACTGTTGAGTGTTTTCACTATTCATCTAAAATTGATGTTTTTAAGAAAAATACCAAAAATTCAGCCTAATCTATATTTGATATTCTGAATTCAAAATGAAGCCTATATGAACAAATTCAAGACATATAAGTTTCATTAATTAATTTAAAATAATGTCCTCTTGTCAAAACAAAAAAAAATCTTGTTTTTTCAAAAATAATAGCAATCAAAAGATTGACACTTGGTTATGTGCAATTTTAAAGTGAAATTAAATCCAATGATCATCATTGGATTAAAGGGAAAAATATAATTTAATTTCACTTTAAACCCTATTAAAATAATAATCTATCAAAAAAATAAATTACATCAAAATTCACTTTTGAATTAAAATATAGTAGTTTTCACTATTCATTAAAAAAATGAATTTTATCAGAAAAATACCAAAAATTTTACCAAGGTAAAATTTAATGTCCCGATTCTAAAGAATAATTTTATATTGTCAAATTGAACATATAAAAGTGAAAAAATATATTTAAATAGGTTTATCCATTAAAAGGCGGTAAATTGACAATTTAAATAATAATAGTGTATTTATACTTAAAATTAGATTCTTTTAGATTTTAAGCCTATAACATTTGTTGGATAAATGTTAAAGCATTTAATAAACATATATAATAACTATATGGTTAGCTTTGGTTATTCCCTCCAATACAATGACTATGCGTTAATTACACTTTAAAATAATAATATTATAATAATATTTATCAGAAAAACTCAAAGTTGTGTGCAATAGAAGATTTCAAAGAAACTTGTTGTTGTGAATTAGGTATTCCATCTAAACAAAGCATCCCCTTTAAAGTAAAATTAATTTTTAATTCACAAATTTAAATAAATATGAAAATTTAATATTCTTTATTTACCTGAGATGTTACATCCTTCCCCCTTTTAAAAATTGCGTCCTTGAAATCTTAAAATTGTGCTTGGAAACTTCGTTAAACGTCCCTTATCAAAAAAAGAGTCAATAAATATATCACTTTAAAAGAAGGAAAGATAAATACAATGGTCACCTGATATAGCCCATACTAGGATTCCATCTAGGAAAACATGGATATGGAAGAGAAACAAACCACCATTGTTTGATGGAGAGTGGTAGAAAAGATGATGTGGAGAAAGTATAAAAATCTGAACACCAAACACTTGTGATGGATTAAACGGTCTTTGACTCCCCAGTAAGAAAAGTTAATGGACAAATTTTTTGTTTTAATTTACATTTCATAATGATGATGAATTTATTTATGATATTTACTAAGAACATAAGGATGTATTCTTACCTTTCAAGTATTGTTTCATCCCTTAATGTATTTCTTCCAAAAACTCATCTTTTCTTCAAATGATGAGTATTCATGATGACATGGTCACACCTGAAGTGCTAGAATCAACTTCTAGAGAATAACATAATCCACAAAAGAAGAACAATATATTTCCTCTATATTTATACATTAACCAAAATAAAAAATTATTAGTATGAGACCAGATAATCACCAAAAGGATAATTCTTTATAAAAAGAAATACTACTCTTAATCTCCAAAATTTAGCAAAAGGACCAAAATTTCAAGAAAGGCCATTCAATACACAATTGACATAATATTTTCAAAATGATCCATACTATGTTTGAAAGCAAAAATTCAGAAGTATGTGATCACATTGTCATCCATGATAAATATTATTATTTATCTCCAAATAACATTGACTACTCTTAGAGTCCCATACTGAAGTGTAATTTACCTAATCACATATTCTCTATGATAGGTCAATCATTTTCAAAAATAATCAAAATATCCATAATTCTGTAATAAAAATACAGATTCATCGAAAATAAAATTTTCAACCATTACTCCACAAATGAGATTACATAGTAATCTACATCCCTTAATCTTATAATGTTTGAAAAGAGAAAACATCTTCTAAAATAAACTTATCATTTAATTTCCATATCAAATTCCTATACAATGGATATTCATTTGATATATCATAAGTTTCCAAAATCAACTTATTTTTGCTCTATAAAATAATTTAACTAAAAATAATTAGTCATACTAACCAGGGACTTCATGTAGGTCAATTGTAGGCAATGAATCCCAATCGCACTTTGGTTGTTAGTTCGATTCGCCTCGCATTGTCCTATATAACGGGTTGTCACACGATTTGTGTGTTGTCCTTTTTTTTAAAATTTTATAATTTTATAGAATTCCAAAAAATGAGATAAATACGTCCAAAATAACCAGAATATAATTTAACCACAACTGTTATCTCATACCTAGAATTTTCATCCCAAAATTAATAACCTATAATTACCACAAATTTAAGGATCATATAAACCCAAATGGTTTTTTATAACTATATCCAACAAAGAAAAGATAATTATTCATTGAATAAAATTCTATTATATCAAACTTCACGGTTACAGATTCTATAGAATGCCTTCCAATGTAACCCCATCATCAAAAGAGACATAATACTTTTAATCATTTTAAAATGATGAAATCTATTATAACTCTTGAATCCCTTATATATTGATTTCTTAATCAGTCAACTTCCTTAATGATCCATTAACCATTCTTTTCCAACTTATTCTAAAATAATTCTTTCCTACACAAAAATCATGAATCATATCCTAAGATTCAATAATGTCAAAACATCAGTTAAGAAATAACCCATACCTTTCATTGGTCATTGTCAGTTTCCCCAAACTTAATTGGAATGTCCTTAGGTATTGGTAAACATATATTTGTATGATCCTAGTGATCCCATTCCCAACCCTTCTTCATAGGACATCTGTTTTTATAAT
Organism: Viscum album; assembly: GCA_963277665.1. NCBI lineage: Eukaryota > Viridiplantae > Streptophyta > Magnoliopsida > Santalales > Viscaceae > Viscum > Viscum album. Next base: position 36,079 of record CAUJRU010000715.1, on the reverse strand, counting down.
GACCTTGCACCCCACATTTAAAATATTCAATCGATCCCTCAGAAAGAACGTCATTACCATTCCTAGAGTCAATTGGATATTTCCTTTTTCCATGGGAGGTTCTTGCTTTATAACCTTTATTTTCACATCTATAGTATCTTCTAGACCCTTTGAAGCATTTTCCTATGTGTTTCATCCCATATCCTTGACACATAGGTTTTTGAATATACCTACCTTTATGATTATCACCTGAACTTCCATGGGGTTTTTTCGCATATACAATGCCTCTTAAAAATCACCATGGTTCAGGTGGTCAATCAGGACTCCATATAGTTGGTTGAGAATAACCATAAGAGTTCTCATTGCAGCTCCCATTTCATTCAGTTTCTCATTCAGAAAACTGTCATAGTTTTCTTCACATCCACTGTTAATTTGGTTCCTGCTAGATCCAACCATTTACTAAAACTAAAAAGGTCATTGTGAGTATATGATTAAAATCATCATATTTTATCTTGTAAAGAGGGTAAATACTAAGATAGACATATTCATGTTATCTTAAACAAATTCAATTTATCTGAAATAAATTTGACACTTTCTAATATACTAACCATTATGGTTACATCGTTATGGTTAAATAACACCATAACCACTAATGTTATCTAAACTGACCTCTGATAGCAACTATAAAGATCCAGCATTAAACATTTCATTATCATGTGTTAAATCAATAATTTTCAATGAGGATATTTTTAGGATTAGATTTTTATAGAATTAGGTCATAACTATTACATTAGATCTCAAAAATTACAAAGTAGACACTTCTACTCAGTTTTCATTTTTCATAAAAAAACTCTAAGAAAAAGTAACATGTCAAGTTCGTTGTTTTATATAGAATGACATTTCCTTGATCCCATCCTTGACCCTATTCATATTTAAGTCATATAAAAAACATTTCATAACATGGGATGAGCATAAAATGCTCAGTAAGGGTTATAATATAAGGACCCGACCATAAACATTACATAATATTGAATTAAATGAATAATTCAATTTGAGGATCTTTCCAGGATTATAGTTTTAGAGAATTAGGCCATAACTATTACATTACAACTCAAAGATACAATTTAGACACTACTAATCAGTTTCCATTTTTTCATAAAATCAAAACACATTGAAAAAAGTGTCATGTCTAGTTCCATGTTTATGACAACATGACATTTTCTTGATCCCATCATTAACCCTATTCCACATTATGTCCAGTGAAAAACAATTGAAAAACATTGGATAAGCATAAAAAGCTCTGTAAGGGATACAGAATGAATGAAAACTGTTAGTTTTTCAAAACAACAAGTAAACCATGAATACTTTAACAAAAGTAATAATTTTCACCTTTGTGAATTAGTAAATACTCTTCACTAAATAAAATATAATTTCTTTCCCTTTGGTAACCAAATGATTACTATAAAACCCGTATAAAGAACACATAACATATAAAGGTAACATGGGACATAAACATAATTAAATGGAATAACCATACGGTTGACTTCCACACATATCACTAAATTGAATAGCCTTATGGTCGACTTCAAGACCCAATGCATTAGAGGTTATAAGATAACCACCCATCCTGTTTTTCACGGCACCACCCATTATTTGGTTTATCATGTAACCAGCCTTAAAATGTCCAAGTACCATTATAAAATCATAACACATAAAACCAACAAAAAGGAATGATAACATTTACACAGTTCAATCACAATATATCATTTAAATATATTGAAATAAATGAATCCTTTACCAAAACCATTTTCAATACCACAATATATAAATGATTATATGGTATTTATTTTATTTTAAAAACATTATGGCTGTTTGAGGAAGCCAAAGATCAAATAATACCCACGGTGGTGGAAAAGGACATTGTCACCACATACGTTAAAAGAAAAATTCTTTTTTTGATGTTTTGTAAAACGCTTTGTACAAAAAGATTATTTGTTGAATGAATGGAAAAGTCAATGGTATTTGTACATCATATTAATGAAAGTCGTGTATTAAAACCAAAAATTCCTCAACGAAAGGAGATTAAGACGAAGTCCTTTACAAATATCATTTTTTAAAAATAAAATAGATCGATTGTGTGTATTCAATATAATCAAATATAAAGAAACTATAAATACATGAAAAATCATTTAACACATAATCAAAGAACTACATCAACAAGAAAGAGAAGATCAACCCAAAGAACCGAAATTAGGTTAAGAAGTTCCCTTACCTTGTGTTCGACTTGACCCGTTTGTTATTTAATCTACAGAATAATAAATATAAGTTAATTTATACTTTCTTATGAACCTTTTTCAAGTTTATTATTTATTTTATATCACTTATTATCATGTTATAAACAATAGGTAATCATTTATGTTAATAACATTTGTTTTATTTATATTTGGTATTTGAGTAAAAAATGAACACCTTATATTTACAATTTGTCCATGTGGTTAATAGTCATTTATATCCAGAATGATATGAATTATTTATATATCATATATATCATATTTATCCTATATATATATATTTAAAACAGTTCATATCATTTGGAGGTAAGAAATGAAATGCACTATTCATCGAGAGGGTAAGCCGTACGTACGCATGAACGCTACTTTCATTTCTATTTTGTATTTATTGAAATTAAAACATAATGATAAATAATTATATAATAATTCCACTATATTATAATATATAATATCATTAACTATATCCTTTATACATATCACATATGGTATTAATGAGTCATATCACTTTGAGGGGGCAGTAGTCCGCACTTCCTCTAATGAGATTATTGTGTTTACCCATAATGGAAACCATAAAGGTATTCTATAAATGGAAAATAAATAAGTAGAAATAAAACATAAAAATAATATATATCATATAAAAATACAGTTCCATCATAATGTCAATCATGAGAGGAGGTAGGATGTAATTGAACAATCATCGTTTCGTGTGGCGTTAGTTTGCCATCCCTAAAAGCATTATGTTCTTCACCCATTTTATGGAGGCATGTGTAAGTGCAGTTAGAATAATTATAATAACAATATAATAGTATAGTGATGATACAGGTGTTGTTACAAAAGAAAGGAATAAAAAGAGTTTAGGGTTGTAGAAGTAAAATAAAAGAAAACAATTTAAGAGAAATCGTTGCCTTTAATTTGTGTAACTTCCGTTGGTTTGAACCAAAATGACTCCTTGAAGAGCCTTATGCATAAATTAAGGATTCTAGGAGAACGATAGAGAAGTAGAAGATTTATTGGACAGAGGTTGGGGGGCCAAAATTATTAAGAGGTGTGAGTAATTGGTTATAAGTGGCCTGCTTTTATAATGGTGGGGATGGGCTCTTTAGGAAAGTGTGAATATATTATTTTATTATGAACATATCTTTGGTTTCAAATGGTCCAAAACACATTAAATTCTATGAAAAGATGACTCATTGTCGAAATAAAATCATTCAAAAAAAATTGGACATGTTTTGGATAATATTTTAATCATTATAATCTTATTTATTTAAATCATTTATTATTCAGATAAACACCACATTATTATTGTGTCATAAATAATTTTATTTATATGACATCCAAAAATCAGAAAACAATTACCATGATGTAGGAAATATTTTTATATTTCCAATGAATATTTATAGTCAAATATATAAATTATATAACCCCGTATAATAATTAATTTACTAAACTATTGTTTTTTATGTTATTTTTTAATTTACATTAAATTAATTTATCTAACGTGTCATTATCCCTTCCATGTGGCTCCATGGGGTCTCAAAATAAACCCAAGGATTCCTATGGTCTTCCATTACTCATCCCATAAAGTTAGGACAAGTGTTAAGGAAATTTTGAATTATTATAATATTCTTTTTACCATGAATTACCCTATTTACCTATAACCGCGGTAATTAAAAGTCAAAAGATACTATTCACCAAAAATTATTTTCATCTTACAGAACCATATATTACTTATTAATAATAACCATGTATGCAGGATTTTTTATATAATATTCACAGAAGTGGTAAAATTTTATTTAAAAGAAAATGACTGTTGTTTTAACTACTGCTTAGTGGTTTCACTATTCATCAAAAATTGATGTTTTTCAGAAAACTACCTAAAATTAAGCCTAAGCTATATTTTTTATTCAGAATTCAAAAATGATGTCCATTTTACCAATTTCAAAACATAAAAGTTAGATTTATTAACATAAAATTAATTCATGTTGTCAGATAATATTGTGTTTTTAAGAAACCATAACTATCAAAAGATTGACATTTGTTTATGACCAAATTCAAAGTGAAATTAATTCTAAAGAACAAAATTGGATTAGATGGTAAAAATATATTCTAATTATATTTTAAAACCAATTAATGAGATAATCTAGCCATATAAATAAATTAGTTGAAAAGGCACTTTTGAAATAAAATACAGTATTTTTCATTATTCATTAAACAATGAATTATATCAGAAAAATAAAAACAATTTACCCAAAGTAAATTTTGATGTCCCAATTCTAAAGAATAATTTTTTTTCATCAAATAGTTCATATAAAAGTGACCAAAACTATATTTTAATAGGGTATTCCATCAAAAGGCGATAAATCGACCTTTTAATGTAATTATGCTTAAAATTAGATTCAGTAACATTTTTATGGTAATAACATTTATTGGATAGATGTAAAAAACATTTAACAAACATGTATAATCATATTGTAGTTAGTTTATTCCTGCCAAAAGAACACCTAGGAGTTAACTACCATTTAAAATAATAATATTATATTATTAGTGTGCAACTTAAGATTTTAAAGAAACCTGTTGTTATGTATCAGGTACGCCATCGAACATAGCATCCCCTTTAAAGTAAAATTAATTTTTAATTCACAAATATTAATAATTAAGAGAATGTATTATTTCGTTAATTTTTTGGGATGTTACATCCTTCCCTCCATTTGGAAATTGTGTCCTCGCAATTTTATTATACTATCAAATAAGTGGGGGTATTTATCTCTCATATCATTTTTAGATTCCCACGTAGCCTCTTCAACCATATGGTTTCTCCACAAAACCATTACTATATGACATACCTTTTTTCACAACACTTTTCCTCTTTGGTCGCAAATATGGATAGGTTGTTCCTCATAAGTGAGATTTGCATCCAACTAAACTATATCTGGGATCAAAACATGAGATGGATCTGGCATATACTTCCTCAACATCAAAACATGAAAAAAATTGTGCACCTAGGATAAACTTGGTGGTAAAGCCACTCTGCATGCAACTGATCCAACTTTCATCAAGATTTTATAAGGTCCAATGAACCTCAAACTCAACTTTACCTTCTTAACAAAAAGCATCACACTTTTCCATGGAGAATCATTGAGAAAGACATGATCACAAACCTCAAAAGAGAGATCCTTCCTCCAGTTATATGCATAACTTTTCTGTCTACTCTGAGCTGTGCTCATATGTTTCTGAATCAACTAAACTTTCTATGCCATCTCTTCTACCAATTCTAGTCCCATCAGCTTCCTTTCATTTACATCATCCCAAAAAGCTGGTGTTAGACAATGCATTCCATATAATTCCTCAAATGGAGTTATCTGTACACTAGAATAAGAACTGTTATTATATGAAAATTCAACCAAAGAAATATATCGGTCCCAACTTCCCTGATAATCTAGTGAATGAGAAGGTATCATATCCTCAATGGTCTTATTTGTTTTCTATGACTTCCCATCTAATTGAAGATAAAAATATGTACTAAATTTTTATTTAGTACCATTTGAATTCTGAATACCTTTCCAAAAATTAGAAGTAAACCTAGGACCACGAACAGATACAATGGAGAGGGGAATTCAATGCAAACTGACTATCACTTTAACATACAACAGAGAAAGTTGATCTAGAGAAAATGTATCTTGAATAAGAAGTAAATGAGCTGATTTAGTTAACCAATCAACAATAACCTATATTGCATTGTTACCTCGAGATGTCTTTGGTAATCCCATAACAAATTCCATTGATATATTTTCCCATTTCCACTCTGGCACTGGTAAACACTAAAGCATCCCTTTCGTTAACTGCCACTTTGCTTTATCCTGCTGAAAAGTCAAACACTACATAGTAAAATCAGCAATATATCTTTTCATTCCATCCCACCAGTAATACTTATAAAGATCTTTGTGCATCTTAGTACTGCAATGATGAACTTAAAAATGAAGAACTATGAGCTTCAAAAAATAACTCATTCTTCAACTGTGAATCACAAAGAACAACTAACCTTTTCCCAAACCTCAAAACAAAATCATTATCAACATTAAAGTCATGAAACATATCATTCTGGACCAACTCAACCTTTTTCTGCAACTCACTCTCTTCCTTCGGTGCTTGCTTAATTCTCTCTGATAGAGATGATCTCACAAACACCTGAAACAAAACAGAAGAATTACCTGCTCCAAGAAATTCTATTCCAAAGTTCATCAAATCAAAAAACAAAGGATCTCTTTACAGACGTAAAATGGTTAATGAAACACTACTTTTTTGACTCAAAGCATTAGCCACGTTATTTTAATTTCCCAGATGGTAAAGTATAGTGCAATCATAATACTAAATTAATTCCATCCATCTCTTCTTTCCCATGTTCAATTCTTTTTTAGGGAATATTTACTTCAAACTTTTTTGATTATTATATATTTCACACTTTACTCCATACAAATGATGCCTCCAAATTTTTAAAGAAAAAACAACATCAGGTAATTCCAAATCATGTGTAGGGTAATTTAACTCATTCGGTTTCAAGTGACGTGAAGCATAAGAAATTACCTGATCATTCTACAAATGGACACAACCAATCCCTTTCAAAAAAGTATCATTGTAGATAACTAATTCACCATCTATGGAAGGAAATTCTAAATTTGGAAAATTCATCAATCTTCATTACAATTCCTGAAAACAATCATCACATTTTTTGTCCAAATAATCTTAACACATTTTTTAGTAAATTTAGTCATTGGACTAGATAACAGTGCAAACGTTTCAAAAAACCTCTGGTAATATTCTTCCAATCCAAGAAAATTACGAATCTCAGTTATATATGTGGGTCTTGTCCATTCTTCAAAAACATTTGTTTTAGCATGATCAAAAGTTATGCCATTTTTTGAAACAATGTGACCTATGAAAGAATGTTTTTGTAACCAAAACTAACACTTTCTGAATTTTCAAAATAGTTTAATTTCATTTATGGTTTTGTAATACAACCCTTAAATGACTTTCATGCTCCTCTTTAATTTTTTAATAAACCAAAATATAATCAATGAACACAACCACAAACTTATGCATGAACTCACGGAAAATTCTATTCATAAGATCCATGAATACAGTAGGTGCATTGGTTAACCCAAAAGGGTTAACTAGAAATTCATAAATGCCATATCTAGTACGAAATGCAGTTTTCGAGACATCTGATTCCTTTACTTTCAACTGGTGGTACCCTGACCTCAAGTCTATCTACGAAAAATACTGAGCTCCATGGAGCTAATCAAACAAATCATCGATATAAGGAAAATGATACTTGTTCTTAACAGTGATGTTATTCAATTCTCTATAATCAATGCAAAGTCTCATTGAACCATCTATCTTTTTAACAAACAAGACAGGAGCACCACATGGTGATGTGACAAGTCGAATAAAACCTTTATCTAATAACTCTTTCAATTTCTTCTTTAAATCTAAAAGTTTAATTTGGTCCATTCAATTAGGGGGTTTTGAAATTGGATTAACATCCTGAAATAATTTAAAAGTAAATTCAACTTCCCAATCAGGTATAATACCAGGAAACTCATCAGAAAAAACATCAAGGTACTCAATTACCACTGGCTCATCATTAATCTGAACAATTCATTTATTTTCAACAATATGTGCAAGGTAACATTCATTTCCATCTTTTACTAGTTTCTCAGTATCTTGATATGTTATTAAAATCAAGGGTTCATTCTTGTACACAAATTGAACATCTTTCTATAAATAAACTTCTTTATCTGTACAGTCAATCTTAGCATGATAAAAAAAACATCCAATCCATGCCCAAAATCACATCAAAATCTACTAGAGGAAAAATAATATGGTTTTTAGAGAGATTCTTTCCACACATAAGGACTGGAAGGTTCTTATGTTTTCTTTTTGACTTAACATTTCCACCAAGTGTTTTTACCAAAAGTTCTATATTCATATCTTGAGATGGAATTCCCAATTTACTAGAAAACTTCTCAGAAATGAAAGGCTCTGTAGACCCTAAATTAAACAACACATTTGTATAATCTGAACAAACAAATAGTATACTAGATACTTCTTCATTTGATGGCCCAACATCTACTAAAGTAGTTGAAAAATATTTCACCACCCCTTTATTCTTGTAGTATGGATGCTTTCCCTCAATTGAGTTCATCGATGGACATTAATTTTCATAATGACCAATTTAATTACACTTAAAACATCTTACTGATGGATTTTCATTACCTTCTTGATCATCTTCCTTACTGTTATGAGCAATATGACTAGACTTACCAACCCAAAAGCACTTTCCATACTTTGATAAACATTCTCCAGGATACATTTTACCACAATTCACACAAGTTGGATATTTAGTTTTCTTTCTTCAAGAATTCATTGATGAATTCTTCCCCTTTTCCTGCCAACTGGACCTCTTATTCTGTTTTTTGTCAAAGTACACTTGATAATCGGCAAACTCCATTTCCACATTCACTGCACATCGAACATGTTTTTCATAACTTTTGAACTCATAATAGGCTAATGGTCTTCGATATTGTGGCTTCAATCCTGAGTAAAATTTATTTATCTTACTATCAAGATCTAGGGTGAAATTCGGTGTATACCTTGTCAGTCGATTGAACTTTTCTTCATAAGAAACACTACTATAAAAATGGACAAGGGAAGCTCCCCCTTATATCAACGCTAATGAAGCGCTGATAAAATGATCCTTTATCAACGCTAGAAAAGCGCTGATATAGAATCTCTATACCATCGCTAAAATTTTAGCGCTGATACAAGAATGATTTATCAGCGCTTTTGTAGAGCTAATAATAGTATTCTCTATCAGCACTTTTGTAGTGTTGATAAAACCTTATTCCATTTTTTTATTAAGTCATTCACACAGTTCCCTTGATTTATCATGACCTAAAGATTTTGCGATAATAGAACCCTATGAATCCCCTCTTCCTCCTGCTGAGTTCGTGTTGTCAGACCTCCTCCACCCACACATCTCGTTGTCGGACCTCCGCAGCCCTCTCTTCTCATTGTTGGACCTCCATTGCCTGCAACGCCCTCTTCAGTTTTCTGGAACTACGCCACCCGAAACACCCTCTTCGGATTGTTGGACTTCCATTTAAGGCATGTTTTTGAAATAATTTTCTAATAATTTTCTTTTTTTGGTTGAATCATTGATGGATATTGATTGTGATATTTCATATGGAATCATTGGTATGTTTTGGGTGTACCTTTCCTTATGTTTCGAATTATGGTCTTAGTGGTTCTTCATTGTTAGTGGTTATAGTCTCTTATTTGGGTGAAGGAATGTGTTCTTTGTATATTTCCATCTTATGTCCCACCATTTTAGTGAATATTTAAATGGTTGGGTGACCTATGCTAGGTCTCTGAACATTATTGGGATTTTCTCTCTTCTTAGTGATGTAGTTGTGTCATTTGGAGATGAATGATGTTCTTGGATGATATAAATTAAGGGTTCATGGGAATATTGGTTATCTATTCATTTTAATTTTTTCGTAGTGGTCCTCTATTCAATGAATCATCCCATTTGACCCTCTATCCCAAGGTGAAGCTCCCTCCCTTTCTCTCTTCCCTTGGGTTTCATTTTTAGGGTTATTTGGCCTTTTATATATAAGGTATCTCTAAGTAAGAATCTCATATTCTCTTTTATTCTCTATTCTTGGTCACTACTTTTTTCTCTCTTGGGTTAATTTTTTATTGAATGGGTTTTGACCTAGGTTGGATTTAATATCATTTATTTGTGTTAAATATTTATGGTTATGGTGTTTAATTGAATCCTTAGGGCCTTTCCTTAGTTAAGTTGGTTATTTCATTCTGGTTTTGAGAAGATATCATGAAATAGGTAGGTTGTTCCATTATTTGACATTGTTTTAGGTGATTAATATGATTTATTTGGTTCTAAAATGGTTTTATAAATTTTCTGTTTTGTGGGAAACATGTTTTCCAATTTTTTGTTGTGAGTAAGTGTTTGATAATGATTTGACTATTGGAAATGGTTCTTTTTAATCTGTGATTATATTATGGGAAGTGTGATTGTATAAAATAGATATAATTTTATATAGGGTGTGGAATTGAGCACAATGGAATCCTAGTTATCTAGGTAGGTAGACTAGGTATAGTATATTAGCTGAATTAGTCAGGACAACGATTGGTCTCCTTAGTAATGATATACATAACAACACTAACTAAACATTCATGTGCTAGGTATTGGAGGCTCTAATAGGACCTTCATGTCTAAGAGATGTGATCACCAAGAGAATGAGGATCCTTGGACCCAAGTAACCCTAATACCATTGAGATTTTCTATAGTGCTCATACTTTTCTTACCATTATCTTGTCACATTTACTTTATCTTTTATTTCAAAGAATGTTTTATTTAAATTGTATCTTCTTTTTTCTTAAAAAATAACATGTTAATTTTTATCATAATGTCATTACATGGAATATATTTTTGTTTTTTCCTACTAGTTATGTTGGCTCACACCTTATATACACCCTCAGGTTTATATAGACCTTATTAATTTTACCCAGTCAAAGGCAATGTTCCCTTGGTGGTGATGGTGGATATATGTGCTACTAGTTCCCCTTTTGGTGACTGTTATTGGTTTTGGAATGGAGATGTTGACCCTCATGTTTCATGGAGGCTTGGTTGTATTGTTGGTTCTCTTACCTTTTTTTGTTATTTTGGTTTTTGTTGAAATTGTTAAATGCTTTCCCCTATTGCAGTGTTATCTTTTGGTCTATTATATTATAAAATTTGGTTATGATATGGTGTTTGATTATTATGTAATATTTATGGTTTTTGACCAGAAAAAACAATTCCCAAAGGTGAAACTCAATGCCTAGGCACTAGTTACAACCCATGGGGATTGGTATTCCGTTTGGACCATCCCATGATTTGGGTCAGGTTTTAAGTGGGATGGAAACCTGGACTATTTCACGACAAGAAGTCTACACCATAGTATGGTTTTCTAAATCCTTTTTGTACCGTGTCCATGGGAGGTTGCAACATTTTATCTTTTTTATAGTCTTAAATTCCATGAGCCCCATTTTATATTCTTATTTCTCCAACACAACTCTCATTTGAAATCATGATTCTTAAAGGCTTACATGATTCATTTTAACTCCTCAAAAAACCCTTATTCTCAGATAGAAGCTCCAATGGATGTGTTTGGTTTCTCTCTGATAAGGGGATCTCTCTTCAATTGGAAATCCTATATCTCCTCTTATATTCTCCTTATAGAGTGATAGATCATCATATTTTTAGTGAATCTAATATTATTTTTTATGAATCTTGATTATAGGTTAGACTACTTGATCTCATACACCTTCATTATTCATTGACAGATCCCATTATGGGTGTTAAGTTGGGTTGATCACTAATTAAAGGCAGGTGGTTCCACAATGTTTCTTCCACACAATTGAAACATTTTTTATTGATTTATACAATATGAATTACAAAAATAATTTAATATGATTTGAATTAAAGTCGATTTTATTTGTGATTTTAAACGCATGTATTTTTGAAATAAATCCCCTTCTTAGTGGTTTTTGGTGTCATGGAATGATTTGAGAAACTATATATTTTAGTGGGAATATTTTATAAAATAATTAGCCCTGATTTGATAAAAAAATTATTAGAATATAATATTATTTGAAAAGAGAATAGATTTGATTATAACCTATGATTTGGTTTTGAAATGAAAATTCATATTGAAAATTAAAATTGGGCATTGGAATGTAATAAATGAAATTATTTGTAATGATTGATTTTCCCATGTTTGGTTGATTATTTGATTTGAAGTATATAAATCCAGGGTATTTAGTGGTAATTTGGATAAGAATAATAGGCTATAATCTCCTAGAACTAGATTTATTATGAAAATACTAACTTAAACATACTATGACATGAATTAATCCCCAATGGGAATTTGAGTCCTAATGACCTGAGTCGTGGGATGTGTTCACACATTGAGCCAAGATAACTGATTGGGTTTTGTGAGGATCATATTACTAGAAACTAACATACCATAGGGTTTGATACATGTAACTATGGTATAATTTTTATTATTATTAAATGATATTGATTATACAACTATTTTGATCATGCCAACTAATTTATATAAGAGTTTTATATACATTTTTCATTTAAGACAGTATTTATAAATCTTCCATCTTTTTTATTATGAAAGTATGTGGTGTTGGAAATATTTAAATACTAAGATACCATATTGGTACATGTTAATAAGATTTATGTGTGGCTACATACTTATTATATTTTCTTATAATTTCTTACACAACACCACTTGAGTTGAGTAACCTGATTGAAATCCATATTGGAGTTTATTTCTAATGTGGATATGGTTTTTTATGTGTTTGTGACATGTGTATGTGTGGATATATAGGTTCTTAGGCATGATGATATTGAATGTAGGTAAGAGACCTAACAGTGGTAGATGTATCATTCTTGATTATTCTTGTGTTTGGTCTGGGGTGATTTGAGGAAACTATAATGAATCTAAAGTAATTATATTTAATAATGATGGATAAATACTAATGGTTAGGCTCTATTAATCATTATTTTTATAAAGAAGTGGTTCTCTTGTACTATATTTGGAAGTCTGGTTTTGTGTACTTGAACCATAAATACTAATATTTGAGATTCAAATACGATGAAGATGAATAACTGTTGTATGGATGCTAATCGTTTAACAATAGAGTACAAGAACAGAGTGAAAGAGTTAATCAAGTTTTCAAAGGATCACGCAATGTATCCTTCTCAAATCCTTTTTCTGTGTTGACGTTGTTGTTATTATAGACTAGTTACACTAGAGGAGTTGGAAGAAAATTTCATATGTCTCGAAATAGATCGGAGTTATAAATGTTGGAACAAATATGGGGAAAAAGCGAATATAGCTACTGGATGGGATAAAAATGCATTTTATGGATCGTCAGATATGAATACAAATGTGGATAATGAAGAATACCATATGGAGGATGTGATTATATATGTCAATGATGATGAATATTGTATTGAGGAAATGACAAAGACAATTCAAGATGAACTCCATAATTTCCCAAAATTGTTTGAGAAGTTAAAGAGTGGTGCAAAAGCACCATTGTATGCTGCATGCGCAATGTATACAACATTGTCAGATGTACTGAATTTGTATAAATTTAAAGTAGGTAATAGATGGAGTGATGTCAGTTTTATAGAACTACATGCTCTCTTGAATGACATGCTCCCGAAAGATAATTATCTCCCAAGCCGGATATATGAAGCTAGACGAATGCTACGGTCGATGGGAATGATTTATGAAATAATACATGCATGCCCGAAAGACTGTATATTGTTTTGCAAGGAGATGAAATCACTATAGAATGCCCAAAGTGTGGGGCTTATTGATAAAAGAAAGATAAATCTAATCCTACTAAAGTTTTATGGTACTTTCCAATCATTCAAAGGATTAGGCGTCTATATGGAAGTGAATAAACTGCAAGACAATTGTCATGGAATGCAGATAAAAGAAATAAATATGGGTTATTACATCATCTGGATGAATCTCCTCAATGGAAGAAAATTGATCATGAGTATCCTTAATTTGGAAAAGAGCTAAGAAACATTCGCCATGCGCTATATACAGATGGAGTGAATACTCTTGGTTTTCAAACCAGCAATCATAGTACATGGCTTGTTATGTTGGTAAATTATAACTTTCCACCCTGATTATACCTGAAGTGGAAATTCATTATGTTATCTATGCTTATATCAGGACAAAAACAACCATGTAATGATATTGATGTTTATCTGGCTCCTTTGATCGAGGATTTAATGTTATTGTGGGACTCAAGTGTAATGTTATATGATGCTTATAAAAGTGAATACTTCACGTTGAGAGTGATGTTGTATGGGACAATAAATGATTTCACTGCATATGGAAAATTTTCAGGCTATAGCATTAAAAGAACTCAAGGGTGTCCCATTTGCGAAGAAGATACAAAATCAATTAGGTTGAAAAATTCATTGAAATATGTGTTTCTAGGACATCGTATATTTCTACTTTGTCAGCATAAGTACTGATCTTAGATGACATCATTCAATGGATGTTCAGAAAAATGCGCAACATCGTCTCCACTAACAGGTGATCAACTATTTGAGAAAGTAAATGATCTGAACACTATTTTTGGTAAACCATTTTCAAAAAACCTTACGAAAATAGGTTGGAAAAAAGATCAGTTTTTTTTGAATTACCATACTAGAATTGTTTGTACCTCAGACATTTTATTGATTGATGAATGTGGAAAAAAATGTAAGTGACAATGTTATCCGAAAATTTCTAAATGTCCATGGAAAAACAAAAGATGGAATTAAGGTAAGGTTGGACGTTGTTGAAATGGGAATACAAGAAGTGTTGGCTCCCATGAAGGGTGAAAATCTAATTTTTCTTCCTCCAGTTGCTTATACTCTTTCAAGAGCAAAGAGATATTAGTTTTGAAACTTCTTCAATGATGTAAATGTTCCATAGGGGTACTCATAAAATATCGAGAACATTGTTTCAATAGATGATTTGAAGATAAAAGGATTGAAATCACATGATTTCCATGTTTTGATTCAAGATCTAATTCCTATAGCTTTGCATTTCATTTTTCCCATGAATGTTCGTCATACGTTAAACAAACTTTGTTTCTTTTTCAAACCTATATGTAGCAAAGATTTAGACCCGGGGAAATTTCCATCTATAGAAAAATAAATTTTCATCATATTATGGGAATTTAAAATGTTCTTCCCACCAACAGTTTTTGATATGATGGTTCATTTGATGATTCAATTAGTGAGAGAGATTCGACATTGTGGTCTTATACACTATAGATGGATGTATCCTGTTGAAAGGTATATGAATATTTTGAAAGGGTATGTCAAAAATTAAAGTTGGCCAGAGGGTTGTATAGTGGAGCGATATATTGTTGAGGATGCCATTGAGTTTTGTACTAAATACCTATCTGATATGGAAATCACTGGTCTCTCGAAATCTCATCACACTGGACTCATTGAGGGTGAGAGAATTTCTGGAAGAGAAATTGTGACAATCAGTATTACAGATCGGGGGTAGGCACATTTTTTTTGTTTTGTATAGTATTTAGGAGGTTGATCCACATATTGAAACTCACAAACAAATTCATAGGCAGTTGAATCCATCAAGGGAAGAAAAATGGTTATCAGATACACATAATCACCAGTTTGTAGGATGGTTTCAAGACCATATTTCTAAGGAGTTGGATGAAAATACGATTTCAATTTCACAATGAGTTCAATGGCTAGCTGATGGACCAAGTGTGTATGTATTATCTTACAGTGGTTACGTAATTAATGGTTATACATTCTATATAGTTGAACATGATGATGATAGTACCATGCAAAATAGAGTAGTTACACTAGTGGCTGAAAAGTTGCATGTTTCTAGTAGTAAGGACGGAAATCAAATTTATGAAAATATGTTGTACTTTGGAATTAACAAACTAATATGGGAGTTGGATTATACGACATTCAAATTGCCGATTTTTCAATCATAATTGATCGATAACAACAGTGGTGTTAAAATAGATGAATGGGGATTTATGAATGTTGATTTTAGTAAAGAAGGGTACAAAGATGAACAATTTATAATGGCATCACAATTAGTATAATTCCAGTTCCCAGAAACCAAAAGTGAAGGATTGTTCTGTTATCATCCAAAACTATTGAATTTTCTGATGAAAATTCAGTTGAGGATGATCCTTTAAGTGGTACATCACAATCATTTCAGAGCGGTCCAAATGAAGATGATGTATTGTATGTTAGATGATACCACAATGAAGGGATTTTGATAGTCGATTGAGGTGTCAATTCCATTCAACCTTTGAAAAAATGAAAGAGAGTTTAGTAAACATGTTATATTTTGTTTGTAATATAGATCTTGTTATCTCATGTTATTATCGTATCCTTACTAAATTTATATTATCTGAATTAACTGTTCAACCACTTTTGCAAATAACGACTATTGCACATTATGGTGCTCCTAACCTTAAGGCTGAACAAGTCTCTCAAGCTGCTGCTACTGTGGCTGCTGCTGCTACTGCAGCTTTTACTACTACTACTGGTGCTCCTGCTGTAGCTCCTGCTTCTATTGTTGCTCCTCCTGCTACGGCTCCTGCTATTCCTACTACTGCGGCTGCTGTTGCTCCTTCTACTCCTCCAGCTCATACTGCTGCTGCTATAGCTCCTACAACAGCTCCTGTTTCTCCTAATGCTCCTCCTGTTGCGGCTCCAGCTGCTCATGCTGCTCTGGCTGCTACTACTCCTGCTGCCCATGTTGTTCCTGCTGCAGCTCCTGTTGCTCATCCTGCTCCTCCTGCTGTGGCTCCTGCTGCTCCTGTTGCAGCCACTGCTGCTCCTGCTACTCCTAGTGTTGAGGTCCAAAAACCATTAGCACATGTCGTTGATACCATTCCAGATGAACATATAAATGATGTAGATATCGATGAAATGGCCAGGAATGAAGGAATGACATCGCATAAAACATAGGTGCGTCGTAGTTTGACTGTGTTAGACAAAATTCTTAAGGTGAAAAGCAAAGACATCAAATTTGAAGTCGGGTGGAATGCACAAGGCCAACATGTAAATCCCAACAAGGCTATGTTTAGCAGCTACATTGGAGTTGTCACACAGCAACGCGTGCTGATTGACATAGATTCATGGCACCATGTTGTGTTCAGGCTGAAGGCTATGATCTGGGAAGAAATTACAGTAACATTAAGAATTTATTTCTTTAATTTACTAGAAAATATAATAATGAAACAATGTCTTACACTTCTCAATCTCTTGCAGAGTACATTTATAGTAGATGATTCACAAAAGGATTATGTACTAAGTATTGCAGGAAAGATTCATCTAGGTTTTCAATCTATTTTAACAAGATGCCACCTGAAAGATTCTAAAGGAAAAATAAACCCACACCCACCAATTGTCTACGCTCACCTGATTTCCCAAGAAGCATGGGATGCATTTATTGGCCGTCGTGGGGATGATAAGTTTTAGGTACATTGTGGGTGATAATAAGTTGTTTGTGGATACCTGTATTCATCACGTTGATTGTAAATATTTCATTTATGAAACAAAAACTCTATACTAAAAATAATGAATGTTCATAAAAACCAACATACCACAATCATAATGCAAGGATGGTGTACACTTCATTAGAAAAGAAAATGGTACATATTTTAAATTTATAGTAATATTGTTAGGTGCTAATAAACAACATCAAAATTATCTTTCTATGTCTATATATAGATTGATGATTCTAAAACCATATTCACTTCCATCCCACATCATGTGCTATGGAAGGAGGCACGTGTGAACAAAGAAGGGATGTTAGTAGATGAGAAAACACAGAAAGTGTGGGAAATATGTGTATGTATGACACGCAATAATTTTTTTTTAAAAAATTACTATTACATAAAGGTAATTAGTTATTTTCCTATATCCTACAGTCATAGGAATCATCTACTCCTTTAGTGAATATAGACCTATTATCGACGGATTTGAAGCAGGTAGAAAAATACGGTCATGTCAAAGGTGCATGGTTTGGGGTGACACTCCAAGTATATTTTGAGAAGAAGAAAAAAATGGATGATATAGATGAAGAATTGGACCAAATGAGCGAAAAAATAACAACGTTTGATTAACGATTGAAATTGTAGGGAGAGATACTTTCAACTTTTATGGGTGGGAGGCAAAGGGAAGGCACATCTTAGGAACAAATAGTGCGTGAACATCCCGCCCCACCCCCCACAAGCTTTAAGGCAACCCATTCGCCTCAATGAACTATCTTAGACGTGGTAATTAATATTCTAATAATTGTTACCATGAAATGTAAATCATATAAACACAGATAATTTTTCTATACTGATCTTCTACTGGGTTATAATGACTGTGATTTTTATCTATCAACACCCACCTATCACCTTGTTGTGAGGGCTACGGTGTTCAATATCCCAGATTCCACATTGCATAATTGACCACTTCTGAAAGAACATCTGAAAGTGACGATTACTGTAGCTCATGAGCCAAAATGCAAAGCTACCTATTCCACTTAATGATGATGATATTCATACAGTCAAAAAAGATATTGGTACATTCATTACATGGCTATCACAACTTGTAAGAGTACATACAGACAAAGAGGTATTTATTTCATTTTTTTCAAGATAAACTCTTAACAATTAATGAAAAAAGGGTATGAACCAGTGATTGTTTTTATAGATGGAGAAAGGGAAGGGGTGACAATTTTCAACTCAAAACCATCTAAAGGATCAACCAACCGATCCCAAGGATATACTAAAAGCACAATAACACCACCTGTTCTTTATCCACATTTACTAGCATTGAAGACTCATGTGGATACGAAGCTAAAAGATGGTAATAGTCATATAGTGGTTTTCGAAGTGAATATATACAGAGAGGAAAGTAAATATTTTATTTCTACTAAAAATGTCGATGAGATCCTTAGAAACGGTTGGCTAGGCCTCAGAGTAGTAAATGTATATATGAGGTATGTTTCCATGAATTGATTTTCTAAAAGCTGGTCTAATGTGAAAATTATGACTAAATGCATTTTATATTGTTGACAGACACATTTATGAAAAACATTTGATGGAATTTTCTCATGATCCAAGATTAGGACTCATTAATCCTCATATCACATCAACACAGTTAACAAAAATAGATCCATAAAAATGGGATGAAATAGTGAACAGCTTGCTGAAAACATTTTAACGAAAGATTACATATGAAAGACTTTTCTTAATACCAACCATGTAGGGGTAATACTCTATGATTAAAGAATATCTATTATATTTTCACTTCTTTTATTACTTAATCCTTTTTTTGTTTTTAGGCAACATTGGTTGCTAATTGTAGTGAACTTGGAAACTCTAAATATTTATTTTCTGGATTCAAAGCATGGATATCCATCAAACCGACCACACATGATGGAGTTTGTGAATCTGTAAGACAGTACATCTTACGTTTTAGGTCTAAACATCAATTAATATAATTTATATTATCTTTTACTAGGGATTCTGTTATGATAGGGTGGTGTATCATTATCTTCTAAAAAAAGGATTGAGGATAGGGGCTATGAATAAGGAGGTGAGCAAGTACTACGTCTGGAAAAATATCTGGGTATATATAATAAAATTTCACTATCGAAACACATCTCAACACAAGTTAATTAATCTCCTAATGATCAATTTTTTTTTGCAGTTTCCAAAACAAACAAAAGATAATGATTGCGGTTAATATGTTTGTAAATTTATGAAAGAGATCATTTTTCATCAACAAACTAGCATACGTAAAAAGGTATTTTCAAAAACAACTACCCATTCGTTTAAGTTATTTATTAATTCTTTATTTTAATATTTTTTTGTACTACTATGACTACCGAAAAGCCTCATACTCAAAAGAAAATGTAGATGTGTTCCGAAACGAGTGGGCCACATACCTAAAGGAAGAATGTACACAAATACAATGAAGATCTGGCTTAGGGACATGTACATTTGGTGGTTATTTTTGAGAGGGTTTAAGGGGATCAAAAGATGAAACATTGTTGTATGTAAATGTTCGTAGGAATATTGTAATTGTTATTAAAAAAATCCTTTCACCAATGAGTCATTTTCCCATTTTAACAGATGATATGCACCAGCAACTTGCATGAATGTTGAACCACTCAAAGGGTCTCTCTTTTGTTTAAAATGGACACGAATTTAAGTGAAAACAACAACTGACTTACGGAAATCCAACCAAAAACATTCGGATTGTGTTTATAATTTAGGAGAATGATCCAAGGGTCCTCTGTGACGTCTATGAGTCAATTCTGCCTTAATCCGAGCTACGGTGTGGCCGCTATCACTCAAAGGGTCTCTCTTTTGTTTAAAATGGTCACCATTTTAATTGAAAACAAGAACTGACCTACGAAAATCCAACCAAATGTATTCATATTTCCTTGATATTTTATAATAAGTATCCAAGTATCCTTGTTGACATGTATGATCCATCCCTGCTTCAATCTGAGGCACATAGTGACCGCTATAACTCAAAGGGTCTCTCTTTTGTTTATAATGGACACGATTTTAAGAGAAAATAACAACTGACCTACGGAAATCCAACAAAACACATTCAGATTGTGTTGATCTGTTAGAAGAATGATCTATGGGTCCTTTGTGATGTTTAAGTGTCAACCCTGCCTCAATCGGAGGCATGGTGTGACCGCTGTCACTCAAAGGGTCACTATTTTGTTTAAAATGGACACGATTTTATGTGAAAGCAACAACTACCCTATGAAAATCCAACCAAAAGAATTCAGATATCCTTGATATTTTATAAGAACGATCCTAGGGTCCTTGGTGACATGTATGAGCCATCAACGCCTCAATCCGAGGCATGGTGTGGCCGGTACCACTCAAAGGGTCTCCTTTTTGTTAAAAATGGACATGATTTTATGTGAAAACAACAACTTAACTATGAAAATCCGAACAAACGAATTCGGATTTTGTTGATAATTTAGGAGAAAAATAAATGTCTCCGTTTTGAAATGTGTGTGTAAACCCCACCTCAATACGAGGCACGGTGTGGCCGATATCACTCGAAGGGTCTCTCTTCTGTTTAAAATGGGCACGATTTTGGGTGAAAACAACAACTGACCTACAGAAATCTGAGCAAACGCATTCAGATTGTGTTGAACCTTTAGGATAATTATCCAAGGGGTTTTTTTGATGTGTATGATTCATCCCTGCTTCAGTCCGAGAAATTGTGTGACCGCTACCACTCAAAGGGTCTCTATTTTGTTTAAAATGGACACGATTTTAAGTGAAAACAACAACTGACCTACATAAATCTGACCAAATACATTTGAATTGTTTTGAACCTTTAGGATAACTATACAAGGGTCCTTAGAGATGTGTAAGATTCATCCCCACCTCAATCCGAGGCATGGTGTGGCTTGTACCACTAAAAGGGTCTCTCTTTTGCTTAAAATGGACACAATTTTAAGTGAAAACAACAAATGACCAAAGGAAATCCAGACAAACACATTCTAATTGTGTTAATCCTTTAGTAGAACAATCCAAGGGTCCTTTTCGACATGTAAGAGTCAACCCTGCCTCAATTGGAGGCACGATGTGGCCGGTACAACTCAAAGGGTCTCTCTTTTGTTTAAAATGGACACGATTTTAAGTGAAAACAACAACTAACCTACGTAAATCTAAAACAATGCATTCAGATTGTGTTGATC
Source organism: Viscum album (assembly GCA_963277665.1). Classification (NCBI taxonomy): domain Eukaryota; kingdom Viridiplantae; phylum Streptophyta; class Magnoliopsida; order Santalales; family Viscaceae; genus Viscum; species Viscum album. The sequence goes on along the minus strand of CAUJRU010000715.1, from coordinate 14,421 downwards.
CTTTAGTAGAATGATCCACGGGTCATTTGTGATGTGTATGGGTCAACCCTGCCTCAATCCGAGGCAATGTGTGACCGCTATCACTCAAAGGGCCGCTATTTTGTTTAAAATGGACACGATTTTAAGTGAAAACAAAAACTAACCTACGGAAATCTGACCAAACATATTTTAATTGTGTTGATATTTTAGGAGAATGATCCACAGGTCATTTATGAAGTGTACGAGTCAACCCCTCCTCAATCTGAGGCATGGTGTGACCAATATCACTAAAAGGGTCTCTCTTTTGTTTAAAATGGACATGATTTTGAGTGAAAACCAAAATTGACCTACATAAATCCAACCAAAAGCATTCATATTTCTATGATATTTAATAATAATGATCCAAGGGTCCTTGTTGATGTGTAAGATCCATCTCTGCATCAATCCGAGGCACGGTGAAGCCAATACCACTCAAAGGGTCTCTCTTTTGTTTAAAGTGGACATAATTTTAAGTGAAAACCACAACTAACCAATGAAAATACAACCGAAATCATTTGGATTGTGTTGATCCTTTGTAGAATGATCCAAGGGTCCTTTGAGACATGTATGACTTAACCCCGCCTCAATCCGAGACACGGTGTGACCGCTACCACGCAAATGGTCTCTTTTTTTTAAATGGACACAATTTTAATTGAAAAAAACACTGACCTATGAAAATCTAAACAAACACAGTCAGATTGTGTTGACCCTTTAGGAGAATGATCCAGGGTTCCTATGTGATGTGTAATACTCAACCCCTCCTCATTCCGAGGCATTGTGTGACCGCTATAACTCAAAGTGTCTCTATTTTGTTTAAAATGGACATGATTTTAATTGAAAACAACAAATGACCTATGAATGTCTGACCAAACGCATTAGTATTGCCTTGATATTTAATAAGAACGATCCAAGGGTTTTTGGTGACGTGTACGAGTCATCCTCGTCTCAATCCGAGGCACGGTGTGGCCGGTACCACTCAAATGGTCTCTCTTTTGTTTAAAATGGACACGATTTTAAGTGAAAACAACAACTGACCTACGGAAATCTTTCCAAATGCATTAAGATTTAGTTGATCCTTTATGAGAATGATCCAAGGGTCCATGATGACATGTACGAGTCATCCCATCCTCAATCCAAGGCATGGTGTTGCCGATACCACTCAAAGGGTCTCTCTTTTGTTTAAAATAGACATGATTTTAAGTGATAACAATAATTGACCTATGGAAATCCAACCAAACACATTCAGATTATGTTGACCCTTTATAATCAAGATCCACGGGTCCCTTGTGATATATAACAGTCAACCCCTCTTCAATATGAGGCACAATGTAGCTGGTACCACTCAAAGGGTCTTTATTTTGTTTAAAATGGACACGATTTTAATTGAAAACAAAAACTGGCCTGAGAAAATCCAACCAAAAACATTAATATTGTGTTGATACTTTAGTAGAATGATCCATAGGACCATTGAGATGTGTATGAGTCAACCCTTCCTCAATACGAGCCATGGTGTGACTACTATCACTCAAAGGGTCTCTCTTTTGTTTAATATGGACACAATTTTAGATGAAAACAACAACTGACCTACACAAATCCGACAAAAAGTATTTGGAGTTTGTTGATATTTTAGGATAATGATCCACATGTAATTGTTGATGTGTATGAGTCATCCCTACCTCAATCCGAGGCACGGTGTGGCTGGTACCACTCAAAGGGTCTCTCTTTTCATTAAAATAGACACAATTTTAAGTGAAAACAACAAATGTCCTATGGAAATCTGACCAAATGCATTCGTATTATGTTTATCATTTAGGAGAATGATCCACGGGTCCTTTGAGACATGTATAAGTCAACCCCACATCAATCCGAGGAACAGTGTGGCCGGAACCACTCAAAGGGTCTCTCTTTTGTTTAAAATGGACACGATTTTAAATGAAAACAACAAATGACCAACATAAATCCGACCAAACGCATTAGGATTATATTGATCCATTATGAGCATGATCCAATGGTCCTTTGTAAAATGTATGAGTCAACCCCGCCTCAATCCGAGGCACGGTGTTACCGCTATCACTCAAAGGGTCTCTCTTTTGTTTAAAATGGACACGATTTTAAGTGAAAACAATAACTGACCTACGGAAATCCGACCAAATGCATTTGGATTTGGTTGATCCTTTAGGATAAATATCCAAGATTCCTTTGTGACATGTATGAGTCATCCTCGCCTCAATCCAAGGCATGGTGTGTCTGCTATCACTCAAAGGGTCTCTATTTTGTTTATAATGGACAGGATTTTAAGTGAAAACAACAACCAGACTATGTAAATATTAACAAACGCATTCAGATTCCCATTATCATTTATAACATCATTCCACGGATCATTGGTGACATGAAAAAGTCATCTCCACATCAATCTGAGGCACGTTGTTGACGGTACCACTCAAAGGGTCTCTCTTTTGCTAAAAATGGCCACGATTTTAAGTGAAAACAACAACTGACCTATGAAAATCAGAAAAAACGCATTCGGATTGTGATTATCCTTTAGGATAGTGATCCACGGGTCTTTTGTGACGTGTACGATTCAACCCAGCCTCAATTCGATGCACGGTGTGACCGCTACCACTCAAAGGGTCTCTCTTTTATTTAAAATGGACACAATTTTAATTGAAAACAAAAACTGACCTATGAAAATCTAACCAAACATAGTCTGATTGTGTTGATCCTTTATGATAATGATCCATGGGTCCTTTGTGACATGTAAGAGTCAATCCCGCCTCAATCTGAGGCACAGTTTGACCGCTATCACCCAAAGGGTCTCTATTTTATTTAAAATGGACACGATTTTAATTGAAAACAAAAACTGACCTATGAAAATCATACCAAACGCAGTTTGATTGACTTGATCTTTTATAAGAACGATACAAGGGTCCTTTTTGACATGTACATGTCATCCATGCCTAAATCTGAGGCACGGTGTGGCCAGTACCACTCAAAGGGTCTATCTTTTGTTTAAAATGGACAAAAATTTAAGTGAAAACAAGAACTGACCTATGGAAATCTGACCAAACTCAATCTGATTATGTTGATTCATTATGATAATGATCCAAGGGTCCTTGGTGATGTGTATGATCCATCCTCATCTCAATCATTGGTACGGTGTGGCCAGTACAACTCAAAGGGTCTCTTTTTTGTTTAAAATGGACACAATTTTAAGTGAAAACAATAACTGACCTACCGAAATCCGACCAAAAGAATTCAGATTGTGTTGATCCTTTAAAATAACAATCCATGGGTCCTTTTTGATGTTTAAATGTCAAACCCACCTAAATACAAGTCACAATATGTCCAGTACCACTCAAAGGGTCTCTCTTTTGTTTAAAATGGACACGATTTTAAGTGAAAACAACAACTGACCTATGGAAATCTGACCAAACGCATTCAGATTGTGTTCCTCCTTTAATAGAATGATCCATGGGTTCATTGTAACGTGTAAGAGTCCACCGTACCTCAATCTGAGGCACAATGTGACCACTATCACTCAAAGGGTCTCTCTTTTGTTTAAAATGGACATGATTTTAAGTGAAAACAAAAACTAACCTACAGAAACCCAACCAAACACCTTTGGATTGTGTTGATACTTTAGGAGAATGATCCAAATGCCCTTTTTGACATGTAAAAGTAATCCCTTCCTCAATTTGAGGCATGGTGTGACCACTATCACTCATAGGGTCTATCTTTTGCTTAAAATGGATACGATTTTAAGTGAAAACAACAATTGACCTACCGAAATCTGACCAAACGCATTTGTATTTCCTTGATCATTTGTAATAACGATACAAGGGTCCATGGAGATGTGAAAGAGCCATCCCCACCTCAATCCGAGGCATGGTGTGGCCAGTACCACTCAAAGGGTCTCTCTTTTGTTTAAAATGGACACAGTTTTAAGTGTAAACAACAACCGACGTATGAAAATCCAACCAAACACATTCAGATTGTATTAATCCTTTAGGAGAATGATCCACAGATACTTTTTAATGTGTATGAGTCAACCCTTCCTCAATCTGTGGCATGCTGTGATCACTATCACTCAAAGGGTCTCTCTTTTGTTTAAAATGGACACAATTTTAATTGAAATCAACAACTGACCTATGAAAATCTGACCAAACGGAGTCAGATTGTATTGATCCTTTAGAATAACAATCCACGGGTCCTTTGTGACGTGAAAGAGTCCGCCCCACCTCAATACGGGGAATGGTGTGACCACTATCACTCAAAGGGTCTCTATTTTGATTAAAATGGACACGATTTTAAGTGAAAACAACAACTGACCTATGAAAATATGACCAAACACATTCGTATTTCCTTGATATTTTATAATAATGATCCAAGGGTCCTTGGTGACATGTATGTGCCATCCCCGCCTCAATCCAAGGCACGGTGTGGCTAGTACCACTCAAAGGGCCTCTCTTTTGTTTAAAATGGACACGATTTTAAGTGAACACAACAACTTACCTATGAAAATCTGACCAAACACATTTGGATTGTGTTGATCTTTTAGGATAATGATCCACGGGTCCTTTTTGACATGTACGAGGCATCCCCACCTCAATCCAAGGCACAGTGTGACTGCTATCACTCATAGGGTCTCACTTTTGTTTGAAATGGACACATGTTTAATTGAAAACAACAACTGACCTATGAAAATTCGAGCAAACATAGTCAGATTGCCTTGATCATTTATAACAATGATCCATGGATCCTTGTTGATGTGTATGAGTCAACCCCACCAACCCCTGGACTGTCCCCACTCCCTGGACACCAATCCACCCCCCGGACACCCCCACCCCTCTGGCCACCCCCACCCCCTGTAAAGCCCCCCTGACACCTTGGACACCAGACCACCACCTAGAAAGCCTCCCGGACACAAATCCAACCCCTGGACTGCCCCCACCCCCTATACACAAATCCACCCCCACTCCTCTGGACACCCCCACCCCTTGTAAAGCCCCCCCAACACCTTGGACACTAGCCCACCCCCTAGAAAGCCCCTCGGACACCAATCCACCCCTAGACCACCCCCACCCCCTAGACACCAATCCACCCCATGGACACCCCCACCCCTCTAGACACCCCCACCCCCTATAAAGCCCCCCCCCCCCCCCCCCCCGACACGTTGGACACCAGCCCACCCTCCTAGAAAGCCCCCCCCAAACACTAATCCACCCCCTGGACTGCACCCACCCCCTGGACACCAATCAACCCCCTGGACACCCCCACCACTGTAAATCCCCCCCCCCCCCCCCCCGACACCTTGGACACCATCCCACCATCCTGGAAAGCCCCCCAGATACACCTACCCCCCCTTGGACAGCCACCCCAAACCCTTGAACAGCCCCCCAACCCCCTGAATTCTTAATTGAATTCTTTATATACTTAATTAACTTATGAATTATGTGTTAATGGTGTACGGGTATACATTTTTTATGGGTATAATTGGTCTAATTAGATTATGATTTATAAATTATTTTTGTATGGGTATACTTTCTTTAATTATCTTATTGGGATGCTGGTTTTTTTAGGTGTTTGGGTGTGCTATTACAGATTTTTTCATAGCAGTAGAGAGGGCATTTATCAGTGCTAAAAGAACGCTGATATATCGTTCTTTTATCATCACTAAAAAAGATCTGATAAACTACACATTTATCAGTGCTAAAAAAGTGCTGATAAAGGATAAGTTTACCATTGCTAAAGGAGCGCTGATAAAACACTCATTTGTCAATGCTCTTTTAGCACTGATAAAGATTTGTTTTATCAGCGCTCCATTAGTGTTGATAAAGACTACCTTTATCAACGCTCATTTAGCGCTGATAAAGTCTACCTTTACCAGCCCGTGTTTAGCGCTTATAAAGGTTTACTTTATTAGCACTATTTTAGTGCTGATAAAGTACCTATTTATCTGTGTCGAGCTTTACAGCTCATTTTTAGCACTGTTAAAGCCTGTTTTTAGTGCTATTAATGCTCGTATTTGTAGTAGTGAAACCACTAAGTCATCCACCTTCTTCAATTCCATGAATTGTTTTCCATCCTATATCGAACCACCTTAGGAAAATCATTCTCAAGGAACATACCAATGAATTCATTCCAATCAAGAGAATCAATATCCTCAGTCTCCCTAATATTTTTCACTATTGACCACCACTGATCAGCTTCACCTTCAAAACTGTAAACAACAAAACTATCCTATTGATATTCTGAACACCCCATAACATCAAAAATCTTTTCCAGTGCTTTAATCCACCCTTCAGCTATCACAGGTTTAGATGATCCTCTGAATGATGGGGGATGTTGCCTCATGAAATGCTCCACTACTGACATGTTCCTTTGTGGTTGATCTGGCTGATCTCATGCATGGATACCACCACCATTTATATCTTAAGTCAACTATGACATCACTACAACAAACTTTTCAGTTCGGATTCTGACCATCTCAGGTTACTGATTTGGAAGGTTTTCTTCCACCTGATGTCATCCCAACATAGCTGCAATGTTTCCTCTGTGGAAAACCATTATGAACACAAAAATATCTTAGGTGAAGCAATATTGTAATCCGTAAATGCTATATGATTTCAACATTAACGTAAATTAATTTAACAATATCCTAACACCTAAAGTTGTCTAAACCGACCTCTGATAAAAACTATAAGGACATAGTCTTAAACCTTACATAATATTAAATTAAATGAATAATTAACTTTGAGGATCTTTTCAGGTTTAGAGTTTTAGATAATAAGGCCATAACTATTACATTACAACTCAATGATACAAAGAAGACACTTCTTCTCAGTTTCCATTTTTTTTCATAAAATACAAACTCTTTGAAAAAAAAGATTCATCTCTTGTTCCATGTTTAAGACATATTGACTTTTCCTTGATCCCATATTTGACCCGATTCCACATTATGTCCTCTGGAAAACATTTCAAAAATGTTGGATGAGCATAAAAAGCTCAGTAAGAGATACACGAAGAAGGAAAACTATTAGTTTTTCAAAACAAAAAGTACACCATGAATACTTTAACATAATTAATACTTTTCACCTTTATGAAGTAGTAAATACTCTTCACTAAATAAAAGATAATTGCTTAACCTTTTTGTAACAAAATGATTACCATATAACCCGTATAAAGAATAGATAACATATAAAGCTAGCATGGGATATAAACATACTTAAATGGAATAACCATACGGCCGACTTCAACATATATCACTAAATAGAATATCCATATGGCCAACTTCCATACCCAATGCATTGTAGGTTATAATGTAACCACCCGTCCTGGATTTCACAACACCGCTTATCATTTGGTTTATCACGTAAGCACCCGTCAAATGTCCAAGTACCATAATAAAATCATAACAGATAAAACCAATATAAAGGAATGATAAAATTTACACAATTCAATAACAATATTTCATTTAAATATATTGATATAAAAGAATCTTTTATCAAAACTATTATCAGTACCAAAATACGTAAAAGAGTATATGGTATTTATTTTCTTTGAAAAACTTTACAGCTTGTTGAGGAATCCAAAGATCAAATAATACTCACGGTGGTGGAAAAGGTCATTGTCACCACTTACGTCAAAAGAAACATTCTTTTTTTGTTGTTTAGAAAAATTATTTGTACAAAAATATTCCTTTTTGAATGAAATTAAAAGTCAAAGGTATTTATATATCGTATAAAAGAAAGTCGTGTATTAAAACAAAATATGCCTCAATGAATGAAGATTGAGACAAAGTCCATTACAAAGAACATTTTTCTAAATGAAATAGATCGATTAAGGGTATTAAATATAATCACATATAAATCAAGTATAAATACATAAAAATTCATTTATAACATAATCGAAGAAAGACATAAACAAGAATGAGAAGATCAACCCAAAGAACATAAATTGGGTTAAGAAGTTCCCTTACCTTGTGTCCAACTTGACATGTTAGTTCTTTAATCTACTGAATAATAAACATAAGATAATTTTTTCTTGCTTTAGATCCTTTTTAAATATTATTATTCTTTTAATATCACTCATTATCATGATATAAACATTATGTAATCATTTAAGTTAATAATGTTCGTTTTGTCGATATTTGGTATTTGAGTCAAAAATGAAATCCTTATATTTACAAGTTTTCCATGTGGTAAATAGTCCATTATATCCAGAATGATATTAGTTATTTAGATATCATATATATCATATATATCCATTATATTTATATTTCTAACAGTTCATATCATTTGGAGGTAATAAATGAAATGCACCATTCATGGAGACGGTAAGTCGTACGTATGCATGAACGCTACATTCATCTCGATTTTTTATTAAATGGAATTAATACATAATGATACATAATTATATCATAAATCTAGTATATAATCATATATAATATCATTAACTCTATCCTTTACATGTGCCACATACGGTATTAATGAGTAATATCACATTGAGTTGGCGGTAGTCCGCACTTCCTCTAATGAGATTATCATGTTTACCCATAATGGATACCATAAAGGTATGCTATAAATGGAAAATATATAAGAATAAATAAAACATAAACATAATATACAATATATAAAAATAAAGTTCCATAATAATGGCCACCATGAGTTCTGGTAGGATGTAATTGAACAATCATCGTTTCATGAGGCGTTAGTTTTCCATACACATAAACAATATGTTCTTCACCCATTAGATGGAGGTGTGTGTAAGTGTAGTTCGAATCATTATCATAAAAAAATCCAAGTATATTGAGGATACTGGTGTTGTTACAAAATAATGTAATAAAAATTGTTTAGGTTCTATAGAAGTAAAATAAAAGAATACAATTTAAGAGAAATTTTTACCTTTATTTTGGGTAACACCCTTTGGATTGAACAAAAAGGACACCTTGAAGTGTCTTCTGCGAAAGGTATGGCTTTTAGGAGGTGTAGAGGGATGTAGGGAGTTTAATTTGGCATAGTTTGGGCAAGCCAAATGGCTTTAGAGGTGTGAGGAATTGGGTAGAAGTGGTCACCTTTTATAAGGGAGGGGAGGGGCTCTTTAGGAAAATGTGAAAATATTATTTTATTATAAACTTATCATCAGTTTCAAAAGGTCCATAACACATTAAAATCAAAGATAATATGACTCATGGTAGAAGTAAAATCATCCAATAAGAATTGGACATGTTTAGGATAATATTGTAATCATTATAATCTTATTTATTTAAATCATTTATTAATGAGGTAGACACTACATAATTATTGTGTCATAAATAATTTAATTTATTTGATGTCCAAAAATTACATAAAAAATTACCATGATGTAAGAAATATTTAATCTTTCCAATGAACATTTACAGTTGAAAAGATAGCTTATATTACCCAATTTAAAAATTAATTTACTAAAGGATTTTTGTTTATGTCATTTTTGCCTTAATATTAAATTAATTTATCTAAAGTGTCATTATCCCTTCCAAGTGGCTCCATGGTGTCCCAAAACATACCCAAGGATGACCATGGTTGGAAATTACTCATAAAATATGGTTAGGACAAGTATTAAGGTAATTTGGAATTATTATAATATTATTTTTACCTTGAATTACCCTATTTACCTGTAACCGCTGTAAATAAAAGTCAAAAGTTACTATTCACCAAAAATTATTTTCATCTTATTGAACCAAATTTTACTTACAAATAACAACCATGTTTATCAGATTTTTAAAATTAAATTCACAAAAGTGGTAAACTTTTATTTAAATGAAAAAGTCAGTTTTTTAACTACTACTAAGTGGTTTCACTATACATCAAAAATTGAAGTTTTTCAGAAAACTACCAAAAATTAACCCTAATCTATATTTTATATTCCGAATTCAAAACTGATGTCCATTTTACCAATTTCAAGACATAAAAGTTGGATTTATTAACATAAAATCAATTCTTGTGGTAAAAACAAATAGAGTGTTTTTAAGAAACAATAACTCTCAAAAGATTGACACTTGTTTATGACCAAATTCAAAGTGAAATTAATTCCAAAGACCAACATTGGATTAAATTGTAAAAATATATTATAATTATACTTGAAAACCAATTAAAAATTTTATCAAACCATATAAATAAATTATATGAACAATCACTTTTGAATTAAAATACATTATTTTTCACTATTTATTAAAAAATGAATTATATCAGAAAAACCAAAAAATTTCCCAAAGTAAATTTTGATGTCCAAATTCCAAAGATGAATTTTATTTGGTCAAATAGGTTATATAAAAGTGACCAAAACTATATTTAAAGAGGGTTCTACATCAAAATGAGATAAATTGACCTTTTAATGTAAATTATGCTTAAAATTACATTCAGTCACATTTTTTAGGCTCTAACATTTATTGGATAAATGAAAAAAATTTAACAAACATGTATAATCATATTGTAGTTATTGTTTTTCATTCTTTTAAATACAATACCTAAGAGTTAACTAACATATAAAATAATAAAAATATATTATTAGTGTGCAACGTAAGATTTCAAAGAAACTAATTGTTGCGCATCGGGTACGACATCGAACATAGCATCCCCTTTAAAGTAAAATTAATATTTAATTAGAAAATAATAATAAGAGAATGTATTATTTTGTTATTTTTTTGGGATGCCAAATATAAAATAAGGAAAGGAAACATTAACCCATCAATAAATATCAATCAATGAAACCATTAATTTTTCATCATAATACATCTCATCAAATCATAAGATTTATGAATAACATAAAGAAGTCATATATCATAATTGTAACTTATGGCAGACATATCATACATACATTGTATCATTCACATCTATGTAGAGAGTTACGTTTTGAATACCCATCATAGTATATTACCAAAATATCTTAAAAAAACATTAACGTTTACCTTTGTCACGTTACCTAATGCATTAGAGATCTATCTCAGGCTCACATGCCCTAGGTTTATCACGAAACCACACATATACGTAAACAATTCCCAATAACCATAACATATTCATAACACATAAATCAATCATAATGTAAATGAAACATTCCCACCTTGAAATAACAATATATCATTTCAAGATATTGACATAATCAATGCTTTATCAAAAAAATTTCAAAACCATTAAAAACATTTAATAAAGTGATTTTTGAATCAAAGTGTCCCATACCAATTTGATGATTTTATAGGAATTAATATTTGTAAACATTAATGTCCATATAATTAAATAATTAAAAACATTTTGAATGACATGGACATTAATGAGAAATATTTAGAAGAATAAATCTTTAAAACAATATTTTAGTTAAGGAGTTCTTAACCCAATGAGAGACACTTGAATATAAATAATTGAGGAATAAGATTAATCAAAAAATTAAAATATCACGAGAATAAATGTATTCATGATATAACATTTCAATGGATAGTATATAAATCATATAAATTTGAATTGGTTTATAACAACAATGATATCTCAATGAAATGTAAATTGTGACAAAATTACTTATAAAGATGGTATCATTAGATTAAGGATAAATCAATAACATAATTATGTGTGAAAAATATTAATTCACACAATATAAGTTGATATTTTTTTTAAAACATTCATATTTCATTCACAGATGTTTATTTCATGACATAATCAAGATGTAGAAGTTTTTCCCAAAGAATGGAAATTGGGTGAAGAAGTTCCCTTACAGAAATTTAATAGCCTAACGACGTCACATTAAAATTTAGAAAAAGAGTTTATGATAGAGAAAAGGGTATCCCATCACATGGAAATAAAATTTACAGTAATAAGGATTTATAATAACATATCCCAACATTTGAAAATTGAGATTTAAATTCATAACCTAAAATCATTCTTTTACTAAAAGAGGAGGTTGAAAGGTTCCCTTACCGATTTGGTAACTTATGAAACATACAACCCATGAAACAAGGATCATAAAATGAAGATGTAAATACCCATAAATTAAAATATATTACACAATTAATATAATCATGGGAGGTACATACACCAAAAAAATGTAAGTAGTGGGAAATATATCAAGAATCTCACAGGAATAAAAAAGTGAGATGAAAACCCCTTACCTCAAGTCTGACTTGTCTTATATGTTCCTCGTTCATCCTGAATAATATACATAAGTAAATTTCCACATTTTGTAACAAACTTTCTAATTTATATTATTCCTTTTATATCACTTATTACATTTATATAACAAATAGTTAATTATTTGAGTTCATATCGAACATTTTGTCAATGTTCAGAACTTGAGTGAAAAATGAACATCATTTAATTACAAGTTGTCCCTGAGGTAAAAATTCCATTATCTATGGAATTATATTCATGATTTATATATCATATATATCAAATAAATCTAGTATATATATGTATTTATAATATTACATATCATTTGGAGATAAAAAATGAAATGCATCATTCAGGGAGAGAGTAAGCCATGCGTATGCATGCACCCTACTTTCATATCTATTATGTATTTTAATGGAATAAAAAAATAATTATACATAGTTATATTATTATTCCAGTAAAATATAATCTTTAATTTCATTAAATCCATCCTTTATTTGTCATATTTATGGCATTAATGATTCATATCGCTTTGAGGGGCTGGTAGTCCGCATATCCTCAAATGAAATTATCATGTTTACCCATTATGGAAAACATAATGGTATGGTATAAATGAGGAATAAAGAAGTATAGAGATACTTTAAATATAATATATGTCACATATAAATATATTTCCATAATAATGTCCACCATAAGAGGTGGTGGTAGATAACTGAACAATCATCATTTCATGAGGTAGTAGTTTGTTGTCCACATATATAGAATGTTCGTTACTAATTAGACAGAGGTGTGTGTAAGTGTTGTTAGAATCCATTTCATAAAAACAACATCCCCTATTGAGGATACTGGTGATGTTATGAAATAGTGTAATTAGATGATTTTAGGGGGTTGTAGAAGTAAAATAAATGAAATAAACTTAAGAGAAGATGTTACCTTTAAATCATGTAACTCCCTTTGGTTTGAACCAAAATGATTTCTTGAAGTTCCTTCTACTTATGGTAAGGCTTCTAGGTGGAATACAGGGATATTAAGAGAAATTTTGGGAAGATTTTGGATGATCCAAGGGGCTTGATAGGTGTGAGTGATGGGATAATGGTTAATGTTTCTTATAAGGGGGAGGAGGGGCTCTTTATGAATGATTGAAAATATTATTTTATTATGTAATTCCTTACGGTTTTTAAAGGTAAAAAACTTATTAAGTTAGAATATAAGATGACTCCTTTTCGAAATATGATCATAAAATTAGAATTAGGTAGGTTTTGGACATTTTTATCAATTTTAGAATTTTATTTATTTAAATCATTCATTAATGAGATAAACACTGCATCATTATTGTTTCATAGATTAGTTTATTTATTTGATGTTGAAAATATTATAAATAAAATACCATGACATAGGAAATATTCATAGATTTATAAGGAATATTTATAATAAAATATATCAATTATATAGCCCAAAATTAAAAATGTTATTTCAAAGAAATACTTGTTTATGATGTTATTATTTTTACATTAAATAAAAAGTTATTAATGTCATTATCTTACCCAAATTGCTTTCAAGGGACACAAATCTCACCCAAGGATTGTATTGGTCAGCCATTAATCATCCAATAATTTTAGTTCAAGTGTTAAAGTAATTTTATATTATCATAATATTACCTTTACCTTGAATTACCATATTTAACATTAACCGGGGAAAATAAATTTCAAAATTCACTATTAACAAAAAAATATTTTCAACTTATTGAACAAAATTTTTCTAACTGATAACATCAATTTATGTCAGATTTTTGAATTTGAATTCACAGAAGTGGTAAAATTTCATTTAAATAAAGAAGTTGATTTGTAACTACTACTCAGTGTTTTCACTATTCATCAAAAATTGATGTTTTCTAAAAAAATCAAAAAATTCATCCAAAGCTATATTTGATATTCCAAATTAAAAAGTAATTTATATTTTACCAAATTCAAAATATATATGTTGCGTTAATTAATTTAAAATTAATTCCTATTGTCAAAACAAAAAAGTGTGTTTTAAGAAATAATTACAATCAAAATATTTACACTTGGTTATGTCCAATTTCAAAGTGAAATTACTTCCAATGACCAAAATTGGATTAAATGGTAAAAATATAATTTAATTTCACATTAAAACCAATTAAAATGATAATATAAACATATAAATAAATTAGATTAAAAGGTTGTTTCAAATTAAAATACAGTATTTTTCACTATTCTCTAAAAAATTAATTTTATCAGAAAAGTACTAAATA